>CM053592.1:155700569-155722646 GCA_028646515.1 Pseudochirops corinnae
GGGCTGCCCCCCCCCATCACTCTCTACCCTGTCTCTGTCCCTGTCCCTCTACACAAGTGTGCACTTCCATCAACCCTCCCCCCCCCGCCCTCCCCTCCATCATCCCACCTCTCATCCCCATTCCCCCTATTCTCCTGTGTGGCAGGATGCCCAGTTTAGAATTTATGTCATTGGATGAAATTATTCTTAAGGAAGGTTAAGAAATTATTAGCTTCTGTATTTTTTGAGAGTAAGAGAGAGAGAGAGGAAGAGGGAGAGAAAAAGGGAGAGGGAGAGGGAGAAGGAGAGAAGGAGAGAGAGGGAGAAAGAGAGAGAGAGAGAAAGAGAAAGAGAGAGAGAGGGGAATGAAAGGAGAAGAGAGAGGGGAAGGAAGGAGGGATATGGGAGGGAGGGAAAAGGGAGAGGGCAAGGAAGGAGGAGGGAGAGAAGAGAGAGGGAAAGAGAGGGAGAGATCCAACAGATGTCTCCACCCTTGAATCCCTTGCTCCCTGGTACTTCTGTTGTTCATTCTTTGCTAATCCTCAGCCCTGGGTCACCCTCACCATCTGCCTTCTCCCCTCCTACTCCCAAGTAGCTGATAATGTTAGAGGAATAGAGGAAGGGAAGAAATCATGCAGATTGGATCCACTACAAATATGTTAACCAATCTCAACTAGGCCAAAGGAAGATAAGGATTCTAAGAGACAGAGGTGAAGGACAGTCTATCAGGCACGTAGGATGATGTATGTGAATGGATAACGTTGGGAGATATTGTAATAGATTTCAGGGAAAACCAATTAGTCCAGTTTGACTTAAACTAGAGTTTATGAGGGGGAATAGCACTAAATCAAACTGCAAAGGTAAGTGGGAGCCAGATTGTGAAGGACTTTAAATGTCTGGTCAAGGAATTGGCAATAGGTAGGCACCGAAAGATTTAAAAAAAAATACATTTATATCTTTTGTTTTTACATCCCTTCAATTTCCCCTTGGCACTGATAGTTTCTGAGAAGGCAACTGAATTAGTCAGCCCTGTGATCTGATAGGTGTTCACTATTGAAAAGCCTCTCAGGTAGCTTGAAGAGAAGACATCTATTTGGCTATTATACAGAAACAGAAGCCCAACCTCATGTCTCAGTACAGCTTATATACTACCCAACCTGCTTTGCCTTTCCTCTCCTTGACACTCATCTAGATCAACTTATTCCATTCAGGACTTGACTCAAAATTTACTTCCTCCAGTTGTCAGAGGATTTACTCCAGAGTCCTTTTCCTCTATCACTTATGCATTTTAGTGTGATGAATAGGACAAATTCTGCCATAACTAAAACCACTGCAGCCCCAAATCTCAGCATATCCAAAAGCTTCCCCTCCCCTGGTGATGGATAATTCACTGGAGCAATTCTAGATGCAATAGAACTCAGTACAATAAAATAATTCAGAGAGTCTCTTGGTGCTTGTTCCAAGGAAATCTGACCCTTGTCTTATTCCTGGTGGAGTATTTGCTCTGTAATTTTCTCAGGTTGTTGTGGGATAGATTTTTGATCCCCAACCCCTCCCCTAGCTCTTTTTATTTTTATTGAAGATGAGGAAAGATTTTATTTGATGGGGAAGAAAGGGAAAGATGCAAAAGATGGGCAGGCACAATGTGCTGCTTGCTGAATCCCCATCTAAAATACATCAATCCTCCCTTCCCACCTCCAGCTTTTAGAGGTGGAGAGTCATTCTTAGTTCTTTGGCGTCTCTTGCTGAGCCCCTAGTGCATGGTGCCCATAAAATAAAGAGACTGGTTTTCATAAGCCGCGTAAAATTTACTTCAGCATTATATAGTCATGCCTCAGTGAGTTGCTCAACGAATACCCTAATCTTCTTTCTATATATTCTATTTCTACAATTGAATATTGAGGTTTGTGGGGTTTTTTTAAAATCTGAACCTATGATTTTAGTGGTATAGGGAACTCCCCCTGTAAAGCCCATTCCCACCTGTCTCCAGCTTTGCTGATCTAGAGAGTAGTCCTAGGCACTGAGAGGTTCATCCATTGCTTTTGATGAGGTGTATTAAAATGTGCCCCATCATCACTATTTTAGGGTGATGGAAATGTCCCATTTGTTTTGGTCCTGACCTGATATTTCTCTACCACTATAAATCTGCAACTCCTTTGTAACTTTGAGTTTTGGAGATTAACCTTGAGGCAGAGGGACTGTCAGTAACTTGCCCAGGATCATAGAGCCAGGAGGGGTCTTTGGCAGGTCTCAGAATTCAGGACTTGTTGATACCACAGTTGGTCCTCTATCTACTATGTCATTACTGCAGCATGTTAAAAATAAAAGGGTTTTGAAAAAAGTCTCCACAGGACATTACAAACCTTCAAACCTCATTTGCTTTTGTTTCTATTCTTCCCACAAATCTGTGAAATGGGTAGGATGGTGTTGCTGTTATCCTACAGACGAGGAAACCCAGACCTAGGAAGGAGAAGTGATTTGCCCAAAGTCAAGCAACTAGCTATTGGTGAAGCCTGGACTGGAAACCTGGGTCTCCTAATTCCCAGTTCAGGAGAATAAGATTTCCCTTACATTAGAATGTCAGCAGCTTGTTATTAGTTAATCGTTAGCTGCTGTAATTTTTGAGAGGGGGAAAGAGAGAGAGGGAGAGAAAGAGTGATGAAGATAAGCCCTCGTAACAAGATGGCGTTGAGTGGGGACAGCCAAGTAACTTCAGTAATCCAGTAGTGAGTCCTTAGCCTACTGTACAAATATCTGTAGTGGTCCAAGATGCCTTTTCTTCATGTTCTGCAGATTAGAATTGAGGGTAGAGGATATAGTTTGACTAGGTGGTAATGTTGGCCTGGGCCTTACTGGGTCATTTGTTCCCAAAGGAACAAGCTAGACCATGTCTTGTGTCTACACAGCCAGAGAACCATTTTTCAGTTCTGTAGTTAGTAGCATATATTTTCCTATGGTCCAACCATTAAATGCACTAGCATCTATAAAGCCTGAAGGCATGAAATATATATAAAAGGACACTGTCTGTAAAAAGGCAATCTGTGATTAAGTGCCAGATGAGGTCTTAATTACATTAAGAGGTAGAAGAGGTCACTATGGGCTGGAATAACCAGGGAAAACTTTTTGGAAGAAGTAAAACTTACCTTGATCTTTGGCAGGGAATAGGGGAAAGAAATTGTGGAAAGAAACAGGGACCAATCAAGGTCCTGGGAGAAAGTTTGTCTCTTTTTAGGGAAATCGAGTCCCTATGGATTAGGGAAGGAAGAGGGGCCTGGATCTGGCCCTCCCCATTGTAGGTGGGGGTTAAAAAGCTATAGTAGGGAAAGTGGCAAATATTAGTCCTCACACTTTTGTTTTCAGTCATGTCTGACTCTTTGTGACCCCATCTGGGGTTTTCTTGGCAAAGATACTGAAGGGATTTGCCATTTCCCTCTCTAGATAATTTTACAGATGAGGAAACTAAGTCAACAGGGTTAAATGACTTGTCCAGGGTCACCCAGCTGGTAAGTGTCTGAAGCCAGATTGGAACTCAGGAAGATGTCTTCCTGATTACAGACTTGGCACTCTATCCATTGCACTATCTAGCTACCCTCCACCTCCTACTTTAGATGAAATGAAAATGTTTATTTTCCTTTCCCTTCTAAGCAAACTGACCTAGTTCTTCTCTGAATACCTCCCAACTCTGCGCCTTTTTATAGGTAGTATTTCATACTTGGCATGCACTCTCTTCTCACCTCCACCTCTAAGGATCTTCAGCTTTCTTCACAGCACAACTCAGGTACCTTCTCCTATATAGGTTTTCCTGATTGTCCTCTATATAATTGCTAGTTTTTTCTCACCTTGAATTTACCTTACCATAAAAATATGCATATATAACATTTGTATATTACAATATTTTTATAATTATAATACTTATATTCATAATTGTATTATAATTATATAAATATATTATGTTATTTGTGTATATGATATATCTTCCCTCCACAAGTAGAATCTAAATTCCTGAGGGAAAGTAGTGTTTTGTTTTAACGTGGATTTCCCCCAGAACTTAGCATATTAGTACATAGTTGGCACTTAATAATTGCTTATTAAATGGAGTTAAATGGAATGTTGCCCATGCATCCCTAATGATATTATCAAATCCTCTGAAAAAGTTGTGTGTTCCTCTGGTTGCTTCAAGCTATGGCCAACTGCTCTCTTTCCATTAGCCTATTAGAATAATTGTGTCTTTCCCTGATAGGGGCTCTTTAATGCTGAATGTTTCAAGTCACCACTAACTAACTTTATTTGTGGTCAGTCTGGCTATAGATGGACAGACATCTTGAGTTGTATTTCAGGGTCTTGATACTCTCTTACATTATAACAAGGCAACCAAAAAAAAACAAAAAACATTTCCACGTACTCTTAATTTTGTCTCTTTGAACTAGGTTTGATGGAAGTTACCATCTTTTTTACATATATGTTATATTTATATATAATTTTCAAAATAATGTTTGAAGTTATAGTTGTAACTTCTGAAACCTCTTACTCAGTTTTCTCCCTTCCTTAGGCTATTCAATTTCTGTAATATTCATTCCTTGTTTAGTATGATTCAATTCAACAAACATTTGACTTGCCTGTTATGTGCAGGCCATTTGGAGAGGACTAGGGGTAGAAAGATGAAAAATACCATCGTCCCTGCCATCAAGGAGACTAAACTCTAATGGAATAATAAGATTTTGAAAGATAAAATATGATAAAGGAAAGAGAATAAATCTGACAAGTATCATAAGTAACAATTAGGTATACAGCATAGAGAAGCAAATGAACCTAGCAGCCACGGGTTCAATAAGCCCAAGACTATAGCAACTAGGGTAAGGATTCACTATTCAACAAAAATTATTGGGGAAACAAGAAAGCAATCTGACAGCAATTAGTTGGTCTAAACTGACCAACACCTTTTACCATACATTAAGATAAGTGCCAAATGAAATAATGACTTAGATATAAAAGGTCACATCATAAACCAATTAGAAGAGAAAAGGAGAATACTTTTGAGACCTAGGAATAGGGGAAGAGTTCATGAACAAACAAGGCATAAAAAGAAACATAAAAGATAAAAGGGACAAATTTTGATCACATAACTTTAAAAGGTTTTTGCACAAATCAGATCAATGCAGCTAAAATTAGAAGGGATATGAATAATTGGCAGGAAAAACCTTTGCAGCAAGTATCTCTGATAATGGTCTCATTTCCAAGATACTGAATTTATAAGTATAAGAGCCATTTCCCCACTGGTAAATGGTCAAAAGATATGAATGGGTAGTTCTCAAAGGAAGAAAACTCAGCTATCAATAGCCATATGAAAAAAATCCTCATGAATAATTAGAGAAATAACAATTAAAGTAACTCTAAGACTTTACCTCATACCTATCAAATGGGAAAATTTGACAAAAAGGAAAATGACAAATGTTGAAAAGGCTGCAGAAAAATTGGTACACTAATGAATTGTTGATGGAGCTATAAAATAGGCCTATAGAACTATGCCCCAAATATTACTAAATTTTATTTATATATATATATATATATATACACCCTTTGACCCAGTAATAGCACTACAAAGCCTATTCCTTTAAAGAGATGAAAGAAAGAGGAAAAGGGCCTATACATCCAAAAAAAAATTATTTTATGATGTCAAAGAACTGTAAACTGAAGGGGAACCCATTAACTGGGAAATGACTGAACAAAGTATAGTATGTGATTATAATAGAATACCATTGAGCTCTGAGAAATTACAAAGGGGATGGTTTTAGAGAAACCTGCAAAGATTTATATGAATTCATGCAAAATGAAGTGAGCTGAACCAGGTGAACAAATACTAACAACATTATTGTGATGACAAACAACTTTGAAAGACTTAAGACCTTTGATCAATACCATAACTCTATTTTATAGTATTGAAAATTAAGCACGTTACTCATTTCCTGACAGAAATCACGAACTTGAGGCACAAAATGGGACATGCATTTTTTGGACATGGAACACTCAGGCACTTATTTTGTTTGACTATTTGTTACAAAGATTTGACTTTTCTTTTTTAAATTTTTTAAGAGGAGGTGAGGAGGTAGGAGGAAGAGATAATAAATGCTTGTTAATTGGAAATAAAATAAAAGTTAAAAAAGAGACAAGAATGGAAAAGCCTAGCTTGGTTGAAACTACATGACTAAAATAAAAAATTTAAAATAGATTTAGAGCCAAAAGGGACCAGATCATTGTCAGTTCAACCCTCTCATTTTAAAATAAAGAGATAATCTTAGGATAAGTGAGGAAGATAAGCTCCCAGGACAAGATGGTGGCAGTCAAAAACCCAGGTTTTCTGATTCAAGTCTAGTTTCTCTCTCTGTCTCTGTCTCTGTCTCTCTGTCTCTCTCTTTTTCTCTGACTCTCTCTCTGTCCTCTCTGTCCCTCTCTGTCTCTGTCTGTCTGTCTGTCTCTCCCCCACCCCCATCTCTCTCTCCTTCTTCCTCTATCCCTCTGTCCTATATTCTGCATCTCTGGGATCACCTTCATTTCCCTGTTCTCTATTTAAATTGTAAACCAACCATACAAAAGATGTGAGGCAATCTTGCTTCACCCAATATATTTTTAGTGCCCAATAGGTGATTCTTATTATTAATAAGCAAAAACATCATTATAGCCTAGGCTCTGACTTTCCCACTCATTTTTTGTATTCATGCCAAGCAGTAGAGTCATACAAGCCTCCAGAGACCAGTTTGAACCAAATGTAGCTTGCTGGCTCTGTTTAGTGCCCATAAATGATGACCAGTCTTGGAAATGCTTTGACATTGAATCTTGTAGCTTTTTTTTTTTTTTTTTTTTTTTTTTTTTTACCCCTTAGGGGGTAGGATCAGGCTTCAGTGGTTCTGTCTTCCTCAAGCATATAATGTGCCAAAGTTTACTGTATTTGGGATCTCTCTCAAAATATTTGAATTCACACCAAAGTTAGTTATTGCTGAGTGATTTGCTTTCTCCTGAAATGAATCTATCTTTTCCAGAAAGTAAGCAAGACAAACACTTGTAGCCATATGTTGACCTCATTAATAGTAACAATTCTTAGAACTTCCTCAAAATATTCCTACTCTGGAGTTTTTGAGGTTTGGTTTTTTTGTTTTTTGTTTTTTTTTGGTCTTCTGCTGGTTCAGCTTCCATCATTCAGATTAGCTCAACAGACAAAAGAGGAGCAATTGAGTACAAGGCTATTCCTGAAGCAGCAACAAATATGGTTCGGCTTTTGCTCTGCTTACTCTGGGACCGTGTAGCTATTCTTCTCTGTCATTAATTATTGAAACACCCTCTTGGAATCTGGACAGAGTGTATCTCCACAGATCCTAGATATCCTCACTGTAATCATACTATGGCGATGGATTAATGAACATATTTTCATGACGAGCAAGGACAAGTACATATTCTGTTTGGCAAACCCCCTGAAGAATCCAGAGCAACCCATGCCTGGAGGCACTGTGCCACACCTCCTCCATGACTACCAAGGGAGGCTGGAAAAAAGAGTTACAGTCATGCATGCCATGTTTCTTTTGGCCCTACTTTTACTGTGGCAAGGCATGCCCCCATGGCATTTGTAAACTACTTTTTCCTTAGTTGTTGGTTTTTTGTTTTGTGTTGTGTGTGTGTGTGTTTTTTTTTTGCTTAAAAAGCTAATATATGTGGAATGTCAGAAAAATCATAGCATTTTTTCCCTGTTTATAATTGATCAATTAAAAAATGGCAAAGTGTCAGTGGGTTGTCTGTGGTAAAATTGCAAAACAGATCAATGAAGGATTGTAGAGAGCCATAGATCCTATCTTTATTTTTAACATTTAGCATCTCTCTAGACAGGAATAAACCAAGTACTTTAATTGGACTTTTGCATCTCTCATTTCAGTAATCTGACATAATGATTTTATGACTGACCAAATGTAACATAATGATTTAATGACTGACCAAATCTAACGTAATGATTTAATGACTGGCCAAAAAATGGTTGTTTTTTCCCTCCAAGACGCAATACTGTTTATCCCACAGCTTTTAGACAATTTTATGTTCCCATGAAATTTTTATATAAAAATTAGATTGGATAGATTTTGGGGGTTCTTAGATGGGGAAAAAGTTGCATTTTTATTTTCATTAACTTTTATCTCCTTTGGAATCCTCTGTATTTTATTTTATGAATTTAAAAATGTTATTCTAAGAAGGGGCCCATTGGCTTCATCTGACTGACAGAGGGGTCCATGCATGACACAATAAAAGGTTAAGAACCCCTGATCTAAGACAATATTTCCTAAACTCTTCTACAAAACCTAATGTCCTCTCCAAGAGTATAGGTGGTTGAAAAGAAAATTTTGATGATCAGTGATATAATAGGTGGTGAATAGGTGGTCCAAAAGAAAGTTTTGATGATCAGTGATATTTTCTCCCTGGAACATTAACTACGAAATTGTTGTTGTTCAGTCATTTCAGTCATGTCTGACTCTTTGTGACTCCATTTGGAGTTTTCTTGGTAAAGATACTGGAGTGATTTGCTATTTTCTTCTCTAGCTTATTTTAGAGCTGAGGAAACTGAAGCAAACAGGTTAAGTGACTTGCTCAGGGTCACATAGTCTGAGGCCAGATTTGAACTCAGGAAGGTAAAACTTCCTGATTTAAGGCCCAGCACTCTATCCACTTCATCACCTAGCTGTCCAAACTATGAAATTATCTTTTTTTCGGTATGAAAATAGTCTCAGAATCCCTCTATTTTCTAAAATTTCTCTAGCTCCCCATTTTTTTCTGGGAGCATCCCATTCCCATTTTGCAGAATATCATTGTGGGGTATCACTTCTACCTTCCCACTGGAGCAAACCACAGAATATGCACTCAGAAAAATTGCCAAATTTGAACCACAGCCCTACAAGTCCAAGAAAGTTCCTTTATTCAATAGGCATTTCCAGGCACTGTGCTAAGTATTGGGGATATAACACAAAAATATTAGCATATCCTTTCTGTAGTAGCAAAGAACTGGGAATAAACTAAATGCCTATTGATTAGGGAATCACTAAAACTATGACACACAAATGTAATAGAATATTATCTTACTGTAATAAGTGATAAAGAGGAATAATTCCAGTTAATCATTGGAAGACTTACCTGAACTGATGCAGAGTGAAGTATGCAGGGCCAATCACAGAAACAGTATATACAACAACTGCAACCATGTAAAATGGAAACAACAAAAAAATGAAATTGTCATGTAATTAGGATGACAAAGCTTGGTTCCAGAGAAGAGCTGAAAAAAACACATCCCCTTTCTGTCGTTGCATAAGTGGAGGAGTAGGGATGTAGAATATTTTATGTACTGTCAGACATGGTCTTTGTTTGGATTAGTTTTGCTGAATTCTTTTCTTTTTTTAAAAGTTTTTGTTACAAGGGATGACTTGCTGAGTAGGCAAGGGGGAGGGAGAAATATATTTGGAAATAAATATGCAAAAAATAAAAGACCAATAAAACATTTTTTTTAAATAAAAAAATTTAAATTAAGAAAATCTCAAGATCTCAAGTCTTTTATGGTCAAATTAATTTGGGAAATACTGGTCTAGAGGAATGGAGAGAGATTTTTGTTTGGCAATACCAACGAGATGGACCTTTGGCAAGCCAAGTGGGATATTTGGAAAACTACCCTCTATCAGATGGCAAAGATTCTAATACTTCTATAAGAAACAGACATTGTGCTCTACTGTTTAAAATGCATTGACTGAAAGCAAAATCAGTGGAAAGAACACTGGACTTGGAGTCTCTGGTGTGTGGCCAGTTTTTTCCCACTGGCAATTCAGCTGCTGTCATCCAAATTAGCTCAATGGGACAGAATGGATCCAAAGAGGCCACCTAATCATTTTTCACACCAAAAAGCCCTCTTATTTTCCTCAGCAATCTTTTCCTTTTTTTCTCTACTTCTCCTCATCCTTAACATAGGCACAAACTGCTAAATTGACTAATACATTAACAATTAAAAGGAGGTGAGTTCAAGTTTTATCTCTAACATACACTTCCCAGTGCAACCACGGGTAGATAGCTTAATTTCTCTCAATTTCCTGGAAAATGAGGATAATGATCCAGAGGTATTGGAAGCATGACGTCATGGAATGAACAGTAGACTGGGAGCCTGGATTCCAGATTTAACTCTGCCACTAATTCCCGCGACCTTGGGCAAATTGTTTTCTTTCTCTGGGCTTGTTTCCTGACATGGATTAGAAGATCTTCTAAGGTCCCTGTTCACTCTAATGTTCTTTGCTGTATATGAAATGTGATCTACATCCAGAAGGCTGAAGGCCGACCAAATGAAAATTAGTAAAACGATTTGGATTTGGCAATTTTTCTGAGCGCATATTCTGTGGTTTGTTCCGGGGGGAAGGTAGAAGCAATAACCGACAATGATGTCCCGCAAAAGCGAAAAGATTCGAGAGAAGAATGAAGTTATCATTACTCACTTACCTACTTGCTAAAACTCAAACGTGGAGTAACAGTATTGGAAAGAGCAGTATTGTTTTTAAAGCTTTCTTCACCTAGTGAAAGCGAGAGGAAGAAGTCTGCCTTAAGAGTTTAATGGGCAGCTTTATGTATTTATATGCTTTCACTGAAGTTAAAAAGGTCTATTCCACACAATAGGTGGTTTCTAGGTGGATTTTAAAAGGAAAAAAAAACAACTTTGAGCATTTCAAAAGCAATGAAGCCTGATGGACCAGTGAGAAAAGAAGGCAGTAATTTATGGCTACCATTAAGAACACAGAGACAAAGACAGGGAAAGTTTCACTAAGTGAAGATTTACAAATGTGTATAAACCATCCTTACAACTAGAAATAGCCAGCGTTTCTCTCGGAACAAAGCAAAAGGGGGAGGGAGGGAAGAGTGAGAGACAGAAACAGACTGGGAGAAAAGGATGCAACCTGCCTCCCTTCCCTGGGGATGAAAAGATCAAAAAGACATCACCCCGTCCCGCCCCCCTTTTAAAAAGAGACTTTCCCCCCTCAAATAGAAATGTGCAGCAGTATGTGTACAGGACAAACCAACCCCCTCAAATTATTCAGAGCGTGGGTGAAGGAGGAAGGAGTATGGAGAGGAAAGCCGAGTGTGCGATGGAGGTGGTAGGGTGTGAATCCGTGTGCCTACGTATCTCTATTTGTGACTTGTAGCGTGTTGTAATGATAATTGTGTCCGGATGTTTTGATGATAGAGGATATTCTGTTCACGGTTTCGTGTTCCGGTACACCGTCTTGTAATATCCTGGGGCTCAGAGTTGAAGCCTTATAAGGGAGGCTTTCTCATCATCCCCTATAGCCTTTGTGCGGGCTAGCTTCTCAAGTGACCAGACACTGAGATCCCGAAGGGTACCGATTCAAGGAGATTCCCCCCAGACGGACCTTAAAAAGAAAAAAAGAAAAGCCGGTCTCTCTTATACAGAGACTCAGCCTAAGCGCCAGTGCCATCAAAATTCAGGACTGCGTTTTCTCCCTTTTATAATCATCATTTCCTTCAGTTTGCCTTTTTCTGAGATTTCTTTTTGGAGGCTGTTTCGTGATCGTTTCAACCCAGTTTTATCTACATGAAATGTGTGTGTATGTGTGTTCAAGCACAAGAGATGGGCAAGGAACAGGTGATTTTTAAAGTGTCTCCCATTGCTTGAGATTCTGAGATTCCCTGAAAGCTCCTTTGCCTTAGCCAGACCAGCCCCACCTTCAGACCCCCACCCCCTACCTACCCCACCCCCGAGCCACTGATGATCCTATGGTCGGGAGGACAGCAGTTAGTGATGGAGCCAGCAGGGTCCAAGAGCTTGGGAGACTGTAGGCCTAGACAGAGGTATGCGGTGGTTGCGGGAGTTTGCGGGGCTGGAGAAGAGGAAGGAAGCCAGGGAGTGGGGCAGAGGAAAAAACTCATTGGCTCTGAGGTCAGAGGACCTGGGTTCAAATTCTGCCTCTCTGAGAGCCTCTTCTAGACCTGCGCTCCTAGCGGCCTTGGCTGCCGCGGGGCCTCTCTCGTATTTAGGCATTTTAATGAATGCTCTGAACTAAGTTTGCTTAGAAGTGAGGAAACAGCTTGCGCACCTTAGGCGCTTTAATGAGTTTGTTGATCGGAATTCGCTTGGGAGGGAACAAGGTCTTTGGATATGAGAAGGGGCTTCTGGTGGCAGGACGACCACTTTTTCTGGGGCTAGTCGTTCCCCCAGGACAAGTGCCCTGGGCCCGGAGGCGCCCCGGCCACGTGCCCTCCAGAGGCGAGACCAGCGAGCCCGGCAGGTGTGTAGGTCCGAATCGGGCCGCAGGAGGGCGGGGAGAGGGACTGTCAGGAGGCCCCGCCCCCTTGGCCCGGCCCGGAGCGAGGCTGCGAGTGGGGGTGAGGGGGAAGGCGGGGCCGCCCTGTCCCCTAGTGAAAATGAGGCCGGGCCCGGGGGGCGGGGCAGCCTGGGGCTGGCGGGCGCGAGCCGCGGCTGTCAGAGTGTCAGACGGACGGCTGGCGGGCGCGAGGCCGGCAGGGCGCCTTCCCTCACGCGCACTCGCGTTTCCTCCCGCGGCGGCGGCCGCTCAGCTCCCGGCGCTCCTGCGCTCCCTCCCCGCTCCGCTTCTGCGCCTCAGTCTTCGCGATGGGTGGCCGGGGCCGCGACTGCTCCGGGCCGGCCGGGGCGCCGCCGCTGCTACTGCTGCTCCCGCTGCTGCCCCTGCTCCTGGCCTCGGGGCTGTCGCTGTCCCCACCGCCGCCCGAGGGTGAGCGTCCGGAGGCGAGGGAGCGGGGCAGGCCGAGGGGGGAGCGCAGCGGGGGGCCGGGGTGAGGGGGGAAGGCGCGCGCGGCGGGGCCGCTGACAGCTCCCCTGCAGCCGGCCGGCGCCTCCGCCCTCCTCCCTCCACACTCCTCCGGGCTCCCTCTCTCTTCCTCCTTCTCCGCCTTTACTCTTTTCCTCCCCTGCCCTTTCTAACTTCTGCACCCCTCTCTTCCTCCCCCTGCACCCCTCTCCTCCACTTTCACCCCTCTCTCTTCCTCCCCTTTGCCTTCCCATCACCTCTCTCTGTCTCCCCTTCCCATTCACCCCTCTTGCTTTCTCCCCTTTGACCTCCACCTTCCCCCTCCCTTCTCTCCCTCTTTTCCCTTTTCCCGCCTCCCCCTCCATCCTCTTCCCCTTCTCTCTTCCTTTTACTCCCTACCTTCCTCCTCTCTTCTTCCTTTTCCTTTCTCTACACTAGACCCAGGACGCCTTCACCTAGACATCTCTGTGTCTCCCTCCCTCTTTTCGACCGTGGGGTTCGCCTGTGCTGTCATTCGCAGTGGGGTTCACTGGCGTACTCACTTGCAGTGAGGCTCACTGGTGTTCTCACTTGCAGTGGGGCTCACTGGTCTTTCACTGGCAGTGGAGCTCACTGGTACTTTCATTTGCAGTGGAGCTCACTGGTGTTCTCACTTGCAGTTGGGTTCACTGGTGCTTTCACTTGCAGTGGGGCTTACTAGTGCTTTTACTTGCAGTGGGGTTCACTGGTGCTTATGTTTTTACTTGCAGTGAGGCTCACTGGTGTTCTCACTTGCAATGGGGCTTGCTGGTGTTCTCACTTGCAGTGGGGCTCACCGGTACTTTCACTTGCAGTGGGGTTCACTGGTGCTTTCACTTACAGTGGGGTTCACTGGTGTTCTCACTTGTAGTGGGGCTCGCTGGTGTTCTCATTTGCAGTGGAGCTCACTGGTACTTTCACTTGCAGTGGGGCTCTCATTTGCAGTGGGGCTCACTGGTGCTTTCACTTGCAGTGGGGTTTACTGGTGCTTTCACTTACAGTGGGGTTCACTGGTGTTCTCACTTGCAGTGGGGCTCACTGGTACTTTCACTTGCAGTGGGGCTCGCTGGTACTTTCACTTGCAGTGGGGTTCACTGGTGCTTTCACTTACAGTGGGGTTCACTGGTGTTCTCACTTGCAGTGGGGCTCGCTGGTGTTCTCATTTGCAGTGGAGCTCACTGGTACTTTCACTTGCAGTGGGGCTCTCATTTGCAGTGGGGCTCACTAGTGCTTTCACTTGCAGTGGGGTTTACTGGTGCTTTCACTTACAGTGGGGTTCACTGGTGTTCTCACTTGCAGTGGGGCTCACTGGTACTTTCACTTGCAGTGGGGCTCGCTGGTGTTCTCACTTGCAGTGGGGCTTGCTGGTACTTTCACTTGCAGTGGGGCTCACTGGTGCTTTCACTTACAGTGGGGTTCACTGGTGTTCTCACTTGCAGTGGGGTTCACTGGTACTTTCACTTGCAGTGGGGCTCACTGGTGTTCTCACTTGCAGTGGAGCTCACTGGTGTTCTCACTTGCAGTGGGGCTCACTGGTGCTTTTACTTGCAGTGGGGTTCACTGGTGCTTGTGCTTTACTTGCAGTGAGGCTCACTGGTACTTTCACTTGCAGTGGGACCAGCTGCCTGGGGGAGCATTGAATGCCCTTAAGTGACCTTTTTAAAGACAGCCTGAGTTTTCAGCAGCTGGAGTTAAGTACTTTTGATGAGCTCTGCTAACTCAACTTCAATTATTTCCCAAACTTGAATTTAAAAAAAAATAATGAGGAAGGTTAACTTCCACCAAATATTTCTACCAGTCAGAAGCATGTGTAAGGGTGTGCCAGGCACAACTTAACATCTCAGAAATGAATATCTTGTCTTCTTTTAAAGTAAAGTTTAGTTACTAATTTGTAGAATTACAGTTAAATTTTAATTTCTTTTGTTTGGTGAATATATAATGCCTTTTTCAAGAATAATGTCTTTTACTTCACAGTGGCCTATATGCTTTCATGATTGGTAATATAGATAGTGACAGATCAGATGGACATTTGGTTAGAAGAAAAGAGGTTAACCGAGGGGTGGGGAACCTGCAGCCTGGAGGCTACATCTGGCCTCTAGGTCCTAAAGTGTGGCTGCAGGTTCCCTAGCCCTGGGTTAATCTGTCTAGTCTCCTGCTGAAAGGAGATGGCAGCATGCTTCACTTAAGGAAAACGCTGAGCTACTGGTGAACTTCTCTTCTTTGCAGATGTGGATGAGTGTGCCAGAGGACTTGATGACTGCCACGAAAATGCCATTTGTCAGAACACACCCAAGTCCTATGAGTGCTCCTGCAAGCCAGGCTACCAAGGGGAGGGCAAACACTGTGAAGGTAAATTCACGATCTGCAGTGCTAAGGACATGTCAGGGACACTGTTGCTTCTGCCTTGTCTGATTTCTTCATGGGCAAAGCTCCTTCAAGAGAGTTCTCCATTCCCACAATTCATAGGCGATGGGTACTAGAGGTAGGAACTCTGGTAGAAATGATGAGTCCAGCTCCTTCCTTCTTCCAGGAAGGAGACTGAGGACTAAAGAGCCTGATTTTTTCCAAGATTATGCCTCTGATAACAGCAGAGATAAAATTAGAACCCAGGTTCCTTGACTCTGAATCCAGTAGTCTTTCTATCTCACCCCAGTGCCCTTGGTCACTTCTTTTTAAAAGCACATCTGATCCCAGCAGCCCCCTCCTCTCCATGAGAAGACAGAGGTATGTTTCATTATTTGTTTTCTGGGACCATCATTAGTTTTCCAGTTACTCAGAGTTCAGCTTCCTTTTGGAAGGTCTTTTATTTTTACTTTATCTATCTATCTATCTATCTATCTATCTATCTATCTATCTATCTATCTATTTTGAGGCAATCAGGGTTAAGTGACTTGCCTAGAGTCACATAGCTAGTAAGTGTCTGAGTTCAGATTTTAGCTCAGGTCCTCCTGACTCCAGGGCTGATGCTCCATCCACTGTGCTGTTTAGTTTAGTTGCCCCAGTGGTCTTTTAATTTACATTATTATAGTTATTGTGTATATCTTCTCTTTGTCCTGCTTACTTCCCATTTGCATCAGTTCATGCAGATCTTTCCATGCTTCTCGGAATTCTTTTTGTCATTTCTAACAATACAGTTTTATTTCATTATATTCATATAGTTTTCTCAGCCATCTCACTGTCAATTACTGGGGTACCCACTTGGCCTCAAGTTCTTTGCCGCCTGAAAAGGATATATATTGTGCCTTTGTTTTTGTCATTGACTTCCTTGGGGTATTCTCATTGTAGTAATGGGATTGCTGAATCAGAGGGTATGAGCAAGTTAGTAATTTTTCTTGTATAATTTCAAAGTGAAGTATAGAACAGTTGGACTGCTTCACAACTCCACCAGCAGTATATCAATGAGTCTATCTTTCTAGAAGTCCTCTGACATTGCCCGTTTCCCATCTTTTGTCATGGTGTTAGGTAAAACCTCAGAGTTCTTTTCATTTTCATTTTTCTTACTATCAATGATTTGGAGCACATTTTTACATATGGTTTTCAGTTCTTTAAAAGAATTGTTCATGTCTTTTTTTAAACTGCGTATCTTTTGGTGAATGGCTTATGGTGTTATATAGTTCCTATATATTTTGGATATCAGACTTTTACTGGTAATATTTGACATTAATATTTTTCTTGCTCTACTATGGCTATTCCAGTTCTGTCTTTGATAGTTTTCATTCAAAAGCTTAAAAATTTTATGTAGTTATAATTGTTTATTTTACCTTTCATGGTCTCCTTTGTCCTCTTTTTTGTTGTTAAGAATTCTGTCATGAGCCATAGTTGTAAAAACTATTTCATTCTCTTCTGATTTTTTAATGGTTTGATATTTTATTATCAGCTAATTTATCCATTTTCAACTTTTTGTGATATATGATGTAAAATGTCAGCTTAAAACTAAATTCTGCCAAATTGTTTTCCAGTCTTCCCAGGAGTTCTTGTAAAAAAAAAAAAAGAGTTCTTTCCCCCAGTAAGTTTTGTCCTTAGTTTTATCAAACATGAGGTTACTGTTCCCAGTTGCTTCTATTTTTTCCTATTTTCTTCCTCTTTTCTGTTTTTTAACTAATACCATTTAAAAAATCATTACTGCTTTATATTATAGTTTGAAGTCTGGTAATAAAATAAACATCACCTAATTATGAGCAGATTAGTAATTTCTAAATCTCCCTTTATTTCTGTCAAAAGTGTTTTAGAGCTCTGTTTATACAAATCTTATGTGTATCCTGGTAAGCTCATGACCATTGATTTTATATATTTTGCAGTTATTTTGCATGGGATATATCGTTCCTAAGGTTTGTTAGTACTTTGTAGAGAGATGGATAATGTTTGTGAATTTATTGTGTATTCTGCTACCTTGTTGAAGCTACATTAATTGTTTCAGTTAGTTTCTTTGCCAATTTTCTAGATTTTGCTTAGTACACCATCATGTCATCCACTCAAAAAGGAAAATTTTGTCTCTCTTTGCCAACATTTATGACTCTACTTTTGTTCTCATGTTAATTGCTATAGCTAGACTTTGTTGGACTTGATAGCTCCTGAGACCCATTCTAGGTCTATGATTTCCGAGAGGGGTATTAAAGGAGACTTTCTGGAACAAGTGGCATATGAGTTGGTCTTAAAGTATGGCTTTATGCTTTTCTTTTGTTTAGGTGCAAAAACAATACTTTTTTGAAAATCTAGATTTTTTTACCTTAAAATTTTCCCCTAGAATTACACAGGCAAGCATTTGATAAATTGATTAATAATACAATGAACATAGTTTATAAGACTCTTTCCTGATAGTCTGTGTTTCATATATGCTTCTTTCTCTTTTTTTTTTTTTGGCTCACAGGTAGGCCTATGTATATGGAAGTCAACTTTGTTTTGTGTCATTAATGACAAGTCTGTGCTTAAAAGTGGAACAGAAATATTTATATCAAAATTTGTCCAAGTGGTTTATCTCTTTGATTTCTTGAATAAGTTGAGCCTAATAAAGAGAGACTTTTTTTTACTTGTATAGACAGGCAGAGAGTATCAGATTTGAATTTGATGAACTGTGGCCAAAGCATCTGGATTTTTCTGAATTTGATTATTATCTTTTGGAATCCTTGTCTTTTATATGAAAAAATTAAATATTCATTAAAATGAAATATCCAGACGTAAAGTGTAGATATCATGGTACCTGAGTGGTTGCTAAATTATCTAGATGATTTTTGTTTTGTTGACATGGCCTGCCTTTTTGTGATAGGATCAGGGAAAAACATGAACCTCATACTTAATCGTAAAGGAGCCACAGAAACAAAATCTTTATAGTAGCAAAACCATTAACCACATATTATTTGTCTTGGTGATACAAGCCCCTTCTTTCCACTGGTTCTAAGTGTTCACATCAGCATCTCTATTTTAGATTATAAACTAATTTTGTCAGGGGCATGTCTTCATCTCAGCACCCTCTTCCTAAATGTTTAGTACCAGCATTCAACAATATATTACCTAGATGCATTATTTAGCATTTGTCCCTCTCCTATCAAGAACCAATCATTCAAGAGCCAGTGACTCCCTATATCACTTTATACCAAATTTAGCAACCCAGGTCTGCTATCACTCACCTGTTCCTTTTCTCTGACCCACCCTGACCTCACCAGTGTCATTACATGACTCCTTCCTTTGCACCAAGCTGTTTCTTTCGTCACTCTCTATATACAATTTGTATTTTTGTTTTCTTGCTTTTAAAAGTGAATTCATCATGGATGGAATACCCTCTCTTTGCTTTTTCATTAATCTCTTCACCTTCAAAACCTGAGTCAAAACTCATCTCTCCCAGGAAGCTTTCTGTGATTGATCTTACCTAACCTTGTTCTTACATGGCATGAAATTTTTCTTCACATGAAAGAAAAAACAAACAAACAAGTTCTAGCTGAAGGGAAGTTGTGAACTAAGGAAACTCTTCTATATATTTTTAATATTTTCCCCTTTCAGTGGTGCTTCTTATATAACCTTTTAGTACCTAGGATCCTGTTTTTTCACCACTATCAGAACAGAAAAGAATCCACAGATACTGTGTATTTAGTACACAGTCATACCTTGGAGATATTTAAGGTTTGGTCCCAGACCACAGCAATAAAGCAAATATTGCAATAAAGAGAGTCACATGAATTTTTTGGGTTCCCAGAGCATACAGAGGTCATGTTTGCACTGTGTACTGTATTCTATTAATTGTGTGATAGTATAATATCTAAAAATATACATAACTTAATTAAAAATACTTTATTACTAAAAATGCTAACCACCATCTGAGCCTTCAGCAAGTTGTAATCTTTTTGCTGCTGTAGGGTCTTGCCTCAATGTTGACTGCTTAGGGTGGTAGTTGTTATAGGTTGGGGTAGCTTTGGCAATTTCTTGAAATAAGACAACAGTGAAGTTTATTGCATCAATTTACTGCATCACCCTTTCATGAAAGATTTCTCTGTAGCGTTTGATGCTCTTTGATAGCATTTTACCTACAGTAAAACTTCTTTCAAAATTGGAGTCAGTTCTTACATGAATTGATGCAAAGTGAAGTGAGTAGAACCAGGGGAACATCGTACACAGTAACAATATTGCATAATGATATTCAAGCATCAGTTGGATTAAATAGCCTCAGAGGTTCCGTCCAACTCCCAGATTATGGAATTGTTACTCTAGCACCAGGTAGACAGCTTGAGGAGAACTAGGGCCAGGGCATAGAGGGAACTTCAGGGAGGGAGAAGGATTTAGGACCTTTGTCTATACAAACATGTATGTATTTAATGCTTGGCTTTAGGGGAAAATATCATCATTTTGTTCATCTTTTTTTATTCGTGTCTAACTCTTTGTGACCCCATTTGAAGTTTTCTTGGCAGAGATACAGGGGTGCTTTGCCATTTTCTTCTCTAGCTCATTTTACAGATGAGGCAGAGTTAAGTGACTTGCCCAGGGTCACGCAGTTAGTAAGTGTCTGAGGCCCTATTTGAATTCAGGAAGATGAATCTTCCAGACTCCAGCCTCAGCACTCTATGCACTGTGCCACCTAGCTGCCCACTATCAACACTGGTACTTACTATAGATACTGGAAAATTAGCCCAGGCAAGAAAACTAGAATTTTGATTTGACCTTATGTTATTAATCCTGGTTAGGTCATTTATGAGATACAGTGTGCTGTCAAGAGCTGGCCTTGGAGTCAGGAAGGCCTGGGTTCAAGCCTTGCCTCTGACTTGTTCTGGCTGTGTGATCCTGAGCAAGTCCCTTAACTTCTCATTGCTCTTAGCACCTCTATAAGACTGTAAGGTCCAAAGGAGTCGCTGACCTGCATTGGTGGAGGGAGTTTGCTTATTTGAGAGTTCCTTATATCAGTGAAATCACAGGCCCCCAACTCTGCCCCAGGTCATTATGGGGACCATTCAACACTCAGGCCAGCTTATGATGCATCGGGTAACTGTCATGTGTATCATTCACAGTGGATCCAATTAAATTTCCATAAGTATATGTTATCACCGTACTGAGTTTTATTCATGTCAGCTTATCATGGAGGCCTTTGCTCACAATTAAAAACAGCAGAGGGAACATCCTCTGTTTTTATTTCACTTGTTCTCTATGCTACAGAAATTCATGCTTGTTGATGAATTGCCTTAAAACAGTTTACTTTTTGTGGATGTTCCAACCTTTAAAAACATTTTGAGGGCAGATACCTTGTTTTCAGTTTTGTTTATATGTAGCACATACTCAATAAATGTTGATTAAATAATTCAAATTTTCCATTAACTTTCTGAGATTAATATGCTATAAATTAAATTGACCTTTCCACAGTTTACAGCAGACATGTCTATTATTTCAGTTTAAAACAATTATGGTTTAATGATTGTGTGACACTGTTGTCTTCTACCTGAAGGATCAGTGGGATCTTAAATCAGTTGTTAATCCAAAACTGAAATGTTTCTTCTAAAGAAAAAAAAAGGAGAGAGGAAGACTGTAAGGAGAATATAGTTCAGAGATGTAACTGTCTTCTCAACAAGTGAATTTCATTTGTAAGTCACTTGGGCCAGGTCTGTGGCATCCTCTCCTTATTACCAACTTCACTTTGCATGGCTTTCCTGGAAGAAATGAGCCAGGTGTGGCTGCTGAACTTTCTTTAAACTGAGATTGGCTGACCTTTTGTCCTGAGTATTATGGAGAAGATTCCTATTTGAGTGCAATTTGGACTAGATGACCTCTCAGGTCCCTTCTTAACTTAGATTGTCCATTAAAAATTCATAGCAGCTATGTTTGCAAGATCAGAATAGGAATCTGCTCCTTAGAAATTCTGTATGTTGAAAAATATGAGAAATTTACATGTACTAGTGTGCCTATTGGCTGAGTTCCTGAAAGAGCAGATATTTCTAAAATAAGATAATGATATGACACTTCAGGTCATTTGTTTTTCTTTGAAATATTCAGTGCTTAGAACGCAGAGTTGGGGATTGCAATCATTGTATACATTAAGTGATCTGCCTTTGTGCTTTAGAAAACAGTCATCAATCAAATTAGGTTTAGTAGGGATACTCTTATTCTTACAGAATCATAGATTTTGGCATTGGAAAGCATCCTATAGACCAGTGGTTCTCAACTTTCCTAATGCTGAGATCCTTTAATACTCGTATGTGGGCGTATCTGTATGTGGGCAGACCCACCTGGAGACAGATAGAGGAGTGGTGTCTCAGTTCCTAAGACCATCGGAAATATGTGTTTTCTGATGGTCTTAGGCGACCCCTGTGAAAGGGTCGCTTGACCCCCCAAAGGAGTCGTGACCCACAGGTTGAGAACTGCTGCTAGAGACCATCTTGTCCATTGTCCTCATTTTAGGACATTTAGCCCATCATGAAGAAATTCAGGCCTATTTAGATTCAGTGACTATTGGTTCTTTGAATGAGGTGTCAGTTGTTAATAAGAATCTTTTTTTTTTTAAATTTTTTTTTTATTTACTCATTTACTTTTAATTTACAAGATTCAGTTCCACAATCACTTGAGTTTCAGATTTTCTCCCCTCCCTTCCCACCCCCACCATGGTGGCATGCAATCATGTATAGGATCTGCAGATACTTTCACATTGTACAATAGTTTGGTCATATAGAAGGGTTGTAACCAATGAGTGATCACTGGGAAAAGAAAAAAAAAAAAAGCAAAACCAGACATGAAAGAGAACGATAACGAGTTTTGCTTCAGTCTCCATTTAAACTATAGTCTTTCTATAACTTTCTCTGAGTTTAGG
>CM053592.1:155722746-155783946 GCA_028646515.1 Pseudochirops corinnae
TTCAGGATAGCTTCTCTATGTAATTTTACTTTATCAAGAGTCACTATACAATGTGGTTTGTTTCAGTTGAAACATAAGCTTGAAGTGCTAACTTTTTGTGATAACAAAATGGGTGCCCACTGCCTGGGCAGTGATTGAACAAATCACAGTATAGGGATATAATGAAATATTATTGGATTGTAAGAGATGATGAAGATGAATTGAAGGAAAGATGAGAAATCTTGTATGAATTAACACAGAATGAAATAAGCCAACCCAGAAAAGCAGTATAAAGAAAGACTACAATAATGTAAATGGACATAAAATAAGATGAAGCTGAACACTGTGTAATGATTGATTGTGGCCCTAGAGACAGAATGAGAAATGCACCATCTCCTTTCCTTGGAACAGTGAGGGCTGCTGGAATAGAATGTTTTATATGTTGTCACATGCAGCCACTGTCAATTATTTTGCAAAGGCTTACCTGTGTGTGTGGTTGGAGGTGGGAATGGTAGGGACAGAGATATTTTTGAAAGTATCTGTGATATGAAACACAAGGCATCAGTAAAACCTTAAAAGTAGATACTAATTCTGTTGATCTAATCACTTAATAGAAAAGTTCAACAAATGAAGTGTTGGAATAGCCAGTTGGTAAGACGATTCTGGAGAATGCTTATTGTATGCAGTTTCATGTCGTAACTTGTCTTTATTGAAAATATAGCAATCATCTTACAGACTTTTACTTTATTCTTCAGACATTGATGAATGCGATAATGAATTCAATGGAGGCTGTGTGCATGAATGTTTTAACATTCCAGGCAATTATCACTGCACTTGTTACGATGGCTTCATGTTGGCTCATGATGGTCATAATTGTCTTGGCAAGTAGTATAGTACAAAACAATTGCAGGCATTAATTTCCTTAGCCCAGTCCTATATCCCAGTCTAGTGCTTTGGTTGGATTTAAACAATAGGCATAAAGACAGAGCATCTTAAAAATCAGTCCTTTGTTTTTTGTCCAAATGGAGAATTTGTGATATTATTCTTTCCAACAGGCTTATGAGATAACATCATCATTATTACTGATTGACCTTAAAGTATACCAGTATTACTCTAAGACCAAATATTAGTTTTTGCTCTCTTACAAGAGTCATGGATAGATCTGAGCATTATATTAGAAGTATCAGGTGGCTAGGTGGCACAGTGAATAGAGTATCAGTCCTGGAGTCAGGAGGACCTGAGTTCAAATCTGATCTCAGACACTTAACACAAAACTAGCTGTGTGACCTTGGGCAAGTCACTTAACCCCAATTGTCCTGCCTTCCCCCGCGCCAAAAAGCAAAAAAAAAAGTATCATTGCTGATATCCAGTTAATGCCATTCTGAGACTCTCACAAACTCTAGAGTCAGGTAAACCTCTTCTGAGGATCAAAGTGTGTCCTTGGGTTTCAGCCAGGTAGGTTTTATTTTTTTGTGAGAGACAGAACATTTCCATTTTTTTTTTTTTTTGCTCAAGGATATACAGAACAGAAACATCTGCTGGAATTTTAAATCTATGAAGCTGGGGATACTGAAGGATGTTGTTTATGGATTGGTTTCTTAACATAAGATTTTTCCAGAACTACTGAAAACAAGATGTTTGACTGCAAGTGGAATTGTGTGGATGCTTCAGAATGACTTGGTGTCAGGCAGTTGCTGACTTTGCCCTTCCCTGTCCTGCAGCATACACTGGCAGCTGTCTGTGGTCTTGCCAACCAAATTCCATTTGTAGCCAAAGGTCTGTGTTGGGTGTGCAGATGACTGTCAGGGGGAGGCCTTGTGGCACAGACCTCTAACTTCCAACACTGATCGTGTTATTTATTATCATGCTATTGATAATGCTATTCATGTGATTTACATTGTAGAGTTTGTGGCGGGATGAGAAACTGCCAGTCCCAGGGATATGAGTTTTATCACAGAATCATGGGCAAGATATTAGGATGTTTGTTTCCCAGTAAACAGAGGGAATTATCTCACTGCCTAGAGATATTGGGAGAACTTATTTTGCTGGTTAACTGTGTTGTGTGTCTGAAGGGAAAATGTTGGAATGGGGAAATGAAATGCAGGTCTTCACATAGCAGCTTTGTCCCCAGCTTCTTTATTTGGCCTTTATTCTAACACAACTCCCTGTAACTGTTGTAGTCCGAATAATACAGAGCACTTTCATTAAAACAGCCCTCTGTAGTGGGCAGGCATGGCAAGTATTATTATCTCCATTACACATAAGAAAATAAAGAGAAATAAAAGGATTCACCAACAGTTATGCAGCCAGCAGACAGTGGAGCTGAGGTTTGTAACTAGATTTCCTCTCTTCACGTGCTCTTTGCACTTCATGCATGATGCTGCCTCTGCAGCGCTTCTTGGTCCAGGCCAAGAGAAAGGTTCCTGGCTACGTCTTCTAGGTCGGTGGTCCAGTTAGAATGGTATGGTTTAGGACTTTTGATGCCAAGGTAAGAAATTACATACACACTGATGGATTTGATGAGGAAAGAAAACCGAAGAACAAAAGTAAATTTTGTGGCCTGCATGCATATTTAAAGCCTGGGGAATTGAAATCTTGCATGGGCCTGATTTAATTTGTTGATTAACTTTGCAATAGTTATTTTCATTTTCAGGAAGAATACTTTGTTCCTATTTGATTCATCAGCAACTGAGATTTATATTTTTGCCTTGACAGTAGACCAAATGTACTTTGTATACATGACAGACTATATTTTGCATATAATAGGAATTTGATAAATATTTGTTGAATTATGTTGATGAATTAATTAAAGAGGTAGCCTAAATTATAAGAGAGAAGAGTTAGAACTCTGAAGGGCAAAAAGTCAATGATCCCAGATCTTTATTTCTAGCCAGGCTTCAGTCCTACACTTTTAAGCTCTGCTATTTCTACCATGATGGCTCCTCCAACTCAACATACCCCAAACAACCTCATCATTTTCCCCCTCAAATCTGTTCTTCCTCTTGACTTCTTTGTTCCATTAAAGGCAGCACTCCATTATCCATGATATATTCTGTATCCATAGAGGATATATCCTATATCCAAATAGATGACATTTTTTATGTGGCCTCTTCAATATCTTATATTGATTCCCTCCTTTTCATTCCTACACCCACTATTTTAGCTCAAGCTTTTATTAACTCTCACCTGAATTACTGCAGGTCCTTTCAGCTGTCCTCTGTTGCCTTCAGACCTGAAACCCTTCTGGGGGTCCATCTCCAAGTGAGCCTGATCTATAGCTCAACACTGGACCCACATGGCTCTGGAGGGAAAAGTGAGGCTGGTGACTCTGCACAGCCCTGCCTCACTTAAATCCAATTCACTGGCAAGTCATGGCATCACCTTCTAGATGTCATGGTCCTCTTTGGGAATGAAGAACAAACAACCACAGCTACTCTTCCATCTGTACTCTGTGTTTCAAGAGTAATCTTTCTAAAGTACAGCTATGATCACGTCTATCCACTGCAAGTTTTAGATGTGGAGATCTTCACTGCTTGGTGATTGGAGTCTAAACTCCAGGAATATTTGAGGCCTTCCTCAAGTGGCCTACCTAGCACTCTCCTTCATGTACTTTACAAAACAGCCAAACTAATGATCCTCCCCTGCCCTTGCTCACAGCAGTCCGTCCCTGGAACATCGTGTCTCTCTAACTTTGCCTTAGACATCCTTCTATCTTAGCTCAAATGTCGCCTCTTCCCCCTTGCTCAGTTTTCCCTGTTTCCCTCCCTGCCCCCCAAGCACCCACATGTGCACATACCCTCCTGCATGCATTATCTCCCTCCTCTGAACTCCCATGGCACTTTGTGTTTGTTTTGTGATACCACATTTTACATTACAGCAGTGTGTATACATGTGTCATCTTCCTTATTAGACTATAAGCTATTTGAGGGAAAGGACTATTGTGTTATTTACTTCAGTTCCCCCTGTTTTACGTTTGAGGAAGCTGAGGCATAGCGACGCTGTTATTGGCCCAAGTTTTCACAGGTGGTGCTAGGAGAGAACTGGGCTTTGAATACGGGAACTCTGACTCCAGATCCAGCACTCTGTCTGCTCCACCATCCATCCCATCTTAACCTTTGTACCCATTATAGTGTCTAAATTAATCCTTTGTACATGATAGAACCTCAATACCTATTGGCAAAGATAAATAATTGAATGAATGAACGAGCTCATAGTTAAAATGGCCTCATCATTAAAAACAACAATAACTTAGGCTAGATGTTTGGGGGGTGTTGGTTAATAAGTGTTTATTGACAGGTTAATAATGAGCCCCGAATTCTTTTCTTTTGGTTCCATTTCTAACTTCAAAGAGACAGAGAGTACTTTTATCCCACATTCTCAGTTTTCTCTCTCTGGAAGTAATAAATCTAAGTTGTCTCTACTTCATAGCGATTGTTAAGGGGTGAACATGAGTAAGCCTGTAATGTGTTTAAATTCACTTAAAAGATCAGTATTTGAAATAAAGTGGAAGTACTAGAGGTACTGAACTTAAACATTTTCATTTTTTCCATCAATCACATCTAAGAAAGAATGAAATGTTATAGGAGTCCAGAACTCAGAGCTGGGGACTTTCCTGTAGCAGATCTTGAGTTCTGTAGATTATGTTTCACATTGTGTTGAGGTCTATAGGTACTAAATCACCTTTTCTAGTGTTAAACCCTTGTTGGGCTAAGATTCAAACACAACTTAGGACTTGTACAACGTTCAGAGTGTGCCAAGAAAAGCTTGTGATTTCTGCCAGCCATAATCCAGGTATCTAATTTAAGTGTGTGTGTGTGTGTGTGTATATGTGTATGTACATACACATACAAACTCACTTTTTTTGGTACCTATCTATTCTAGTCCCAATTATACTTTCATCAGCTTCTTTCCTGAAATAAATGACAAACAGATAGGGAAAACATCTTTTCAGTATCAAACTGCAAAAATATAATTTGCATGTATATAAAATGAATCAGATATTTTGAACTCAGAATAAAAACTATTCTTGCTAATTCTAGGTCTATGGATTGGAATACCAGGGCAAGGTGTGTTCTAAGGAAGGCTCATGCCCTGGAATTTGCTTCAGTCTTTGGTTTAAAGTAGGCCAGATTTCTTAGCCTTTAGGATATGGCACAGGTCCCATCTGTTTAGTCCAGTATCTGCCTGGTGGTATAGGAGAACAGATGAGTGTAAGATTTCAAGTTTGGATCCTAGATAACATATATTTAAATGTGAATTTTCTTGTAATAGATATGCCTAGAGAGGCTAGTGATAGCAAAACAAATAATAGACTGAAAAAAATGAATGCATTTGAATCATCATTCTGTGTTTTCATTTGAATCAATATAAAAGCTGGTCAGATCTTTGGATATGACTTTGGGCATTACATATTAATTGTGTATCAGTAGCAATGGTTTGTTTTTTAACTGTAAGGATTATTTCTGGTATATTTGTGTATCTGTATCTGTGTTGGCTTGAGCTCTTATGAAGAGGATTGTATAGTGGATTAATATAGTTCCTGTAATGAGATCCTGAGTAGGAGTTTAATCCTTTTTGGTTTGTAGTTATACCTAACCTGTCTGGGCCAGGCCAGAGGTTTTGGGGAAATGGTGAGACAAAGCTGGTATGAACTCACTCCTTCTTCTTCCAGACTTGGACGAGTGCCTGTCCAACAATGGTGGCTGCCAGCACACATGTGTCAACACCATGGGGAGCTATGAATGCCAGTGTCAGGAGGGGTTTTTCCTGAGTGACAACCAGTATATGTGCATTCACCGTGCAGAAGGTAGGGAAGGAACTTTGTGTGTGTTACTAGGGCTTTGCCACAATCAGCCAACAAGTATTAATCAGGTGCCTTCTATGCAGACAACTGGAAACCTATCAGATAAAAAGAATGGCAAAGTCGCAGTGTGGTGGAATGAGAGAGAGAGGAGAGAGATGGAGAGACACAGATTTTCAAAAATTGTCAGTTCCAGTATTAGGAGATACGTTAGTGATGTCATGCCCTCTAGGTAGTTTGGATTCGGTCAAAGGGCTGCACTTGAGGACCTGGAGGCCTGGAGGACCACACATGGCCTCGAAGCCGCAGGTTCCCCACCTGCACTGAACCTTTCAAACATGATTACCAGTGAATGAATCAGAATCAGGCTGCTCCTCTACTTCAAGGCAGGGCTTCATCAAAGACATAGACATGTTTCAAAATACTAGTACAAAGGGAAAATTTTTGTTCATCCAAGGGTTATATCATGAAGGTTGTTTTTTCCACTTGCTTCATCATTATCAAATTAAGAAAATCTGTAATATGCTTTGTAACTATAAAGCGCTATATAAATGTAAGCTGCCATTATCTGTTCATTTTTTAAGGAAAACTACCAAATGTCATTGTCTTGTACGTTAGATATTGTTAATACCCTTTAACTGTATGCTGCCTATTAATTTTCAATGAATAGCACTTTTTACCCCTCCATTTACTAGTTGGTTTTTTCCTTGGAAGATACATTCTTAACTGTCTAAGAAAGGTGTGAGTATTTCACATGTTCAAAAAGGTACATTCAGAATGTATGCCCTACTGAAGTACCTGTTTGAACAATTTCTTCTGCAATAGCTGGTCATACGTGGAGAAAATGCTTGAGTGGAAATTAGGCAGTTCATTTTCATTCCTTGTAAGTACTCATAGAGGTAAATCATACTGCTATGTTTAATACTGGAGAAGTAAAAAACACTGGAGCTAATCAGGATAATTTCTGAATTTGTGTGATGCACTGGTTCTTGATTGACAGCGGAATAGTAGATGTTGGCTTTCAAGTTGGGTCTTTTGGACTCTTTTGTATGTTCCGTAGGATTTGGGGCATCTTTGTCTCATGAGACTTACGTAGAATTCTCACTGTGGGAAAGGAATCAAGAAACCAGTAGAGCAGAATAATCTGAGAAGCAGAGCGTCCGTTCTTTTGTTGTTTAAAGCTCTCTTACCAGAAGGAAGGACACTGTAGTCTGACAGTTAGATGTCTCGGCTGCAACATGGAAAGTCATTGATTAATTATTCCCAACCAAGCACCTGGCAGCATATAGTGTAATTTCACCATTAGGTAACTATATGGTTTTCATTCAGCCATTTTTGATAAACTGATTGCAACCATCACTTCAAATAGAGTGACTGAAAACTTTCAAATTGATAACACTCCTTTGTCCCCAAACTGAAATGTCCAGTGAAAACTGACCACAGCCACAGCCTCCTCAAGAGAGTAAATGTGAATTTTTTCTCCAAGTTTCCAAAATTATTTAGTTCAGACATTCTTGAATCCTCTGAAGCACATTTAAAATAAAAATTTTTTTTTTCTTTCTGAGATTGCAGTATAAATTCAAGAATTTGAGTTGTGGCCTGGAAACTCTCATCGTAATTTGTTATTGCTTTTCAAGCTGATTGCTTGGCAAATTCATATCAACATAAATCAACAAATTATAGTGGTTTGTAACCAAGAACTCCTTCCATATTTTCTTTTTAAATTCTTAAATAGAACAATAGGTTAAAAGTGCCAGCTTAAAGGGAGGTTTTTTTTTTTAAAATTGGTTTATATGTTAAACTCTTAAAGTTGATTTTTAAGTTCTAAAACTCACAACTGACAGTTAAAATAATTGTATCTAAATGAAAGCAATAATTAGCATCTTTTAATGAATATAAAATCTTTTATTTGCAAATATATTATAAAAAGTAATTGTAAACATAATGATCACATTTTGGACACAGATTTTGACTTTTATTTAATATTCCTCAGTTTGGAGGCTACATTTAATTGCTTAGGAAGGTTCCAGTCTATTGATATTTAATTTTTTTTTTTTTTTTACATTTAGAAATGTCAATTCCCTGGAAAATTGGCTCCCTATTTTCACATGATGGAGAAGCTGTAGAGATTACATCTGAAAAGGATATATAACCTGTACCTTGCCTTCATCCCTATTCATGGGTGCTTTGACTGACAATCTCCCAAGTTGAGATATGGCATAATGGGAGTCCAGAAATCTGTTTTGTGGTCTCACATCTATTATAGTAAGAATAATAATAGATGACATTTATATAACACTTTATGTTACCTTATTTGAGCCTTTTAACAACCCTATGAGGTGGATCCTACAGACATTATCTCTGTTTTACAAGTGGGGAAACTGAGGCCCAGAGAAGGACTTTTATGGTTACAAAGCAGATTAGTGGGGTGACTCTGGGCAAGTGATTTCTCTTTGGACCTTGGGTTTCTTCTATGTAAAATGAGAATGTTGGACTAAATACCCTATGAGATTTCTTTCAGCTTTAACACTCTGAAACCACGATTCTAGGTTGCAGGCCACTACATCTAATTGTTTTGGCCACTCTGAAAATATTTGCCATCATCATAATAACCAATCTAAAGCATTTGAAGCTGAAGACAGCACGCTATACATACATCCTCTTACCCAAGACTAAAAAGAGCCTTGTAAAGCAGAGGCCACCACACTCACTGTTGTGCACACAAAGAAAACTGACACCCCTTGAGGTTCAATGGCTTAGACATCATCAAGCACCTGGGAGTACTGTCAGAGCTGGGATTCATACCCAGGTCTACCCTGACTCCCAAGTCCAGCTCCCTTTTCTCCTATGACAGAGTACAACCCCTTCACATATTATGGCTCTCTTTTAGTCATTGGACTCCTTTTGGTGGAGTAAGGAGAGACCACTGATGCTTCAGAGTCTCCACAGAGAATAATAACCCCAGGCAGGAAGGGGGCAACCTTCATAGTTGCACCCCAGATTAGTTATTACTCCAGGTCCTTCTTTACTTTCTCTCCAAAGCCCAGCACCCCAGAGCTATTAGGGTACAGCACCTTTGGTCTCCCTACCATCGCCATCTTTAGGGATGAAGAAAGACCTTTGGTGAGGCAGAGTCTGGGTCTGTGATTTCTGATGCCCTTCCTGCGTCGGGTCTTCTCCGTACAATCTTTTCTTTCACTTTATAATGTACTGCTTACACTTGCCTGTTTCACTTGTCACGTTTTGATCTGGTTTCCATCTATGATTTGTAAATTCCATACTGGGACCTCTGTAAATAAGAAGGAATTTACTTTTACTAGTTGAATAATACCAAAGCTTCAGGGATGTTCTAACCACTCCCCCCCCCCCCCCATCACTTTCCATTGTTGATTGACAATCTAAATATCATTCACAGCTTAATCTCAAGTGACAGGCAAGTCAACTATACATTAACTGTGTTGCTGAGAATTGTCATTATTATTCAATTCAACAAGCATTCATAAACTACTTCCACCACAAATGCAGTTGCTGACATGTTAAGTTTACCCATTCATGTCCTTGGTTTCTATAAATACAAGTAAATAAATAGTGTTGGATAGCTTGTTTTATGAGCGTGGTGATTAAAAAGAAGGAGTTGCTAAAGTAGTGTCACCAACAACTTGGATAGACCGTTTCTGCACAGGCAAGCAAGCAAAAGGGTTTGCCAAGTGACTGAAAATGCCACTCAAAGAAACTCCATTAGCCAGAGCAATAAGAGAGCTTTCCACTAATCCTGGGCAAATTGCCTTCTTTCTTAATTGGCAGCAGCTGTTGGCAGAGGTGAGCTGAATTAAGACCAGCACCCAGCAGACTGAAGGAAGGCAAGGGTGTGATGTTGGCTCATAGCTGACAGATACAAACAAGATGGTTTTAGGAGAGGTATAAAGGGTTACGAAAAGTATTACCTTTACATTGTACATTTTATTTGCACTAAACTTCTGTCATCCTCTTATATGTAGAGGTGGTTTATGAGATTTGGGTAACAGAAGTCTAGATTTCGTTATGGAATATTAAGTGAAGGGAGAGGGAAATAGGACATAATCAATAGTTTTGAATCTTTTTATAGTGAAAATTTCTTTTTTTTTCTTTTTTCTTTTTTGACTTTTGGAGGGAGGCAGGGCAATTCGGATTAAGTGACTTGTTCAAGGTCACACGGCTAGTAAGTGTTAAATGTCTGAGGTCAGATTTGAACTTGGGTCCCCCTGACTGCAGGGCTGGTGCTCTATTCACTGTGCCACCTAGCCGCCCCAAGTGAAGATTTCTTGATCCTTGAAGTAATGGATACTTTTATAATCATGTATAAAACTGTGAAACTTGTAATATCAGGAGCTTTTTATTGGTTCACTCATGGTCAGTGACATACAGTGGTAGACTCAAAAGCAGGCAGGTACTGTTGCTTTTTTATCTTTTTAGTTCCAGGGCCTGGTACAGGGGTTGACTTACATAGAAATTTTTATCAATATTTGTCTAATTGATTTGAATCCTGGTGAAGAAAATCACCAGAGATTGGGATCAGGAGATTGGGAGAGAAAAAAGGAGTGTAGGATTCTAATGCCGAGTTTTAGAGTGAATGTGGCATAAATAGATTAATGGGTCACATTTTGTTCTTGTGCAGTCACTTCATGGGATTCCTATTGGCATTTTAAGTGGGTTGATTTGTGATTAATTGGGTGTCAGAAGAGGTATTAAAAAGTGGCATTAGAAATATTCCTGAGGAGTAACTAGAGTATGATAGACTCATTTGAATATATTGTCTTCTACTGATGTCACAACTATTTTCTCAGTCATCCAGGCTTATGGTTTAAAAAATTATTTTTCACTCTCCTTTACTACCTACATTGTCAACTGCCAAATTTTACTGATTGAATTTCCATAATGTCTATCCCATCATTTTACTCCTCTTCACTCACTCTGCTATGCCCCTAGTTCAGGCCTTCATCATCCCTAGCTTGAATTATTGGCCTTCAGACTGGTCCTCCTATTTCCAGTCTCCAACATATTCTTCAGACAGCTGCCAAAATAATTTTCTTCATTGCGGAGTCTGACTATAGCGTTCCCCTCCTCAAAAACCTTCATAGTGTCAGCTTCAGTGACACCTTATCACTTTCAGAATAAACCTCTTAAGCCTGCTATTCAAGGTCCTCCTCAGTTTGTCTCCAGCCTGTTTTTCTAGACTCATTTCATACTGCTCTACTTCATACATTCTTCAGTGTAGTAACTGGGACACCTTGATCTGCCCTGTCCTCCTGTCTCCCACTTTCATACAAGCCATTGCACTTGCTGGAATATCTGCACTTTCATGTTCTCCCCTGTTAAAATATACTCTTCCTTCAGAGCCCAGTCCGAGTGCTATGTATATGTCCTCTAAGCACCACACAGCTCAGTGACTGACCCAGTACTACATTTTCTTAGAGGATCTTGTCTAAATCTCTCCTCTGTCCTTCTTGCATTCTTCCTTCTGTCACTCTTACCTGTGTGTGTTGTATCCATCCTTACTGATTTAAGGTCCATGACTACAAGCACTTTGGGTCATTCATCTCTGTCTTCTCAGAAGCTAGCACAGTTCCTGAGGTATTCTGAGCATTCAATACCTGTTTGTTGAATGGAATGAAATCTTTTAACATATGAGCTTACAGAGGGGGCAGGTATCTCAGGGGAAAACTTTTTCGTCTCTGGGTAGTCTGACCAGAGATCAGTTGTGTTCATGCATCAACCCTGTTTTACAGAGGGCTTAAGCTGCATGAATAAGGATCACGGCTGTGGCTACCTCTGCAAGGAGACCCTGGAGTGAGGAGTAGCATGTCAATGCAGGCTTGGTTTTGAACTGGCCAAGAACCAAAGGGATTGCATCCATAAGTATGGAGCTGGGCCCACTCCTGTCTTCTGGGAGCCTAATAAGCAGCACTCTGCTGTTTTCATCAGTTACTTGCTCAGCTGACCGCTTACCTCCTTTATGGTGCAGGTGTCATGAATGTTAAGGACATTAAGAAAAGTCAGGAGTTTGGAAGTTAGTGCATAAGATAAAAGGCTCAACCTGTTTAGTTACCATAGAAAAGTTATCTATCACACTGGGAAGTAATTGATGCTTGGAAGTTGTATTAGAAAATTAAGACTTAGGATCAAGGGTAAGTAAATGGAAAAGATGTTTAGAAAAGAAAAATCAACCAGGATTTGTTTCCAAGTAATAACGACTTCAGCATTCAAAAGATTTATAATTTTTCCTTGGTAGATGGATTCACAAGTTTCTCAGACAAGAAACAATTTTGTGATGGCCAGCCTTCTAGTGATAAATCTGTCAGAATTTGGCCAGGCTGGTTCTTTCATCCATTGCTGAGCCTTTCAGGCTTGGTAGGACCTTCCAGAGCTTGAAATATTCTGTTGGCATAGCTTTTGAGAACCCAGATGCTCTAAATGCATAGGAATAAGATTTATTTATCTGTCTAGAGAGATCTTTGAAAAATAATTGTGTCAGTAAAACTCCAACTGATATAGAAAAACTCATTTATGTTACTTTTTTTTAATTTTAGAAAGGGTTCTACAGTCCCTCTAACAGGAACTTTAATAATTATGTACAAATTTGTAGGGGGAGAATTTTGAGTAAATAGGCTACACTTGGAGACAGACAGAATGCAGATTTATTTCTCATCTGAGAGATGATGATATTTTTTCCTCATAATCACTGTCAGTGTTGTGCTAGACACTAAAGCTAGGGAGTCCTGATGCTTAATACACAGGGAGCTTATGGTCTTGTCACTGGAAGCCGTATCAGAAGGCAGGGCTTTGAGCCCGGGCTGTAGTGCTAATTTGATAGTCAAGGACAGGGGGCTTAACCTCCTTTGATATTTCATTTCCTTGTGTATAAGATGAGGAGGATAATGTTTATACTATCTTCCTCATAGTATTGTTGTGAGAAAGTTGATCTTGGTGTAAGACTGCTAGTAGTAGTGGAAGGAGCGTTGGACGTGAGACAGAAGACCTGGGCCTGGCTTGGGTGCTTCTCTGAGTGTTCATGGAGATGTAGCTGGTCTGCCTTGGTAAGCCTTACACAGAGATGAGTTTTTATTACCAGCTATTGTTAATATTAGCTTTCTGAGCATGGCTTCTTGAAGGTTTTATCAGCAGATCTTAGATTCTAGCTGGTGTTACCAACTTGGAAAGCTTTTGTGTGTGGGCCCAGTGACAGATTGCATGCCTGTGGTGGATATGCATGTGGTAGAGAGAGTGCTGGACCTGGAGTCAGGAAGACCTGAGCTCAAATCCAGCCTCAGATACTTCCTAGCTGTGTGACCCTGGGCAAGTCACTTCACCCTGTTTGCCTCAGTTTCCTTATCTGTAAAATGAGCTGGAGAAGGAAATGGCAAACCAATCCAGTATCTTTGCCAAGAAAACCCCAAATGGGATCACAAAATGTGGAACATGACTGAAATCAACTAAATAACAAACAGGAACTTAGCTAAGTTCTAAGAGGCTCATGACCAGGCTATGAGCCACATGTTTATAAAATGGCCATGGGATTATAAAAATTTTGGCCTTGGCACTCTGGAAAACCATCTTTGAAGGCATATAGGGGCTGACATCTGATTAGTGGAACTGATAGCAATGAAATCATGAATATTTGAAGAATGAAGTTTTATTGTCATTAGCAATAACAATAATTAAAAATTAAGCTGCACACCAAGAAAGACAAATGTGCCAGGTAATTGCTAAATCCCATTAACTTGAAAGATATGTAAATTTTTATTCTGTAGTAAATCGGGAGGAATTGCAGGCAGGCAGAGTAGTATCGATCCTTCTTATCTATAGCACTGTAAAGCTCGACTGACAGGCGCAGATCTTAAATGTGCAGTTTTTAAAAGCAGTTTTAGGTATTAGTTTAGAAGAAAAGTTCTGTAACAGTAGCAATGATTTAACTTGGGTATCTGAAGAGTTCTTCACAGAGAATGAAAGATTCCAGGGGCTCCATGGGGCTAGCAGAAATTGAAGACCTAAAGAGTTTGGGCATTGGAATAGAAACAGAGTGAATTTAAAACAGCTGCTGGTGGGAGAGGGCTAGAAAGGTTAATGTTGTTTTAATGATATGTGTTGTGTATGCAAGTGATACGTTACTTTGACATGAATACCAGCCTCTCACAGAGTCTCCCTTGATCATTCGTCCCTTCAGACCAAATCAAAACAATTGGTTTGGAACATTTAGGACTGTTTAGAAGAAGCAGGTTTTGATGATTTTTAAAAATAGATTTTTATTGATATCTTTTGTTTTTCTATCACCTAGATTTCCTGTGGCATGCCTACTCTGCCCCTCACAGGGAGCATAGAATTTTTTTTAAATGAAAAAGAGGATTGACAATTTACAAAAAACTTAGCTGGAGAAATGAGTCAATTGAGTATTTCCTTTTTCATTCCCAAGAACATAAAGTGATACCAAAAATTGGTCAGAGCCTCTTCTGAAAAAGCTGAAAAGTATTGATACAATAAATTATCTTGAATAGAACTAAGTCAGAGCCACATGTGGGAATTCTATTCTAATGAAGCCCACAAAGTAGTTACGTAGCAAATAAAAAGTGTGGGCGCTTTAAATACTATGCTTTACTTCAGAGAGAGAAGACCACTTACCTCTTTACACCAATTAGCTGGCTGAAATGATAATCAGTCACTATGGTTTTGTTTTTGTTGGCTGGCCTCATTGCTGTAGCTGAGGCAGGCACAGAAGATGTCTGAACCTTCCCCATTTGCCAGTTCAATGCAAGAAGCTAGTCTTAGAAAGCAGTCAGAGGATGCAAAGTGTCAAAGTTCTGGAAATGCCAGAATGATAGACATAACTGAATCCATTTTTATAAAACTGTCTCCTTTGCCCCTTGGTAAGTAACTGGGTCTGGAAGGGCTTCTAATTAAAGTCTAGGCACCTCCAAATGCCACAAAGTAGTATTTAGAAACAAACTAGTCCAGGTCTGTGTGTTGAAACTTCCCCTTAGTGCAGGAAAACACATAAATAATGGGAAGCCCTTTCATTTTAGAACCATGTCCCGTTACAGTGAGGCTCTTGTGTCCCTCTTATCACAATTTTAAGTATAATTTGTTTCTTTTGAGTAGCAGCAACTTCCAATCACTTTAAGTATTTGTGTTAGGAGGAGAAAAGAGCTGAGGCACAAATGAGATTTATTCATGCAAGTCTCAGGTATTAGTAAAGCCTCTCTTATCTCATTAAGGACAGCTGAGCTGTGAAGCCAGCAGTCAGCAGTTGTCAGTAACCCTGCAGGCCATAAGGGCAAGAAACACTGGGCATTTTTTTTCAGGCTGGCCCGTTACAATGCTGCCTGCAGAAACCATTATCTATGAAGAATGGGGAGAGAGCTAGGAAGAGAGCTAGGGGAGACCTTTTTGTGGGGACGTGGCCCAGCTGTGGAAGCGTTGTGTGTTAGGCAGTGGGCATGCTGCCAACAATCCCAGGCACAGAGCTGTGCAACAGGGACTCTTTTACCAGGTCTCATAGAGTTAGGTCCCCCCCAGCACTTTGTGGAAGTCTCTCTGCTGTTGAATTTGCATTTGCATGTCATAGGACCTTGATGGTATCCCTTGGCTTTCATTGCATTGGCTGTGGAGATTTCATAAGTCTTAAAGTCAGGAGGATCTCCAAGACTCTGAACTAGCAATTGGCCTTGAAGCAGTTAAGGTAGTTTATAGATCAAGGTAGCTGAAGCCCACAGGTTAGATTATTCACCCAAAGGTACATAACCAGTAGAGGAAGAGTAGGATTGAGAGCCAGGTCTCTTGCCATGGCATCACCAGGTTTTTTTTGGCATGTTATTGATCCATGTGTTTTCTTTTCAATGACATGTAATCATGGAAATGGCATATGTCAGCACATATGTGGTGATACAGATGAAGGACCTGAGTGTAGTTGCCACACATAGTACAGGGTGCACACAGATGGGAGATCCTGCCTGGGTCAGTATGCAGATTGGCATCTGTCATATCAGAAAAATGATGCTATTGATGATAAAGGCTGTCTGTGAATGTGGGTGTGCACTTCTCCCATTAGGATCGCCCTTTGGTTTTTGACTCTAGTCACAGCAATGTTCTTTAGATATAAGATATATTAATAGAAGCGTGATAGCAGTTGATGTTTGCATAGTACCTTCAGCTGTACAAAGTGTTGCTTTGTATTCATGATCTTATTTGTGCTTCAGAGAGCTCTGTGTGGTAGGCATTACAGTATTCCCACCACTATCTGATAGATGAAAAAATTGAGTTTAGTGACTTGCCCATGGTCACATTGCTAGTAAGGGTCAAAGGCGGATTTTGAATTTGGGTCTTCCTGAGTCCAGGTCCCAAACTCTATATATTGTACTACCTAGTTCCTGTTCAGTGATTATTTTCACACATTGGAACTTTTTTTTCCCATCCTGGAAGAAGGAATACGTTTGTTACTGATACTCCAGAGTATAATATGTTAAACTTGTAAAAACTGCTTTTGAAAAATCTTTCATACCTTTTTTACAAAGAATATGTTGCTATTTTCATGTATTGTTTTCCTTCAAAATGGTATAAGAATGAGTTGACAACCAAGAGATGTTATTTCACATCTCCAGTGAAATAACATGATCACATAGCTCATATTTTTAAAGCATATTTAAGATTTTAGATAAAGTCAATGGCATAGTTCCCTAAGGCAGAGTCTTAACTTGGAGTCAGTGGACCTCCAAAGCGTCTATGGATAGATTCCAGTGAGTGTGTGGTTTAAAAAAATATTCTGATAACTATATTTCAATACAATTAGCTTTCTTTGTAATCCTATGTGTTTTATTTTATTGCATGGACATTATTCTGAGGAGTCCATAAACTTCATCAGACTGTCTAGAGGTCAACAAACAAGACTGGTTAAGAGCCCCTGTCCTAGGGGTAGGAACAGTCTCTTAACTCTTCTGTTTTTGTTGTTTCTTTCTCTGATAGAGAAAGAGGGATCTACCCTGGAGCTAATGGAGAACAACCTGACAGCATCAGTAGCTGAAGGCGACAAAAGAGTAAAACGGAGACTACTTATGGGTAAGATCAACAACCTTTCACCTTTTACATCATTGCAGGGCAGAGAGGCCCATGCCCTCTATGTAGACCTCAGGGCCCTTTTCTCAGAATAACAGTAGCAACAGAATAGGTCACTCCTGTTGGACTAGGCAGTATCAGACTTTACACTGCCTTTAATTACAGTTTTTTTGTTTGTATATTCTTTGTCCTCTTCCTAGACCATACCTTCCTTGAGGGCAGAAACTCTTGACTTATTCATCTTTGCATGCCATGTAGCACCTTGCACATAAGGCCTTGCTCAATAAATTTCTGTTGAATGGGTAGATACGACACCTGGTCTATTATTATGGCTTATTTAGTTTTTAACGAGAGTATTAAGAGAGAGAAAGATTGCTCCTTATTTAGGCATTTCATATGGAAGAGGGATTCGTTTTCTGTTTGGCTCTGGAGGAAATTTCAACAAAGCTGAATGTATTCAGTCCAGGGACTAATTTCCAAACTATTTGAACTGTTGAAAAACGTGACCGGCTGCTTGTCTGCCCAAGTCATTGCTGGAGATCTTAGAGAGAGGGTTCACATTTTGGTCGTGGTTGAGCAGGCAGCGTGGGCTGTGATGGGGTCAGACAGAGTACGTAGTGCATCCACCTCCTGCCTCTCTGCATGGGGGCCTCCTTTCCTCTCTAGGACTCAGCTTTCTCTTGTATCAAAGCAATAGCCGCTCTGAGGTCGTCTCTTCTAAGTGTCTGTGGCCTAAAAGCTGCATGTCTGTGATCCTGGGACTAGAAGGCCTCTGAGACCTTGTGCAGTTCTGCGAGTCTGAGACTCCTCTGACTGCCTTTCATTTAATTATTTTTATTTTTCCCAGTCTACGACCTCTCTTACAAAGGAAGTTTAGGAATGAGCAGAGTGAGGCTTGGGTATAGAACAGCCCCTGAAGCTATGGGAATAGAAATTGACCACTCACATGGTATTTTTCTGGCAAAAAGGGGAGCCAGAACAGTCTGTAGGGCATTCAGGATGATCCCTTGAGGCCTTTTTTGGGGTTATTTCAGCACAGCAGCTGATTTGATACTTAGTAGCCTGTGACAACCTGGCATTTGTAATTTCTAACTGAATTTTATACAGTTCATAACTGTTCATGATAGATTACCATAATAGATTATCAGTCATGATAGAGGCCAAGCAGGGGGAATGATTTGCCCATGGTCATAGAGCTTGGTCAGTGGCAGAGTCTGGGCTAGAATCTAGTTAGTTCCCTTGGCTTTCAGCCTAGTGTTCTTGGTTCAGCCCTGGGGCACCCCTCTTCCTGCCGTATAGGAAAGTAGATATTGATCTGTTAATAGTAACTTCTATTTCTACAGCATTATAAGATTACAACAGCACTATTAGGTAGATGGTTGTCTCCATTTTACAGAGGAGTAAGTTAAGGCCTTGAGATGTAGGTCACAGGGTCACTGATCATGATCTAGAAATGACCTCAGAGGTGCTCTAATACAACCAAGTCATTTTACAGATGAGGAAAATGAGATGAAGAGAGGTGGTGCCTTTGCCTTCCTGCAGCTCACTCAGGTAGCAATGATTCAAAGTCAGGACATGCTTGAACTACTGGGCCTTTGACCTGGGCAAGGGGCAGGGGTAGGACAGGTGGCAAGATGTCCTCTGGAATGAGTGACTGGATGGAGACTGGGAAGCAAGCTCTGGGGCCTTCTAGTCAGAGTGGACTGAGGCAAGTTTTCATTCCCTGACCCACTAGTCAACCAGCTAATAAACATTTATTAAGTGCCTACTGTGCCCAGTTAGGGAGTGTGATCTCTGGAAGGTTGGTGTTCTTGATGGAGAGAAGTGGACAGCAACAGAGCAGATGGCAGGCCCAGGCCTCTTCCCATTAGCATATGCTACCCTCTTCTACCCCTCCAACCCTTCCTTGTTTTAAGAAGATACAGCCTTCTTGAAATAAGCAAGCCCTTACTCCCCCTTACACTGGGCTGCACCAGGTCCTGGGAGTCTCAACAGTGGGTGGCAACGGACATTGACTCCATTGGTGTGTTCCATGTTGTGTTTTTAGCCTTTCTTGGAGTTTCAGTCATGTAGGAGCATCAGGATGCTGCCATCCTTTCTTTCTAGCTGTATTATTGCTTCTCAGAAAAGCAAACGGTTTTTTCATTTCCTTTTTTTTTTTTAATCAGAAACCTGTGCTGTGAACAATGGAGGCTGTGACCGCACATGTAAGGACACATCGACTGGTGTTCACTGCAGCTGCCCTATGGGATTCACCCTCCAGTTTGATGGGAAGACCTGTAAAGGTGGGCTCTCTCCCAGTAGAGTGTGTCCAAGTGCTCAGAATAAGCCCTGCTGTGCCCACAGGACACAATGAAGACACCTCCATCTCCACCCATCGCTGCTACCTCCTGTGAATGTCTTCAGATTGGGTTATGACTCATATCAATAGCAGATTTTCTTATTTGGGCCAGTGAAAATGTGTGATTGAGCAAGCTTAATTAAAGCCAATTTAATTCTGTTAGCTGTTGGGAAGGTCAGCCTTTATGAACATCAAATAATTCATTACAGGCTATAACCTTTTTAGAAAAAAAGGCAGAAGATCAAGGAAATACCCATTTTGAAGAGATAATATCAGCATATTATAAATAACAACCTAGATAATTATCCTGAGTAAATTAATGAAGAATTAACCCATTAATTCTTACTGATCAAGGGGATCTCAATGGCCTCTTGGTATTTTATGGGCATAAGTACAAAGGACTGGTTACTTAGCATGTTAAAAAAGAGATAACTAGTTATCTGTTTCAGTTATCTGTTATCAACTGTTATCAATTGAAATGTAAAATAATTTTGGGTATCAAGAAGTGTGTTTTTAAAAATTGAGTATTTTGTTGTTGTCAGTTTTATGGCAAGTGTTTATGCTCCTTAAAAAGTTTTAATGATTAAAACAGGACTAGACACTATATATACTGAAAGAAACTGAGCCTGGAATGGAGGAGAATGCGGGAGCGCCTCATTCTTCTTTTCCATGGCTTTGTTCCTGATGGCCAGGGAAGAGTACTGTAAGAGTTCTAAATGTATTCCAGAGGATGAAGATTATCATCTTTGAAAAAAGGGATAAGTGGAGAGATAACGAGTGTGCCCATTTTAAAATGAAAATGAAAAACCAACCGGAAGTAGAATTGAACTGTCATTGGGAGTTACAGAGCGGTTTGCAGACACCTTGGGGGTCAATAGGGAAAGTCAGCACATGCGTTCACTTTTGTTTGTGTTTGTCTGTTGCAGATATTGATGAGTGTCAGACTGGTAACGGGGGCTGTGATCACTTCTGCAGAAACACTGTTGGCAGTTTTGATTGCAGTTGTAAGAAAGGATTTAAATTATTAACAGATGAAAAGTCTTGTCAAGGTATGTGCTGAGAATGCCTGAAGATTGATTCACTGTATGGCCTTGAACTAGTCACCTATCTGAATTATATCTCACTTTGTGAAATAGAACAAAAATGCTAATATGTCTCATAGGTGTATTACGCATATCAAAGAGCTTATGATCAAAGACCTTGGAAAAACTTGTTCTTCTTAGGATCCTGGAAAAGGAAAATTTAGAAGAAGTTAAGTCAAACCCTATAATAAAGTTCCTCCTCTTTTTAAAAGACATCATCTTAGTTCTTCATGTGAAGTGTATTTGAGAAATATAAGCAGGTGTTCAGCCATCTTGCCAAGGATATGTTTTGTAGCTGACATAAGAAAATGGACTGAATTTGCTCAAATAGCAAGAAACCTTGCCATAGAAGCATCTGCCTCTCAAAAGCTTATGATAGCAAGATGGTGGTGCCTGTCAGTGATTAACAACTGAATTTGATCCTTGTGTCTGTTTTGGAAATGGCAAACTTTGACAGGCATATTGGTGCATTATTTTTATAAGTTTTTAAAGGGTCATATGCAGGGAAAAACCCTCAGGAACGTACATTCCTTGTGTCATTCACTTATATCATATGGGTGATATTTTAAGTGGTGAGAGCTGGGTGACTCTTAGAGATATGGACTATACTGTGTATTTCTGCCTGCACTTCACACAAAGATGATATTAATGTTTTAGCTCCTCCCCCCCCATTGCCGTTGTTCCTTCTGCTTTCAGTTCAGCGATGATTTATTAAATACCTATTTTGTGTGCTAGATGCCATAGGACATATAAAGATGAAAATAATAGACATTGTTCCTGCTGTCGGTGTGGAGATGCAGTCTAGCATCACTTTGTTGAGAATGTGTATCTTTTGCCATTTTGCCCCGTGTGCTCTGCCCTTGGCCTTCTGGGACAGAGGAGAACAAACTTCATCTTTATTCACAGCGTAGCGAAAGCTATTGTGCATGTGTGGGAGCAGAAGAGAGTGAGAAGGGAGGAATGGACAGTAAGGAGCTTAGTGTCCCAAAGTCCAGCCACTCCTTTTACAGAGAAGGAAATGGGCACAAAGAAGTGAAGAGACATGCCCAGGGACACCCACCTAGGACGTGTCTGAAACAGGATTTGAATCCACAAATTTCTGGTACCACAGCCAGAGCATTATCCCACTATTCCATGTTGCCTTAAGTTGACTGACATGTCTGGTGCCTGATGGGAAGAGTGTAAAATACATTTGGAAATGTATGTTGAGATCAGATTGTGAATGTGTTTGAATATCAGTGTAAGAAGTTTGTATTTTATTTTGTAAGCAATGGAAGACCACTGAAGTTTCTGAATAGAGAGTTCTATGATCAAACCTGTGTATTAGGAAGATTATTTTGGTAGCTGTGTGAGGGTTAGATTGGAGCTGTCCTTGAAGCTAGGAGAATGGTTAGGAGGCAGTTATAAAGTCTGTGTGTATCTATAGATATAAATATAGATGCATGTATATAAGCATATCTCTCTATATACATATATACATACACACGTTTGTGTGTCTATTTATCTGTCTGTCTATCTGTCATCTGTCTGTCTATCTGCCTATCTATATATCTATCTATCTGTCTATCCGTCTATCTATATATCTGCTCCTTGTAGCCATCACATCTCTGTCAGGAGGAAGGTAGCATGTTTCATCATAAATCCTTCAGAAACATGATTGGTCACTGCTTTGATCAGATTTCTTAAGCCTTTCAACTTTGTTTTTCTTTACAGTGTTTTCTTCATATGATTGTTTTCCTGGTTCTCCTCACTTCCCTCTGTACCAGTTCACTCCACCCAAGATTCTCTGAAATCTTTCAGTCGTTTCTTATAGTATCATAATTTTCTATTACATATATAGAAAAATGGCTTTAGCAGAATGAACTAATGCAGAATGATTAGATTTTGGTAAGCAGAATGATCTTAAATTGGATTTTTATGCTGATTTTTCCATTTAAAGAAATTACTGCAACCCACTGAAATGTCCAGGAAGTGATAGCAGAAATCTCGGCCTATAGAGGAATATAGAGATAAGGTCAGGAAGGAAAGCTGTGATGAGATAGACTCATGCATACTGCTTAATGAGGACAGGGAGGCTACTGGGGGTCTTGATCAGAGTGGTAATGAGCACCAGGGAGGAGGTCAGGCTTGGAATGTGTGACCAAGACAAAGTCTGTCTGGAAAGAGGAGTTATGGAACCCTATTGAGGGTAATAGTATTAGCATATTCTTGGACAAGGTTGGAGTTAAAATCTTAAAACCCTGGACAGACTAGTCTTATGTGATCAGAAACTAAACCTGACTTCACAGGTGTCTCTCCATACCCCACGCCAGGTTACTTCTCAAAGCGTGATACATGAATTATGTAAACCAGCGTGAAAGGGCTTTACGTTTATCCCACATGAAAATCAGTTGAAGGAACTAAGAATGTTGGGCATGGTGAAGAGAAGACCAGAGAAGGGCAGGATAACTGTCTTTAAGTATTTAAAGATCTGTCACATGAAGGAGGAATGAAACTTTCTTTGTTTGGCCTTAGAAGGCAGAACTCTGAGCATTGGAGGGGAGGTCACTGAAAGGCAAATTTAAGGTCAGCAATGACTTTGCAACCGAGAGCCTTTCAAAAGTGAAATGGTCTGACTTGGGAGGGAGGGTTTTTCCCTCTGTTAGAGGTCTTCAGACAAAAACTGGATGACCAAGCCTTGTCAGTTATGATGTGGAGGAAATTTCTTTTCTTTTAAGGTTTAGACATAGATGCCTTTGAACTCTGAAATTCTGTAATTCTGTGAGAAATGATATTATTGTCATTTTTGTTATCAGCAGATATTTTTTTAAATGTTTGCATAATAGAAATTTTAATATTGTGGCATAGTTCTTTTTGCTATTTTGTTGGCAATCATCCCATGCAAGTTGATTTGTGACGTCAGAAATAAAGGCTTTCTGATGGGACGAACTCATTGCTATGAAGGAAGCGGTTGCCAAATTTACTAGTGCTGCCAATTAAGCTTCAGCTAACTGAGTTCTTTAGAATAAAACACTGATCATCCTTCTTTGAAAATTTACAGATATCGACGAATGCTCTTTTGAAAGGACCTGTGACCACACATGCATCAATCATCCTGGCAGCTTTGAGTGTGCTTGTAAAAAAGGATATACCTTGTATGGTTCCACACATTGTGGAGGTGAGGGAAATATATCTACAGGTACATCGTGTGGGGGTGACCGTAGCTTGGGGAGAAAAGGAAATATGCCCAACCTTGAAGCTTATTTATCTTCTTCCATATTGCATAATGAAAGGAAAATTTTTGTCCTTCCTACAAGGGCAACAGCCCATGTTGGCTTTTGGTAAGAGTGAGATGACTAACACTTCCAACAGTTTTGTTTCCTCTCATCAGCATGAAATGGAACAGAAGGGAATTCTGAGCTCTTTCAGCTGTGAAACTGTTTATTTGCTAGGGAACAATTGTACTTATAATATAAGGAAGTGAATTCTACAGGCTGATTAACAACTCCAAAAAGCATTTATTAAGTACCTGTTATATTTAAGGTATGGTGCTATGTGTTGAGAATACAAAGATATGATGCTTAGTCTTTGCTTTCATGAAGCTAGTGGTTTAATTAGGGGCAGGGTAATAAGACACATACACAAGTAAGAATTATACAGGGAAGAATGTGATAGAAATGCAAAGGAGAGATCCAGGAAGGATGCTATGAGGGAGTAATCCTGGAGGGATCTTGGGGAGCCTTCCCTGAGGGAGGAGAGATATGAACTCATTTCTACAAGACTTTAAGATCTATGAAGTCTGTCCCTCCCAATAACTTGTAACATAGGATGTGTAAGTTTTATTATCTTCATTTTATTCACCTGAGTTGCCTGAGGCTCAGAAAGTTTACTCTAGTGTCAGAGCAGGGTTCAAAGTCACGCTCAACCTTGAGGAGGCCAGTGAATCACCCTGCCTCATCTTTTGAGAGTGGTGGGTGGGGAAGGTGGGAAGGAAGAGGCTTTGCATCTTGTAGAAATGATCAACCTAGAGCTAGAGTTGTGAACCCCAGAAAAGAAGAGAGGAAACCTCTAGCTAAGCTGTAACCCTGGTCTGCTCACTTGCTTGCTGTTGAGTCAGAGGTCCTAATGCTATGAATCAGTGTTTGGGCGAATGTGAGCATGAGAGGTGTTTTCACCTCTTATAACCCTCATGGACAAAAAGTTCTTGCCAATGTATAACTTGAATTCTTATGACTGCAGTTGTAAGTCTGCTTCCTCATGCTCTGTGTGCTATGAAAAGGAAAGCAGATGTTCACTAAATTGAGTCCAACAACTCTTCATTCCTTGGTAGCTCATGTAAGCTTGAGGATCCTTATCCCAAATCTGATTCCCGCTGATAAGTCCAATGGCCCCTCAGCGTGCTGGGGTACTCCGGGGGGGGGGAATGGAGAGACTTTCTCTATCGCCATCGGTTTGAGCCCTCACCCATGTGCTTCCCCTAAGATTATAAATTGAGAGTCATTTAAGTCAGCCAGTCTTTAGTAACTTTTTAGCGATGGATATTTTCTAAAGAGGTACAGTAAGCACCATTGCTACTAAACATTTCCTCCAAGTCTGTGATGTGCAATCCTACAAGTTCATCCAGAGTCCAGGGGAAAGTGATCTCAAGCTCAGAGAGTACACATGGCACAAGAGCACTCATAGTTCCCGAAAGTCCTTTTTTCCTGTGTGCTGGGCTCCTTGTTGATGATGCAGGACTCAGACGCTCATGCCGGCTAATCTAGGGGTGCTGCTTAGGGCACTGATGAGAAGGTGGAGGTACAACTTCCTCTGGACCTTTTGAATTAGAAAGTCCCGCTCTGGTCAAAAGGAGGAGGAGCCTAAGGAAGGCTGAGGCTGAGCCAAGGACTTTCCTTCCTCCCAGAAGATTCTTCCTGAGGAATGTATTGGAAAACCACACTAGTTTCTGGAATTCCTCCCTTTTCAGCTCGCTTGAAAATTTATAGATGCTTCTTTGGGCTTAATCAAGCTTCCTTGGCCTATCAAAACACAGTTCTTATATAGTCAAAGGCCTTTTGTCAGTGTAAGACCTGTTCCGTGATTGAAAAATTGAGAATTGTTCTCCCCTGGTTTAATATATCAAGCCAAAAATGGGGTGGGATGGTTTGGATCCCAGTCTTATGCCTGTATTAAGTATCCCTTTAGCCTATTATTTGGGCTAAAAATTGAATGCCTTTTTAATATATCACAGAACTTTTTAAGAGATTGGAACCTGTAAATTTGCTTGTACTGAGACATCAGGCAAATGTGTATATATTTGGTTTGGGGGGGATGGGGAGGAAGTAATACTTTGTCTTGTTTTCCTTTTTGGATTTGGGATGGATGCCAGAAAGATGTAGGTTCTCCTGACTTTGCCACTGATTAATGTGACTCATATCAAGTGTAACATTTAGGGACTGGTCCTAGGCCCAAAGGGCTGGGACACTCCACTTACTTCTTTCCCTGAGAAGTCTCTTTATTCTGGAACCATGTATGTAGTCTATACCTGGATCGTGCCTCTAATAAGAGGAGGGATTAGGCTTTCTTTTCTCATTTTCTTTGACTAGTAAAACTCCCACCCCAACATGCTGCAGAAAAATTATTTGAAGATTAGTCACTGTGGTTCATGTTTAGGGTCTCCCCAAAGTGGAGAGTAGAAATGTACTCAATGTACAGTATGGATCAGATATGGGACAGGTATTTATTTCTAGCACACAAAAAGAATGCCAAAAGACACAAAAGACTCAACCTATACTGAGAAGCTTAAAACTGTATTCAGTAACCTAACTTAAACTTTTCCAGAGGGCTAGTACTTAAGTCTCAATGAAATATGAAGAATTTTGGAGGAATACTCAATAAACATTTTACATTTTACCTTCTGCACTGTCAAGCCAGCTCCCAGATCACCTCTGGTGAAACAAGTTAAGCTTGGCCTCATCCACCATTTGGTGGTCATCTTCCTAGAACCACTGGAGTAGTTATCAAGGACTCTTCTCCTTGCCATTGGTCAGCTCTGACCAAAAGGACCTAGGACTCTGGACCTCTTGAACTCACAAAATCATCTTCAAGCCTATCTAGGGAAATGTCTATTCAAATACAAAATATAAAGCCCCAAACTCAGGTTCAGGCACACCTGCACTTTATCTGTCATGTGCTCCCAGTCTCATGGTAGCTAGGGTAAGGGGTAAGACAAATCATCTCTCTCCCAACCCTTATGAGAGGCACTAAAAACAGTCTTGATACAACCAAAGCCAGAAGAGAAGAGAGCATTGAGGCTGGCATCACTTTTTTAAAGTAACTAACAAGTCACCTGCTCTTCTGTTCAGCAGCCAATAAGGGGCCTACCTTGGAGCTTGAAAGTATCAAGTCCTTTCAGCAGTGTGCCACCACAGGACTGAGAGCAGTGAGGAAGCTCCTTATACCCATATGCTGAGGCCCAGTATCCCGAGGGTCCTGTTCCCTGGGACGGCTCCATTTCCCTTCTCCCTCCTTCCCTTTTAGGAAAAACAATGCCTGTTTTCTCTCATACATTAGAGGTACGACCATAGGAAACGAGGATATGGTTTGATTACAGATGTTAGTGAATCAACCCACTGGTGAAACTTGTGCCAGTGCCATTAAATCTAGGAATCCAGACCAATGACTAACAAGTGAAGGGATCAATCAATGCCAAACATGTTTCCTGTGGAAAATGAGCAATTCTTCTTCCTTTTAACATCTTGTTTGGGAAGCAGCATGTGATGGTGGGAAAAGCCCTGGAGTCAGAGTCAGAAGATTTGGGGAGCATTGGAGATAGACAGACTGTGCAGCCTTGGGCCAGTCACTTCATCCTTTCTGGACCATAGCTTTCTCATCTCTAGAATGGAGATAAGACTTGCACCATTGATCTTACAGGCTTGTTGTTAGGTCAGGTCAACCCCAAATAGAAATGAGGGCCATTAATCTGTACACAAGGGTCCCTGAGAGTCACATACTGACTTGGTTTTTAAGAGTCTAATATTATCTATGCTTTTTTGTATTTTTATCTATTTTGTGAAATATTTTCCAATTGCATTTTAATGTGGTTTGGGCTGCATTTGGGAGTCGCAGGCTGCATGGGGCCCAGGCCTGTTTTAAATACCTCTGCACTAAAGCATTATATAAATGCAAACTATTATTAATATTTGTATCATGTGATTCCCATGTTTCTGATCACAAAGGGTAAAGATCATGAGTGATAAAGATGACATATAATTGAATCATAGAATCTCTGAGTTGAAAGGGACTTTGGAAATCATCTGGCCCAAACAATATGAGATCAATAATCTCATCTACAATATCCCTGTGTAGCTGCCACTGAGCCTTTGCAATGAGGAGCTCTCCATTTGGTGAAGTAGCTGTTTCCACTTCTGTATGGTTCTCAGTATCGGAGATTTTCCTTAGAGCGAGAGGAATTCTTTTTGCCTTCTAACTCTGGGTATGAGGTCCATTCACCAAAGATGGTCTTTTTCCTCAGACACTAATGAGTGTAGCATCAATAATGGAGGCTGTCAGCAGACCTGTGTGAACTCCATGGGAAGTTACGAGTGCCGGTGCCTCTCAGACCACCAGCTCCACTGGAACAAGAAGGACTGTGTGGGTAAGATCCGCTGCTCGTGTCTCCTTCATCCACAGTTCTGACCATTTGACCAGAAGGTGGGGCAGCAGTGGGCATTTTCACAAGTGTTAATTGGACAGCTGTGTGGAGTAGCTTATCGTGTCCTCCATGCTTTTAACACTTGATAAGCTGTCTGTTGTTTAAAAGTGGTTGAGAGACAGGAGATACTTTGTAGGGTCTTTGGTACTCTGTTCTGTGTTTCTGTCAGATGTGTGTGTCTGTTTTCTATGGACTTCTCTGTATGAAAAATAGCTCATCTAGGGTTGTCCTGGGATGGGAGCACTAGCCTCTGGCTTCTTCTCGCTTCTTCTGGCTTTTTCTTCTTCCCTGACCAGAATATTAGTTACATGGAATGTGCTTTGGCCTATTCGTGTTTTTGTTTTCTCTTCCATCGTTTTCATCTGTGGAAGTGTTTTTCTGTTACATGCTTATGTTTTGTCTTGTTTAGAAGTAAAGGGATTCCTGCCTGGTAACATGTCCCCCAAAGTGTCCATGCACTGTACTAAGAGTGATGGAGTGGATAACTGCTTCCTAAACTGTCCCTCAGATGTCCACATCTCTCCAGGTGAGTGATAAGGTCTGCTTCACTGGCCTACCCCCCAGTCCTCCAAAGGCAGCTTTACCTGAGGCAGGGGCCAAGACAGTAGGTGGAGATAGATTAATCTAACCAAAGATCCTTAAAAAAAAAAAAAAAAAGAGCTTTCTTGGCATCTTGTCTAAGTAACCCTCTTTTTCCTTAGGGCATAGACAGCAATGGCCAGAATGATTTGAGTTTTTGCTCCACGTAGGTAGTGATTTTAGCTGTGTTACCTGTGTGTGATTTGCCCTCATGTGTAATTGTCGACTTCTGTGTTCTGCCCATTAGGATATCAAGATGCCTACTCCGTCACCTGCGGAGCCTCTTCTCATCGCAGGAATAAACTACATAGATCTAACGATTCTGCTATATTGGGTAATTACCAAAGCCATGCATTCCATAACAATGCTCAGTGTTTGTCAGGTAGGCTAACAGGGTCATGCTTTGGGGAGTTGGCCACATTTCATCTGTCAAATGGCAACAGCAACAACAGTAATTCCTGCCTTATCTGCTTCATAGGTTTGCTATGAGGATCAATTGAGATAATAGATACACATATTTTATAAGTCATAGAGCATTATATAAATTTAGAATTTTTTCCCATAGAAACTTCCTGGCACATGAAGAGCATTTTATAATTTTTCTTGCCCATGGTGTTCAAGCCTACTGAGACCCCAGAGATACTAAATGCTCTTAACCCACACCATCCCTTAAATTTCCAGTTTTATCACATGAAGTAAGTAACAGTTCACAGTTTACAGAAACTTCTTGGTTAGTGATCAGGACTTGCCACAAACCTTCAGAGAAACCGGCAGGTACACAGGGAGCACGTGTGCTCTAGCACATTATGAGATTCATAGAAATCAGCACAACTCAGAAAGGGATAAAGAGTAATTGGTATTTCCTAGACCCTGTTTGACTTTGAAAGCCATTATCACATGGCTCCAACCTACCCTTCTGACCTTAGCCATAATTCCTCATGTAGTCTGTGGCCAGCCAAGCTGACCTTTTTGCTCTTCTTTACTCATGACATCACCATGCCCTCTCACTATGCCTTAGCACAGGCTTTACCTCCTGCCTGGGATGCCCTCCCTCCTCGCCTATGCCTCTTAGAACCCCTAATTTCCTTTAAAACTCAGCTCAAATGCCAGTTACTACTCAAGGCCTCTTCTGGTCCCACCAGGCCCAAACGCCTCCCTCTGGAATTACCTTGCAGTTATTTTAGGCATGCTTCTGTGCACATGATACCCCCTGCTTCCATTTAATGTAAGCTTGAAGGCAAGAGCTATTTTATTTTAGTATTTGTACCCTTGGCCCCTTACTCTGTGCTTGCACTGGGGGGATGCTTAATCTATACTTGCTGATTATTTGACTGACCTCTGTCAACTTGAGTTTGCACTTATAAGCCTTCATAGCCTGAGAAGTCATGTGAACAATTATCCCTCCATCCCCATATCACACATTGTGGGGGCAGGTAAGTGTGCCTGCAAAGCCGTCCATGCAACTTAAGTAGCATCTGGGCCTTGGAGACCTATCCTGGAAGCACAGGAAGTGCCTTTTCCAGAACATGGACAGATGGTAACTAGAGGCAGCCCAATCACCTGACCCATGTCCACCACATTTAGTCCCAGTAGCATCAGCCTTACTCTTAAATTATAAAGCAATCTTCTCTCTTGAGGCTAAAGCCATGGGAAGGCAATGGGCATGCTGACCTGGTCCCATCCTAGCTTGTGCACATAGGTCTGCTCTTTAAAATTGGTCTGGTTTTTTTTTTTTTTTTTTGATGCTTTTCTGCAAGAGAATGGCTTATGAAATTTCTGCTTTGTCTTAATGGGAGGTTTAGAGGGTTCTTTTTCCCAAATGTCAGAGAAGTCTTATTGACTTCTACAGACCCTGTTCTAATTGGGATTGTGAAGACATCCTGACTTTTCAGAAAGTTATATAAGATACTTTTCTCACGTATAGCTTTTCCAATACTTTTTTCTGTCATATTTGAACTTTGGATTATCTTTCTTTCTTTGAAAAATTTATTGATGCATTTATTTTGTCCCAGTAGACAGACACTTCTCTATAAAGTACATTCCTTCAAGAAACAATTTACGTTGGATTTTTTTTAAAGTGGAGAGATATGTATAACTTTACAAGCAGACTTTTTCTGGCTCTATAAGCAGGATTTTGGCAACTAATAATCCATTTGGATTAAATCAACAACTAAGAGGTTTAGATTTTTCTCAGGCTGTGGATAAGATAGCCAATCCAGAAGTCTGGCATGTTTAAAGTGTTAAAAGTATATAAGATGCCCTTGCCAGTGGAAGGCTCGGTATTACCTGCTCTCTCCTTCCTTTGCCTCCGAGGGTAATATCTCTGTTTCTCTCTGAAGATGTCGCCGTCGTCAGGACAAGTGTCACCTTTAGGCTAAGTGGAGGCAAATGTGTTTTGAAAAAGACTGAGCTGCTTCCGGAGGGCCTGCTGTCAGGGACACCAGGTATGGATGGGTGGTGGATGGGTGGGCGGGTGTGTCTTCATGGAGCAGGTGTCTGACATTTGGGGAGAATGTGGAGACTCAGAGATAGCAAGAGGCCCATCTGAAGATACCCTTGTGCCTGAACTCAGCGTGGTTTAAGGACAGTGTCCTTCGACTGGGTGAGGGCATTTTGGATCAGATCATAATCTCACCACAGGTTCTTTTTACAAAGGTAAGGCTGTTCCCAAAGTCTTGGTGCAGTTTTAAGCACGAATTACTTAAAGTGATTAAAACCACACTGAGACTTCTGGAAGAGTCTGTCTTATTGTATCCATACATTTTTCGTTTTCAATGTGGTTTATTATGGATCTTTCTTACTTCTTTCAGCCTCTAATACTGGACTGAATTTTAGGAGATTTTTGATGATATGGTTTGTGAAGTGTGGGGCATCCGTGTACTGAAAAAGGAGGTCAATAAGTATAAATATAAAATTCTCTGACTACCTGTGACTTTTTTAGACCAACTCTGCTAGATTCTGACACCTCAGAAGTACAACTACTTCTAAGTAAATAAAACAGGATTTGGAGCAAAAATAAAAAGGATTGAGGAAAGATACAGTGTGCAGTTCTTCAGTTGTAGTCTTTTCCTCGGAGAGAGAGTGGCCTCCAGGCCCTGACTTTGGCTGGTCTGGGTCAGACCAAGTAGCTACTCCTTCCTCGGCTCACAGCTTCATGGGAGAGAAGGACTTTGGAGATCATAATAGTAGAAACAGCAATGGCAAGTGGGACCCAAAGGTCCTGGGTTGGGAGTTGAAAGAACTAGGTGCAAATCCTGGTGGGACCATTTATTAGTTTTGTGAATTTAGGTTAAGTCACTAAACTTCCCTAGGTCTTCATGTCCTCATCAGTAAAATAGGAATAATAATTTTTTCACTGCCTATTTCACAGAGTGGTGAGGAAGGCACTTTGTCAACCTTAAAACACATGTAAATGCAAGTTATTTATTTACATACAACCAGTTGTGATGATGAAAGCTGGACTCCAGGGAGTTGGAAGATACTCTCGAGGAGCATTGGAACTGTTCTCATACTTAGATTTCGGACCAGTAGGAAAAAGCTTTTTTGTCAATGAATTGACTTCTCAGGAGGATGAATTAATTTTAAAATGATCTGATCCAGGAGGCTCTGGCTCTCTAAAGTGTGAGCAAAGCATTTATATGTATTGTAATAGTTTGATGTCTGGATTTTATCATTTGATCCCTTAAATGCTTTCATAACAAAATGTTTATTGGCACTGTAATGAATGTTCTGTTGATGATTTTACTAAAATCTGGCTTCCTGTAATTCTGTGTTTTTTCACGCAGAGAAGTACAGCTCAGTAAAAGAGGGCTTCCAGTATGTAAACCTTACATGTGGCTCTGGCAAGCAAGTCCCTGGGGCCTTTGGCAGACCAACCATGACTAAAGAAATGTTTATCAGTGTTGACTTGGAGCTTGAAGCAAACCAACAGGAGGTGACAGGTTGGTTTGAAGTTTCCCCAGGTGCAATCAAGGCTTCTCCCAGCTTGTTCCTTATTTCTTCATCTTTCACTTTTCATCTTTCTTTACAAAAAAAGTAAAAATAATGAAGTATCTCCTGTTTTGAATTTTTTATTTTTTTTTTGCCTCCAAGCTACATTGATTTGGTTTGGAAGCAGAAGGATTTTGCCTTCCTTACAAGAACCCAAAGCTGACATTTTTTGATTGCCAAATTTCTGTTTCATTTGAACGCTGCCTAATCTGCCAGTACCACTTTCCCATAATTAAGGCCTTCCCCTCCCCTACCTAACATTGTAGTTTGGGATATCAGCTTGTGTTGGCATTTCAGACTGGATGCTGCCAGCTGTTGTGGCTCCTGTGCCCTTTACATGTTGCTCCTTACCTCTTACTCTTGATTCTATAGCATCTTGTGATCTGAGCTGTGTCCTGAAGAAGACAGAGAAGAGATTACGTAAAGCTATTCGTACACTTCGGAAAACAGTTCACCGTGAGCAGTTCCATCTTCGTTTGTCAGGAATGGATTTTGAAGTGGCAAAAAAGTCGCCCAGAGGATCTGAACACCATACAGATCCCTGTGGCTGGGGGCAAGAACTCAGAAAGGGCAAATGTGGTGAGTGGGCTGGCGAGGAGCCTTCTTTCTTATATAACCCATCTGTAATCTGTTTATGTCCCCAATCAGAGAAGTGAGTCATAGACTAATGAGGTTAGATATAGAAGAGAGCAAAGGTGAGCCATCATCCATTGTGTGAGTGGCATTCAGCTCTGTTCAGAATGCACTGGGCCAAGGGGAAAAGGGACTGTAATATCCTTAAGAGAGAAAAAACGAGGTAGACCTTGATTTCCTCTTAGAACATCTTGAAGCTTGTCTTTTGACCCAACACTCATATAATAATATGAAGAACGTACCACTGGAAGACAGGAGTGGAGTCAGGAGGCATGGTGGGCAGTCCAGAAAATAAGGGTTAGCTGGTTTGGGGCCCCTCCCCAAAATGGAGGTTCTGAGAAGAACTTACCAGTGGGAGATCTAATTATTATATGAATAAATTCTTCCTGGAATCTCCCTTTTGGGGAAAGGCTCAGATCAGCCAACTCTTCTTCTCCGGACTGAGTCATCGTGTCCCTCAGTGAGCATGTTCTGCCTCCCTCATCCTTGCTTTTCAGCCCCCCTCCTTTTGTAATTTCCCCCTTTTTAGAATGTAAGCTCCTGGAGGGCAGGCATTATTTTTCTTTTGGCTTGAATTTGTGTCTCCAGTACTTTGTACAGTGCCTGACACATAGTAGGTCCTTAATAAATGTTAATTGACTAACATAGATATCCAAATTCAGAGGCAGCCAAAGCAGGGTTATTATAAAAGTCCTTAAAGGGATTGCTGAGGAGAGAAACCTGGGTTATGTTTTGAAACAAACAAAAAAAAAGCTATTTTTAGAATTAAACACTGAGCACTGCACTACTCTTTCAGAATTGTTTTGGAGGCCCTGTCATTGGGGCCATGTGGATTCTGTTCCTTTTGTAATGCATTACACGATGGTAAATATCAAAACTTGGTTACTTGGTTTAAGAGAAATTAGGACAATCTGAGGATCAAAGGACCTTCAGATGTAAAGGCTTTGGTCTTCATTTTCTTGGGAAGTCATTAAAAGAAGTTTCAACACCTTTGGCTCCCAAGGAGAACTTATGTTCTAAGTTTCAGAATGATTATGATCAATTTTCTGCCTGGGCTACCACAAAACCTATGCCCTCAAATTCATATGGATTCATTTGGAAGGAGGGAGGGAGGGAGACCCCAGGACACCCTAAAGCTGCTGCCCTGGGAAGGAGGAAAAGAGAGCGGCGTAGGTCCAAGGTGTCAGTGAGCTTGCCTGGGTAATAGGTGCTGGGGGGAGAAGAAGAATCATGGAGCAGCCTCTCATTTAACAAATTATTCCTGGTTGTTTCTACACGGCTGAAAAAGCATACATTCTCTCAGGGCCCTCTAAATGTCAGTGCCCCTGTCAAGACCTTGCTTGTACCTCTGTAGTATGCTTTATGCCAATATCATATTAACTTTAGAAAACACAATGTACCATTAGATTGTAGATTCCCAGAATGTTGGCTTAAACCTATCTTGGAATCACAATACCCCTGAACAGGTTGCAAGAGAAGTTCCCTTTTCTCACACTCTAGGGAAGATGATTTGAAAGCACAGGTTTTGGCTTTCCCCAAATGGGGAGTAGAGAAGTGCTTCATTTCCAGTATAAATCAGTCACTGGAAGATTGTTTCTTTCTTTTACACAGAAGAAATGCTAGACTCCCTAAGACACAGAAGTGCACATCCAGACAATACTAGAACTCGTAACTTCTGTTAGATGCATGGGGGGGGGGGGGTGATGCAGGACTGTCCAAGGGAGCCTTTGCATTCCCCCATGACTATCCCCTGCCCAAGCATGGCCCTCCTGGTCTCTGTCCTCTGGTGGGCCAGGCAGGGCTTTAGCTGACTCTCCTTTTGGTAGTCTTCTCCAAGAAGAGCTCTAGCAGATGTAGAGAGGACACTTGCCCTAGTGTAGCCATCCCCAGCTGAGAAACCGAGAAACTTCTGACCTCTTGAACATTAAGACTGCTTTTAAGGATGGACATGTATTCCAAGATTGCTGTTCAATACCTCTGGTCAGGGAAGGAAGCTCAAAAAAGGTGAGGCCAGGAGAGGGGCTCCTGTACTAGTTGCCATGTGTGGACAGTTTTTCATGTCTACCAGTGTAGGGGTGTGAGGCAGCCCCTTCCTTCACCTTTCACAGGAAGCCTAGGGAATTTCTTGCTACTTTGGAGAACTGCAGGATGGAGTCATTCCTATTTTAAGATTCCCTAAGGGGGCCAGCTTCCTTGGTCCTCTACTCCCAAGGGACCTTGCCTGTCCCTGTACCCCAATTCCCCATGCATGCTCCTTGGGGCACGTTACTTGATACAGGCTGTTTGCAGATTTTTGCAATTACAAATAGAATAGGTACAAATATTTTTGGTACAGATAGGTCCTTTTTTCTTCTTATGATGTCCTGAGGATATAGGCTGAGCAGTAGAGATGCTAACTCTAGAGATTTGGGCAGTGTTGTGATCCACTGCACATTGCTGTATGACTCTATTTGTAGTGCATTAGAGACTCAGTTTCCCCAAAGTCCTTATCGTGGAGGTTTTTTGCTGTTTTGGTGCTGCCTGTGAGGTGGTCTTGAATTGTATTTCTCTGTTTCTAAGGAAATCTCAAATTACCTTCTATTATACCTGTCTCTGGGGTTATATTTTCCCCAGCAAGTATAAATTCCTTAAGGACAGAGACTGTTTGATTTTTACCTTTATATCCTCAGAATCTAGCTTAATTCCCTGTATAAATATTAGATACATGATCAAAGTTGAATTGAATTGAACTAGTGAACTGAACCCAAGGGAGCTTTCCTGATGAAATCTGAAGCTGGGTTTTTGTTTGTTTGTTCATTACTTTTCCAAAATAGAGTGGAGAGCAACTCTCCTTGCTCAGAAAATTCTCAAATATTCCTACATTATTCCCAACTGTCTTAAACAAAAAATAAAAACCAGTTATTTTCCCCTCTTCTTAAATACTCTGTGTGACCGTTTCCTACACATAAAAAGAGAATGTTTCTTTTTTCCTTAAAAAATTAGCTCTTATTTACATAGTGCTTTATAGCTTATAAAGTGTCCTTCCAACAGTCCACAAGGTAGGTCCCTTCTGCTTTCTGGGGGTCTCTTTATAAAGTTGTGTGTTACAGACAAGCCATCCCTCTCAAGACCCCTCAGAGTCAGACTTTTCCCCACCCACTTCTCTTAGACTGCTTTTGGATGGCTTTGTCCATTTAGTCAGTGAGTCTCTGACAGAAACTCAGGGAAAACTGATTTCTCGGGCCTCGTAGACCAAATCCTAATGAGAATGTTGCCACAACACTGCCTGGTATATGTTGCTCAAGTACAAAGGTCTGAGGATAAGGGTCAGATGTTATCTTAAGAGAGGCCTAATGACCATGACAGCATATTCAGGTTGCACAGTGTATTTTATATGTAGCTGCCTGTGGTGAATGAACATGTCTTTAAAATGCTTGTCAGACTAAATTAGGTGGGGTTTTGTTTTGTTTGATTCTTAATGAGGCAGAGTGACTTTTTCCCTGTAGCTGCTCTTGCCATAGAAGGCTCTATCACCCTGATTTCAGCTTTAAAGATTTTATACCAAGAAGAAAATCACAAGGAATTAATGGCTATATATCTTCCCCTTGTGCTAGTTGTTGTTGTGCTGGTTCAGGCTTAAGGAAGAGGAATTGTCTGAGGAAGGAGTTGGGGTGGGATGCTTTAGAAAGCGGTTGACACTCTTCCTTGTTTGTCTCACACATTCACAATGGGACTGGGCAGGTCCCTTGGTTTTAAAAGAAAATGTTCATGGACGGTTGAGTTTGTGAATTGTGGGGGAAAAGTAACAGTAGCTTAAAGACATTTACCATTCTCATTTGCTTCATCTGATGGGATTCACAGAAACCAGAGTGATTATGAACTGAACTCTGCTGATACCATCCAAAAGACTGGATGGATGGAATCTGACAGGATAATTAGATTGATGATCTTTTTCTTTTAGATTCAAGATGTGGTTTTTGGTGGCTGCAAGAGGAAGGAACTTTGCTGTGGGCTAACTGAGGAAAGAGGAAGAGTGTGTGTGTGTGTGTGTGTGTGTGTGTGTGTGTGTGTATGTGTGTGTATGTGTATGCAACACCCATTTCTGGAGAACTCTCCTGCCTGGCTGTCTTCTAGTCAAACTCGCTTGTTTGATAGATGAATCTCTGACAAGTTTATCTAACCTTTGCTTAAATATCTCTAAGGCAAGGAATTTGCTTCCTTCTGAGACAGTGTATTCCATTTTTAGACTATTTTAATGGGTGGGAAATTCTTATATTTTGATCTGAAATCTACCTTCCTTCAACTTCTTTTCATTCATCCTGGTTTTCTTGAATGGGAAGAATTAGTGGACAATATTTTAACTCCTTCCACCTAATCAGAAGAGTTTTCTTTGAGAGATTTATGTATAATAAGACCTCATTGGCTTGAAGTTATTTTTTTGGAAGTTGAGATCATTGAAATAGGGATTGATTTGAAAGTTGCCTTTGCACTGCCTATTAAAACAGGAATTTGTGAAGCAATGAAGAGTATGATAAAGAATAATCCATATGGTAATTTGAGTTAAAGCAAACTTTTAAAATATATTGGAAACACATTAAGAAATGTGAAGATATCATGTCACCTCGTTGAGGTATGAAGGTTACCTTGAGTTTTCAAAGATCAGGTTAACAGAGACAAACTCTGGCAGGTCTCACCCAGCTGAAAAGCCTTCAAGTACAGGTCTTATCTTTGTAATGCCAGGTTTGGAAAGAGAGGCTTATCACTAGCTTGGCCACAGAAAATGTTCTTGAAGATCACTTAATAAGTCATAAATGAATTGTAATCTATGTCAGTGAGAGGAATATTCAGTATTCAGTATCCAGACTGGTCAAATCATGGACCCTTGAAATAATACCAAGTATAACATGTTTTAGAACTAAAGAGGAACCATTTAGGAAATGATGTTTACTGGCAAGGTTTTAAAGAAAGCTATGAACCAGGCATGGTGGTGTCCATCTGTAATCCTAGCTACAGCCATGGCTGAGTTTGGTGGGTCTCTTGATAGTCCTGAGCTGCAGGTATCTAAATGGAGTTTAGTATTGCTGGGTAGGCCCCCAGGAACAGGAGCTTCCTGAAGAGGAAAGTCAGAGGAAGGAGGGGTCAAAGCTCCCAGGCTCACAAGTAGTGGGATCAGTCCTGTGAGTAGCCCCTACATTTCTTACCTGAGAGAGATGGGGAGACTAAGTCTTATTTTTTTTTTTTAAAAAGCATAACTTTTAATTGATGGCCATTTAAGCACCTAAATTCATCAAAGAGTACAAAGTCCTCAATGCAGTAGAAAAATTTTCTGCAGAGATACAAGATTTTCTTATTAAACGACTCATTCCAAAATAGGAGTTGAACATTGAGGAAAACTTGTCGTAAGTTTATACATTCATCACATTTTACTAAGTACTTCCTCTGTATATACAAGGTAACATGCTACTGGCTATATGGGCTAGAAAGCTAAGGCATGGTTTTTGCCTTCATGGAGCTTACTTCTTAGTAGGGCAGATGGGACAAGTACACCATAGTGCAAGACAGAACATGGTGTTCCCCAAATTTATTTTGAGTGAAGTGCTATGGAGTTTTGGATGTGGCGTCTGAGCTGATGCTTGGAGGATAGACAGTATCTTAACAGGTAGACACAGGAGTCACTGCAAGCGGAGGGTGCAATGTGAGCAAAGCCTTGGAATGGGAGAAGGCTCAAGATGATGAATGAAAAAATATTTATTAAGCATTTATTATGTACCAGGCACTGTGCTCAGGATTGGAGATAGAGACTAAAAAGGGGGACAGTTATTTCTCTCTAGGGATTCACATTCCAACTGGGGGAGATGATATTTATTGAAGGGTTCATCTGCAGAGTGACCCAGAGAAGCTTGGAGGTATATCAGTATGTTAAATGGTAGTTCATGGTGGGTCTGGAGGCCTCAGTGGCAGGGCAGATAGTAGACCTAGAAGATTTAAGGATGCAGTGGCCACACCCAGGCAGGGCATATGGTAAGGTGTAGTGGCCCTCCATTTTTGGATTTGCGGTTGGTGACTCCCAGCACATCTAAGCAGTATGAGCAACTATGTTTGCTCTGTAAGGTGTTGGAGGCCTTGGAGGGGCCCAGCCTATCCTTTTGGAGAATGGGAGAGGGAACCTGAGAGAGCAAGTTGACCAAGGACTCTGTATTCAGGAAAGGTGTGTCCAGTGAGTAGTCCAGCTGAGTGCAGGGTACATACAGAGTAAGTCTGAGAGGAAAACCTGGAAAGGTTGAGGTTAGAGAATTAAGAGATAGGGAGAGGAAGATGAAGACTAATTTACCTGTGTTTTGTGTTTCTTAACTTGGCCTGACCAGAAGAACCCAATTTACCCCGCTAAAAACACACATTTATAATAGACTGAAAATTTAAAAATTTAACACAGCCAAATGGTTTTAATATGATTATACAAATTTGTTGTTGAAGAAAAGAAATATCTGACATTCTGGGTGATAACAATTGAACTCTTACTATAACTGGTATAAAATATTCCTTAGAATAAGACCGAGCTATGATATTTCCCAAAGATCATGCAGCTTTATATTGCCTTAAAATTATTCTCCATTTGTTTTTCATACATAGATATTGTCTCTCCACCTAAACTGTAGTAATAATTATGCACCCAGACATTCTCCTAGATTCCTATTGCTGCCCCCAGGTGGCTTTGTTCAGGTATTAAAGATGCCTCAGGTATATAGCTTGTCATGAATTATTCTTGTGTACAAGGTAGAAGTATTCCCATTAACAGTATATTTGAAAAATATAGAGTTTTGTCTAATCATGTACCTGACTTGTGATTTTGGCCTTGTCTTTAAAATAAAGAAGAAGAAAGAGGAGGAGAAGGAGAGAGAGGGAGATTGAGATTGACATTGCACGTGGGGAAAAGCAGCAGACATACTCAGACTCCGTTCCCTGTGCTTCTGTGAGGCCTTGCCATAGAATCATGTAGCTCCAGAATTGTCATTGGCTAGAGGCCTTGCCATAGAATCATGTAGCTCCAGAATTGTCATTGGCTAGAGGGAGTGGTAGAGTGATGAAGATTCCTGGGCTGGCTCTGGAGCAATAGAAATGAGTTAGTTTCTAAACAAGTGATAGGATTTTCAGAACCAAGCCTCCTGAAGAGGAGGAGTTTATAGGATAATGCTGAGTCAGTAAACCAAGCATTATGGAGAAAAGAAAAGTGCCTGGGCAACACTGGACAGTTCAGGACAGTGGTCTAGTAATTACTAGGCCACACCTTCTGCAGAGAAGATAAGGGATTCTTTTACTAAATGTAGGAGCTCTAGGACTAATCAGAAGCTAGAGTCAGTTGAGGGATGGAGACGTGATGCGGAACAATAAATCCAGACCTTGCTCCTTCCATCAGTGAGTTCGTAGACCTAAACAAGAAAAGTGCAGTGTTAATTAAATTAAATGGGAAAGAAATATCTGGTAAATATTAGTTAAAAAAAAAATCAAGAGAAACAGGATCCTTGAAGGGAGCCTGATAGAAAAGTCAAAGAAAGAAAAGGAAAAAAAAGAAAGAGATTCAGTATTGAAAGGAACCTGGGAGATCAAGGAAAGCTTGGGGTGTAGTTTGCTTTTTTTTGAAAAAATAATAGTTCTGATGCCATAAGTCCTTCTGCTACCCTTTTTATTTTGTTCTCCTTCTCTCTAAGGCAGCGGTTCTCAACCTGTGGGTTATGTTCAGTTTGTAACAATGAAAATGCATCCTGCATATCAGATATTTACATTACGATTCATAACAGGAGCAAAACTACAGTTATGAAGTAGCAACGAAAATAATTTTATGGTTGGGGGTCACCACAACATGAGGAACTATATTAAAGGGTCGCGGCATTAGGAAGGTTGAGAACCACTGCTCTAAGGGCTTATGACCCTCTTCTCTACATGAAATCATGGAGTTGCTGGAGTGTATCCTAGAGGCCCTCACGTGTTGTAGGTATGAGATCTGGGCCATACAAGGGCACTGTGAATTGCGTAGAGTGACCTAGTGTTAAGTAGCAGAGCCATGAATAAAGCCAAGGTCTCCTGGCTTCTAATCGAGTTTTCTTCTTACTATACTGGACTGACTCTCCTATGTTTTCTGTAAAAAAAAAGATGAAAAAGGGTCCTTTATTGATTATGTGGATAGGAACAAAGCAATGGGTCAATAAACTATGATGCTTTTCCTAAACATCACAATCAGATTTTACATGCATTGGCTGTAGTTGCTTAGTGATGTCAAATCAGCCTTTGAGTGAACAGTATATTCCTCATCATAAGCCATGCAAACATGTCTCTGCATATTGAGGAAGCAATTGAAATAAAAGGCTATTCCTTTGATAATACATAGGACAGTCTTCCTGACCGAATGAGACATATTTTTGAATGCGGCCAATAGAAGAATTTATTTTCCTTGACTATGCATGTTTGTTACAGGGATTTCTTTTGTTTGTTTTTTTCCTAAGGGAGAAGAAAAGGAGAAAAAAATGTATTTTTCTTAAATTTTTAAAAGTTAAATTTTAAAAACAATATATTGGAAAGAATGGTTTTAGGGGAGGGAGACATTTGGAAGGTACACTTTAGAAAGTAGGGGCCTGAAAAAGTAAATAAGGACAAGAAGTTTTTCTTATTTCTAAACCACAGGGATGTTGGAAGACAAGAGAATGAAAGGTTTATTTCAGGGCACCAACTATGAAACTTCTGTCTTTTCTCACTGACCCAGTTAGTAGTAATATTTTCAAGTGGCCAATTCTACTTTAATGCTTTCTTACATTAAAACAAAACAAAAAACCTGGGCAGAAATTGCAAATAAATCCTACAGTCAGAGAGATCCTGCCGTCCCCATGATTAACCAGGGACTTTCACAGAAATAGAAGAAAACATAAATCCTTTGGACAAGTTGCCGCTTAGGGTGACCTCAGTTCCTGAACTGTGAAAATGTGATAACTCTGAGGACACCATGGGAATCCATTTGCATTGGCTGTTTGTGACTTTCCTTCTAAAGTCAAGGCGTGATTCTTAAGAAAATGGTTAGATGCTGGAAACTGACCCCTTTTATTAGGTTCACCTTCTTAGTCCCAGAGATACCATAGTGTTTGTCCACGGCATCAACTTCTCAAAGAGGAAGGGGCTGAAAGGAGAGGCAAGAGCCCTTCAACCTCTTTGTAGCTATTAATCCCGGCCCCCTGCTGGCCTCTCATCTTTTGCATCAGAAAAGCTTTCTCGTATTTTATTTTAAAGGGGGCCAAAAACAGCTGTGTGAGATTTGAGAATGGGATTTTAATGGTCCCTGAAGGCACACAAAGGCTAGGGCTGCAAAGATGAAGTGTACCAAGGCAATTGGCTCCTTTGTTTGTGTGCTCACAACAATCAGGCTGCTAAAGGAGAAAAGAAAATCAACTGGAATTTCTGAGTGAGTTCTGTTTGGACTGGGTCTTCAACACATTTGGAAACAGTTATCCTCAAGTTGTTCTTGACATGGAGGCCTTGTTGAGAGAACCAAATCTTAGCTTGCTCCTCGTGTTATTTGTGAAGTAAACAAAAGGAGTGTGACGTGAGCTATTTCTATAGAAGTTGTTCTTGTAACAAAAATAGTTATTTCTGGACTGTTTATATGAATAGAACTTTCACAGGGAATAAAAAAAGATTTGCTCCCTCCTTCTTACCCAGCCTCATTTAGCCAATGGTGCCTTTCCTAGCCCCCTAGTCTTTTAAGAAACAATGCTAGGTCTAGGATGTTGTAAGAAAAGGTTTCCAGTGCCTTAAATGACTCCAAAGAATGAATTTACACACACAAACACGTGTGATTAACTTTCTGGCAAACCAACAAATTCTTCATCTATACAGCTGTAAGATCTGTTCTCTGCTAACTGTACCATGATAACAGTAAACCACATTGGTAAGTTTCTCTAATAAAAGTTGTCATTGGCATAGTTCTTGAAATCATTCTGGTGTCATTCATGTAAATATCCTCTTACATAAATCACCTTATGAATTGCTGTGTGCCCAAGGTGGGTAACTTATTCTTTCTGCTTTTAACCTGAGTTAGTTTGGTAAGAAAGATGATGTCAGAATTCCAAGTCATTGTTAGGCTAAGAGGCAGTGATGATGTTGCCTGTTGAGAAGGGAAGAGTTTCTCTGATGCTCTTACCTAATGTGTGATCTCCTGACAAAAGGGGGTATCTAACTGTACCTTGAATTAGAAGGGGATTTAAAGGTGTCACGGAAAAGAAAGACTGCTAATACACTAATGGTTTGGTGGAGTCAGAGACTAACAAGTAATTATTTGTGGTCAGAAGAGTGCAGTGTTTAGTGTAGACAGGACATTTGATCAGAGTCAGAGGACGAAGAAAAGGACTAAGCCCTTTAGTTGGTTGTGATGCTGGTAGCTTTGGTCTTGGCTCTCTGCCCCTTTTATAACTCTAGTCTATAGAGGTGTTCATTGTTATTCATCTTGATGTGAGCCTTGTTTTTGTTGTTTAGTCATTTTTCAGTTGTGTCTGACTCTTCATGACCCCTTTTGTGATTTTCTAGGCAAAGATATAGGAGTGGTTTACCGTTTCCGTCTCCAGCTCATTTTACAGATGAGGAAACCAAAGCAAATAGGGTTAAGTGACTTGCCCAGGGTCACACAGCTAGTAAGTGTCTGAGGCCAGAATTGAACTCAGGAAGAGACATCTTCGTGACTCCAGGACTAGCACTGTCTACAACACAGTATTCCACAAGCATATAAAGAGTCTGGTGAAAAGTGGGCTCAAACTTAGAGAGCACATATGGCAAAGGGGTAACTCACAGCTCTTTATTGCTGTGGTCCTTTTTTCTTAAACCTGGGGTGCTCAATAAGTTTCTTTTAAATGTGGCAGAGTTTCTTTGCTGAGTTCCTTATGGAGCCATGAATCTGTGTCCAGTCTGTCCTTGGCTCCTGATTCAGGCACTACAGTTAGGATGCTGATGGGAAGAAAGGAAGTCCAGTAGTAACATGCACTGTCTATATAAGGGGTTCTTAACCTTTTTGATGTCATAGATCTCTGGGGGCGGAGCCAAGATGGTGGAGTAAAAGCAGGAACTTGCTTAAGTTCCTGCTCCAACCACCTCCATAGATCTCTTTGACAGTCTGGATCCCATCTCAGAATAATACATAACAAATTTTAAAATAAATTTTAAAACAAGTTTTTATATACATGATATCAAATACATAGAATCACAGAGGAAATGATTATATTAAATTGTTATCAAAAAAATTTAAACCAAGTTCATGGATCCCAGGTTAAGAAGCTTTGCTAGTTGGTGATATTCTTTAGGTATTTCTGTTTGTGGATGACATTGGATTGAGTCAAGCTCTGGATCAATACAGAGTCTCCTAATTTAGTTATACAGCCGTTCAAGAGAGTTCAGCCTAACAATTCATAAAGGAAGGATTCAGGTGGATAAAGGATGCCTATTGCCCAGACTACATTGTGTTAGCCCAATGAGCCAATCCTTCCATATGTACTTCTTGAACAGACATTGCTAATAACTGGCATTAACATAGAACTTTAAGGTTTGCAAAACACCATTAGGTCCTCACAACAACCCTATGAGGTAGTTGCTATTATTATCCCTGTTTTATAGATAACAAAACTGTGGAATTAAGTGACTTGCCCAAGGTCATTTGAGGCAGGATTCAAACTTGGGAGTTTCTGATTCCAAGCCCAACACTCCATCCCCTTTGTCTCTAGCTGACCTCAGTGCTTCCATAGATAATGAACTGGGCCAAAATGGAATAGGAAGGAGATGGGACCCAGATTTCATTTTGGAGATTTATAGCATTTTCAATAATCCCAAGCTGTTCTTTGAAACAAAAACCTTATCTTTTAAACACCAGTATTATTCTAGGGATGCTATATGACCATCAAGCATGAAATATCACAATATATAAAGAATTGAAATTGTGGGTGACCCAAATGGTAATGAAGTAATGCATGGTGAATTTAAATAGGTTTCAGTATCCTTCCTAAACAATGACTTGTAAAGTAGCTGAAACTTTGATCACGTTCCTATCCCCAGCTTACTATGCTAGAGACTTAGATAAATCCTCTTGGCATGCTTTCTCCCTCTCCCTCTCCCTTTCTCTCTCTCTCTCTGTCTCTCTCTGTCTCTCTCTCTCTCTCTCTCTCTCTCTCTCTGTCTCTCTTCCAAGTGGAGAATTCATTCACTCTATTTTATGGTATAGTCTCACGTGTATATCTTGTCTGGTTTCTGTTTGCTATCAACTTGGAGAAATGGTTTTGTTTGCTAAAACAGCAACTACTTGTGTGTGTGAAGATTATTGTGGAGGAGCTATGTTATCCAAAAGGAAAGGTGATCAGTCTGATGTAGTGAGACTGGAGGGTAGCATATAATAAAAGCAATGATCATAGCTAGCATTTACATAACCCTTTAAGCTTTGTGAAGCACTTTACACCTACTCACTCATTTGATCCTTACAAAACCCCTGTGAAGTTGGTATTCCTGTTTGTGTCATTTTATAGATGAGGAAACTGAGGCAAACAGAGGTTGAGTGACTTCCCCAAGGTCAAAGAGTATGAAGCAGGATTTAAATTCAGGTCTCCCTGAATCAGTGTTCAGCACTATCTATTATGCTACCAGCTTCCTCTATGTGGACATCTAGGTGTTTTACTCATACCCATTCAGTGTTAAGTGGACAGCAAGATGGCACAGTGACTAGAACTCTGGGCCTTGAGTCAGGAAGACCAGAGTTCAAATGTGGCCTCAGACGCTGACTAGCTATGTGACCCTGGGCAAGTCTGCCTCAGTTTCCTCATCTGTAAAATGATGTAGAGAAGGAAATGGCAAACCACTCTAGTATCTTTGCCAAGAATACCCCAAATGGGGTCAGTGAGACTGAAATGACTGAGCAACAACAGTAACAAATACAGTTCCTGCCCGGACTGCGGAGCTAACCCCCTAATGGTAAATGTGGGGCTTTTGAAAGACTTGTCCTTAGGGAACTGGAGGAGTTTTCACCCTTATCTTCCCATCTTTACAACATCCCTACAAAGATGGGAAGATAATTTGCCCAAGCTTGCATAGTAAGTGATTGATGGAGTCAGGAAGATTCATTTTCTAAGTTAGAGCTTCATTTTTTGTTTCAGTGCTATACCTATGTACCACCAGCATTATCTATTCATCTTTTAGATCGTTATAGATTGTACCTGGGCTCTCTGCTGACCAGATCATTTCTTCTCTCTTTTTAGTCTCTTGCAGTGTTGGAACATACGATGGAGGAGAAGGGCAATGCATTTTATGTCCAAATGGGACATACCAAGATGAGGAAGGACAAATAACATGTGAACCCTGCCCCAACACAGAGGATATGGGGAACCAACAGACCATAGGAGCTCGCAACATGTCTGAATGTGGAGGTAAGGCAACTCAAGTTGTTCCCCTTCACTATTTGTTTTTAAAACAAATAAAGATTTTTATGTTATCCATTATTTAAACATAAGCTGTGATCGCCTCACACCAAATAAATATTTCTTTGAATTAAACTGAATTGAAGTCTTTGACAGAAGTAGGTATTAATGTTGCTGTTATTACATTGTTTATCTGTTGTAAATATATAATAATCTAAGGTTTGAGAGTTTGACCAGTGTACACTTGATTAAGGTTAAGGATGTAGAAAGGAGTCAGATTTCCTTTGTTTGAAACATAGACTTTATTATTTTGAAACATAGACTTGTTAAAAACTACAAAGAACATAAAAGTCTATTTATGTCTCTCAGTTCTTTTCTAATTTAAATATCCACGCATGTGACTTTACACACTGTAATTATTGTGTACAGACTATTTTTTCTACTGCTTTTTTCATAGACATATCTACAGGTATTGAAATGAAACCCATGCTTGTCATTTTTAATTGCTGTATAATATTCCACTCTGTTAATTATATTATTGTTTGCTGAGCCATCACCATATTGTGAGGCACTTAGGTTAATGTCATTTTTTTTAGAAATTATAAATTTGGTTTTATTTTTTAAAAACTGTGATATCTGAATTTCAAATTGTGTCTCAGAAAAATTTGATCCTGAAACCAAGCTAGATCAGGTTTTTATAGGGTAGATTCATTTTTATTTGTTTTGCTCTAATTTTTATTTGAGAAGAAAAGAAGGTACAGGAAGAAGGAAATGCTATAATTTTGTTAGAGAAAATGCAAAAGTTTGACTTAAAAATTTTACATGGGATTCATTACATTTTAATGTTAAAACACATAGAAATCTCTGCTCCTTTGCTTTTCATGTCAACGCCCTGCTTTGTCAGATTGCCATGGCCTACCCTAGACGAACTAATTTGAACTATTAAAAAAAAATTCCCAGAATCTCAGAGTTGGAAGTAACCTTGGTGGCCATGGAGTCCAGCTCATACCTAGACTAGAATCTTTTCTGCAAGCAGTCATCCAGCCTTCGTTTAAGGTCTCCAGTGATGGAGAACCCTTAGGCAGTCCACTCCACTTTTGAATTGTTCTCTTAGAAGATTTTTTTTCCTATCAAAACTATGTTTGCCTTTTTTTGCAAGTCCATTCATTATTCCTAGTTCTGCCCTTTGGGGCTAAATAAAAAAATTAGAAATTAGAAAAGTCTGATTCCCCTTTCCAAACATAGCTTTTAAGTCAGTGATTCTCAACCTTCCTAATGCCGTGACTATTTAGTACAGTTCCTCATGTTGTGGTGACCTCCAACCATAAAATTATTTTCGTTGCTACTTCACAACTGTAACTTTGCTACTGTTATGAATCATAATGTAAATATCTGATATGCAGGATGTATTTTCATTGTTACAAATTGAACATAACCCACAGGTTGAGAACCACTGCTTTAAGCACTCGAAGCCTACCATGATCCCTGAAGGCTTCTCTTCTTCAGAATAGACAGCCTTAGTTCTTTCTAACAGTCCTTTATGTCATTGTCTGTAGTCTCCTCACCGTCCTGGTCGTCCTCCTGTGGATACACTCCAATGGTGTCCTACAAAATGTGCCTCCTGAAACTGAACATGATATTCCATATATGGTCTGAACACATTGGGACTTTATCTCTGTTTCTAATAAAATACAGCTTATTAGATTTGTCCATGGTTCTAGTCTGTTAAGGTCTTCTATGAATCCTGACTGTCACTTGCCATGTTAGTTATTCCTCCCAGCTTTGTATCAAAGGCACATTTGTTAAGCATGCCATCTCTGTTTTTATCCAGTGCTTCATTGTTCCTGTGATTTCATCAATGTGGAGGCTTTATCCAGTGGCACAGAAGTCATGTCTTCTTGTCCTCTGTGATACCTATAATTCATCTATGTATGATCCACTTAAAATGCCAGAGACTCTTCTTTTAGGTCTTCTAACATTCCATTGAAACACTCAGGCTGTCCATCTGTCATCCCTCCCTATCACTCTATGACTGACCCACCTCCTTTTCCAATTGTACGTTTCTTCCTTGATATCTTTTACATAATTTCTTTATATAAGGCATCATTGGCAGTACACTTCAGCCACATTACATCTGTTATATTCCCCTTTGAAGCACCTGCTAAACAAGTTATTTCTTTTTGCTTGTATCAAAGAACTATATATGATTTTAACAAGTGAGAAACACCTTGTTGAAATCTTTAAAAGGCTACACTTTGTTCTCCTGAGTTAGTTTCTTAAAAGAAGCGTCAACAAGAATAAATACGGTAGGATCTAATATTTGTTATAACCTTTCAATTAATTATATGATTATGAAGATAGGGTCTACTATGATATTTTTGCATTGAATTTCTGTTAGCATCGATTAATTAGCCAACATTTTTGCTATAGTTATTCAGTAGCTGTGCTACTAAACTTTACTGTTACTCAGTTCCCCCTGATTTACTTATTCAAAGGATATTTTGAGAAATCTTGTCAAATACCCTCCTGAAATCTAGATATACCATATACATGGTATTTCCCTGATCTGCCAGTCCTATTACCTTGTCAAAAAAGGAGATAAGGTTAATTTGGTGTGACGTATTTTTAATGAACCCATGCTGGTTCATGGTAATTGGTGCTTTCTAAGTACTTACAAGTTCTCTGTTTAATCATTTGTTGAAGAATTTTCCTAGGAAGTCAACATCAAGACATTGGCCCATAGTTTGTAAAAGGCACTTTTTTTTTTTCACCCTTTTTTGAAAAGTCCACCTATTGTAGGCTTCAGTTCCTTCCTGACCCTGGAGGGTTCTGCCCATTCCAGAACCAATACTAGTAATAAAAACAACATAATAGACCTCTCAAAGTCCAATCCACAGTCCATGTTGTAGAGAATGGGGGCAGAGTGGGGAAGGGAACGGAGGATGGCAAGTAAGGGAATCGTAGCTAGGGCGATGTACATAGCAGGAAGCTTGAAGCCAGTCATTTGGGCTCTGGAAGAAGCACCAGTTGGGTTAGTACTTCAGCGCCCATGACTACAACATTGATAAGGTAGCACAGATGCAGCCAGCCCCACTTAATCGGCTTCACACAGAGCACAACAGAGCAAGCGACATTGCTCTGTGTCTTGGTACCACAAGAATGCAAACTGTATTGGAGCAAATCAGAACACCAAGATGACACCTTCAAGCAATGCTTCAGTGCACAGAGTGATAAACAAAAATACAGGCAAGCCGTGGTTGTGCATGAAGTGACTTGAAGAATTTAATGTTTTTATCATATGCCAGCACCACATCATACAACTGAAAACAGATCTCAGCAGTTCTCGGCGAGCCTTCATGCTGCTTTTTGTCAATAATGCCCCTAGCTCCAAATTACACAGCAGTGTGTTATGGATCACTGTAGGGAAATTATAAGAAATAACTTCATTCCTACATCCAGATTAGATGAAATAAGAGTAGAGTTGAGGAGCTAATTAAATCTGGGGAGGAAAAACCTGAAGCAACAAAGGCAGTAAAAATACACTTAAATTCCAGAAGTGCTACGGATGATAAAAATTTTTCCAGTATCTTGAGTAATTTTGAAGAGGAAATTGGCATATTTAGAATAGAATTTTGAAAAGCCCTGTTTGAATTAGATAACATAAATCCAACTGAGACCAACTATACCAAGCAGAAGAATTTTTAAGAATTAGATATACTGGACAGGTAGCAATAATATAATGGTTTCTGGTTTGCCAAGCGTTTTTCAGTTGTTACCTAATTTGATCCTCTCCACAAACCTGTGAAATAAGTGCTGTCATACACATTATTCCCTTTTGGTACTTCCACTTTTTAGTACCATTGATTAGAGCTGCGAGGCACCTCTACACCTGTGATTCTCTGTCCTGTTTCTTTGATGGGTGTCCAACAGGAATCTCAACATGTCCAAAACAGAACTCCTTCCCTTTCCCTCAGAACCCACCCTTCTTTTCTGAAGTTCCCTGGTTTTGTCAAGAGTACCTCCATCTTTCCAGTCCTCATCCTACATATCCAGGCAGTTGCCAAGACTGCTGGTTCCACCTCCACCGTGTCTCTCACATCCATTCCCCAGAGCTACCACTTATGTTCAGACTTTCATTGCCTTTCACCTGGACTTTCTAGTAGTCCCTCTTGGCTTGGACTTGACTCTGTCTGGCAGCCTGTTAATTCAGGTTTGATGTTGGTACTAAGTGGGACATTCACAAATCATTGAACAAAAAGAGCAAATGAAGGGTGTTTGTTTTACTTCATCTTAATGAAGTGAAAAGCTGTGCAACAAGGAGAGAATAACACTTAGCTCTGGGTATACAGGCCCCCATGGAGACAAGGCTGGTCAGAAGAATAGTGTATGATGACAAACCCCAGCGTATGATGGGACGCAGACCCCACCTGTGCGGGCTTTGTTTGTGCTCTTAGGTAACTAGCCAATCACTATAGCCAGAGGGTACAGAAAACTCAAGAGGCACTGTTTGAGCCTTGCTCTACTTGAGGGGCAGAATGGGGGCGGGGCAACCCTGCTAGATATCATCCTAAGATGATCTCCTGGTTATCTTCCTGCTTCCAGTCCCTCCATCTTCCACCCATGTGTCAAAGGGATACTCCTAAAGCATAGGCCTGACCATGTCATGCCCTGCTCAAGAGAATTCAGTGGTCCTTGTTATCTCTAAAATCAACTACAAACTCCTCTTTTATATATTCCAAGCCCTTTGCAGTCTGACTTTGGCCTAACTTTGCAGACTTATTACACATGATTCCCTTTCACATGTTCTAGGGTTGAGCCAAACTGACTCACTTGCTCTTCTTCAGACATGGCATTTCTTCCCCGTGATTTTGCACAGGCCCTCCTCTATACCTCTCTACGATGTAGAAGCCTATGAGGCTTCTGGTAGTGACTGGGTGGCTCTAATGGTATTGAGAGGCCAGGTGTCTTGGAGCTCTCTCTGCTGACTCACTGCTCATCACCTTCCCTTTTCTCTTCTAGTGGTTTGCTTTCTTTTGGAATACTTTTGGGGAAACTTTTCACAGAAATAGCCTCTACATGCTCAGACCAAAAGAGACTTTTTGCTCTCAGCCAGGGAACTGATTCTGACTCAAGATTGATTGCCTTGGTTCAAATTGTTTAAAAAGGCTCCTAGGGATGGCCCAGATTTGGGTGTATGGATATTTTTTGCCAAATTGACAACAGTCTGAATGGCTGATTGATACAATGCCTGTGAAATGAATAAATTTCATGTCCAACAAACACATTCCATACTTTCTTGACTCTGCTTTTGTTTATACTTTTCTCCATGTCTTGAATGCCCTTCTCCTTCATCTCTGCTTTTTGACATCCTGCCCATCCTTCTAGGCCAGCTCAGATTTCCAGCATTAGCAAAGCCTTCCTTGATTGCCCGTGACTAAAGGATTTCTCCTTCCTTACTTTTGATGGCTCTCGACAGTCGTGTGCATAACTGTAGTCTAGAGCCTCTGTCCTCTACATCTGTGCCCTTTCCTTATCTCCACTTACCATATCCTAAGTTCCTAGAGGGTAGTGGCCCTTATTTATTTGTGTATTTCCTTTGTGCTGTAGTCAGCACATCACATTATAATGAACATATTTGGTCCTTAATAAAGTTTTGTTAAATAGAATCTTCTTGAAGGCCAAGTGTAGGAAAATCTTATGGAAGTGGTTGCATAGGACAAAAGATTTAGGACTGGAAGGGACCTTAGAGGCCATTGAACCCAACCCTCTCATTTTGCAGGTGGGGAAGATGAAGTCAAGAGAGGTTCAGTCACTTGCCCAGGGGCCACATAGCAAATATCTGGGCAGGATTTGACCTTGGGTCTTCCTGACTCCAAATTCAGCACTCTTCATCTGCTGCATCTTTTCCTTTGTGTTAATATCAGTGTGGCACGGACAGTATGACAGTAGGAGGTGGTTTTCAAATGGCTGTGAATTTGTAATCACGGTTAGGAGTTAACCTAACACTCTTGTAGTCCATAGGAGACAGTTACTTCCTCAGCCTGCTGCACAGTAACTGCTAAGTGTTATTCTCTCCTTGTTGCACAGCTTTTCACTTCATTAGGATGAAGTAAAACAAACACCCTTGTTAACATATCCATTCTCATCATCCAGAGTTCTAGGATAATCCAGGAGTAGGTTTGTATTTTTCTTAGTTAATTATTAAAATTGCAATATCTCTCAGTAATCAGCTGACTCAGAGCCCTGACCCATGTTTAGTATTGTTACTTAAATAAATATATTTTATTTAATAAATTGGAGCAACCTCTTTTCCCAATAAGCAGCCACTCAAATCTCTCTATCAAAACTCCTAGTCTCTGAGGCTTAAATATTAAAGTTACTAGCTACACAGTTTATTAACATGGTAACCAATAATAACACAAAGATATAGATTATTGTTTACAGTGTTTAAGCTGTGAAAAAAATCACAACCAAAGTCACCTTTGACCCTCTCTATTGTTCTTGACTTCTTACTTATATAGCACAGTCTCACCATTCAGTTCCCTTAAGGTATCCAGAAAGCTTTTTTTAAGAATTCCCTTCATCATCTTTGCAAGATAAAGACTCAAGCAGTTCTTTAAGAAAAAAAGTCTTCTTTATCCTGTCTCTGTACTTACCCAGTCTGTCTCCAACCATTACAGTCAAGGGTACAGTGGAGTCTGTAAAATGCTAGTTCCTCCCAGACATCTCATAGAATGTCGGCTAATTACTGACCCTTCAGCATTCTAAAGCCTCTTAGAAACACACTATGGTCCTATGGTCTCTATGGGAAAACCTAGTGGAAGGGATGGTACCAACTGTTTAATGCCTTCCCCTGCAGGACAATAAATACTTGCCTTCCTAGTTATGCTGGGGTTACCTGCTATGTGTTGGTTTCTTTCAGGTCAATGCCTTCCTGGTGAATATTCTTCAAATGGCTTTTCCCCATGCCAGCCCTGCCCCCTGGGAACATACCAGCCTGAAGGCGGCCGTACTTCCTGCTTCCCTTGTGCAGGGAATCGGAGGGGAGAACTCCCTACCAGACATCCTGGTGCCACCACTTTCCAGGACTGCGAGACCAAAGGTAAAGTCAGAGAGAAGTACTTGGCATCTGGGAGTGTTAGGAAAGAGAATGTCTGTTAAGATGTTGTTGCTGTTATCACCAGCAAGCATAAATTAAACACCCATAGTCAGTGTTTGTATGGCCTTGGGATACACAAGCTAGAGCTTTTCTGGTCTAGGTTAGGCATGGTAATGGCCTTTAGGAAACTTCTAATCTCACAGTGATGGCTAGGTAGATTGAAGCCAAGGAGGACAGAAATAAGACCAAATTTATTTAATAGTATGTTAATAATAATAATTCAGATTAATGTATCATTTTATTGTAAGAAAATACTGTACATATGTTCTCTTATTGTATCTGGGTAATAGCCCTGTTGGGCTGCGCAAGTACCGTGCCTCCACTCTACAGATAAAGACCCTGAGGCTCTAGGAAGTTAAAGGGCCTGTGCAAGATCATATCCATGGAGAGCCCAGACTCGGGTTGGGGCTTTTGATTCCCAAGGCGTTTTTACCACTACAAATGAATAAGAATCCATCATATGTTATAATAACATTTGCACTCTGTCCTCTATAGGGTAATTCAAGAAATTCACATTCCACAAATACTTTTAAGATCCGCTATGTTACACACTCAGAATCCAGAATGAGTCTTCTCTCAGAGGGATCACAACCTATTGGGAGGGAATGAAAACACATGTACAGACATTATGACACTAGATAGAGTAAAATAAAGGCAGAGTAGAGGACCAGGAAAATACCGTGAGAGCTTTGAAGTGGCTGTAGGGAAAAAGCACGTTATAAATAGTAAAGTACTAGATAAATGAGAATTCTTGTTACTGTTGTTACCTCATATGTCCAGATCTCTCTGGCTCAGTCTGCCTCAGCATATTCACTAATCTCTGTTAGAACTAGTTCTGCCAGTAGATGAGTCTAGTCTCTCCCCAATTGTTCTGTCCTAGTATCTAAGTCAACAATTTTTAGCCATCATGTGACCAGGACATTAAGAATCATCTTGACTGCCCTCCCTCCCTTGTCATCAGAGCAATGACTAGCAATTTTGGCACTTTGGGCAAGCATAGTTGATGGTAAACTGAGGAATACAAGTCCTCTGGGGGAAAGAGAATTGAAACTCCCCCTTTAGGGGGAAAACAGATCCTGGAACCCTAGCCTTGGTCAGGAGGAGACTTTAATGGATATAATAAGATCACTTAGGACAGCTGACTTCAGGCAACCAAGTATGGCAGGGGCAGGATGGGACAAGCTTAGCTGGGATGCAGCCATGGTGTGGAGGGTAGAGAGGGAGTCCAAGTGCTTCTAGCCCTAGTAGTTTCTTTAAATTTTAGCAGAGTGTGGAAAAGCCCTTGGCTACCCCTCCCTAGTTACAGCTCTGCTTCCATTTATGCTATGTTGGGCCAAATTTTATTTTTCACAAAAACAATCTTGTTTAAAATTCCATTGTAGAAATCCCACTGAAGCATGTAACTTTAAGAACTCCAAAGGGATGTGCCACTCCTTGCACCACAGCACCCTCTAGGTGTGAACCTCCGGAGCACTCAACTGCTGAGACTTTCCCGCATTTCTTCTGTCCTCTTGTCTTGGTCCAAATAGAAGGAATCATTTTTCAGGTTCTAAAATCATGGCTTTCCTTTGACCCTCCCACTAAGTTCTCTGTTCTTGTCTCCTTATCTTTGCTGGTCCAAGGTACTGCTTGGGCACTGTTCCATAGAACTCCTATCACTTACCCATGAAACACTAAGCATTGGAGGGGAATGGGTGATCAGCGCACTGGCCTGTTCTATCCCCAGATTGTTTCTTCATGTTTCACAAAATTTAGAATTGGAAAGCATCCCAATATCTGTCATTCCAACCATGCTCTAAAGGAATCACCATTACAATGTATCTAGCAAGTGGTCATCCAACCTCAGCTTGAAGACAGGAGACTCTTGTTTCTTGAAGTAGCTTTTCCTTTTCTGTACAACTAATTCTTTTTTTAAAAAAAATTATTTTTCCAAATTACAGGTAAAGACAATTTTTAACATTCATTTAAAAAAAAATTGATTCCAAATTCTCTGCCTCCCTCTCCTTCGATCTTATCTTCTTAAGCGGGTAAGCAGTTTGATATAGGTTATACATGTGCGATCATGCCAGACATTAATTTAATTAATTAGGACAATTAATTCTTAAGAAGTTTATCTTTTTTGGACAACAGGTCCAAATTTGCCTCTATGAAATTTCCACTCATTGCTCCTGGTTCTATCCTCTGAACCAAAACTAAACAAATTGAATCTCTCTTCTACCTAAAGACCCTGCGGATTCTTGAAGATAACTTTTATGTCCCCCCTGAGTCTTTTACAGGTTAAATATCCTTAGTCCCTTCAACTGATCCTCCTATCACTTGAATTTAAGGCACTTTGCTACGTTGGTTACCCTCCTCTGGACGCTCTCCAGTTATTTTTGTCCTGCTTAAACTGGGACATCCAGCACTGAGCACACTACTCCTAATGTAGTCTAACCAGATACTGAGGAATCACTGCCTTCTCATTTCTGGAGGGGATAGTCTCTTTCATGCAGCTCAAGATAACTTTAGCTTTTGACTGCCGTGTCACATTGCTGGCATGTTTTGAGGTTATGGTTCATTAAAACTCCCAGATCTTCTTCAGACAAACTGCTGTCTGGCCATGACTCTCTTGTCTCATACCTGTGAAGTTTATTTGAACTCCAGTGTGAGAAAAATGTCCATTTATACCTATAGAATGTCACCATACTGGATTCAGTACAGTGCTGTAGCTCATCAAAATCTGTTTTGTATTTTGCCTCTATAATATAGGCTATATCTACTATATCTACTATATCTACAGGCATTCCCCCCTTTCCTAGATGTTTTTATCTAGGCATTTAATGGACCCACCATCACTAGATCTGCCCGAGTCATCAATAAAAGGTTAAACAGCACAGTGTCAGGCACAGCTCCCTGAGACATTCCACTGGAAGTCGCCTTTCAAGTTGACATTTAACCATTAATGACTAATCTTTGTCAGGCAATTCTGTCAGTTCCAAACTCATTTAGTCATCTAGTCTGCATCTTTCCATCTTATCAACAAGAATAGTGGGAAATAGCGTATCAAATACTTTGTTAAAATCTAAGTAAGCCATGCTTTGTGGCTTTCTTCTGAACGCCTGGTTTAGGAGCCATGTCAAGAAGGGAATGAGGGTGAATTTGGCATGACTTGTTCTTTATGAAACCACACTGGCCCTTTGGAATTGCTTAACATTTCCTTTGCCAGGTATTCCCTAGCCATCTCTTGAATGGTACATTCTAGAATTTTTTCAAGAATCAAAGTCAAGCTGACTGGCCTATATTGGCTATTATTTGTCATTTTTTAGTCCTGTGGTACCTTTCCCATTTTCTGTAATCTTTTCAAAGATCACTGATAATGGCTCAAATATCACATCGACCAGTTTTTTGTTGTTGTTTTTTCTAGACCTGAGGAAATAGTTCATCTGACTTATTTATCTATGGCCATTGGAAGCTTTCTCACCATTATTTCCTTGCTTCTAGTGGGCATCGGCTTTCTTTCAGCCATTTTTGTTCTGTCATTTCCAATGCAAAGACCTTTTTCCTTGGCAGAGAAAACAAGCAAGATATCCCCCCCACCAGCTTTGCTCTCTGCTGTCAGTTGTCATCTTCCCATTCTCTCCGTGGGAGTCCTTATTCCTCCTTTGCTTCTCCTGCTTCTCCCAATATACTTTAAAACAACAACAACAAACCTAGTAATTCTGTTGGCTGTCCTTAGTTTCTGTCGCCAGACTTAACTCATTCTGAGCTTTAGCATGTCTGAAGTTATCTTTACATCCTTATGTTTATCATCTCTTGCTTTCTTCTATGTATATTTTAAAAATCTAAGTTGGCTGATAAATTCTCCATGCATCCACATAGTCTCCCCCATTGGCAAGCTTCCTTCTGTGATTATCGGTTGATATCAATTAGTCAGCCAGACTTAATTAGTTTGTAGTAAGGGGGTATTTTACTACAGTAGTGGTGTCTTGAAGTCTGCCAAAATTCATGAGATCCTTTGACCAAGTTAGGGGCCAGAGAAGGAGACCAAGGTTGAAGTGGAGATATTTCTTTCTCTTCTCCCCCAAATGATTCCTTCTCAATGGCTTGGGTATCTCTCCTCTCCACTAGCAAACATTCAAATTTCTTGGTTTTAAAATGGCTCACCATTTTATAGAGGATTCACAGAGTGTGACCAAATTTCCTCAAATCAGTCAGTCTGAATTTACTTCTTGTACAGTGTCACTCCAGTTTATCCAATAATCCAAACTGATCAAGGACTTTCTCGTAGTTAAACTAAAGCCCATAATTGATTCAATAGAAATGTTCTCCCCTGGTTAAAATATCATGGTATAGCATCTTATCACTTATTTAAGTGAGTGGAGTGGGGTAATTGCCTTGCCTGGCCCACACCTTTACTCTTACTAAGTCTACCTTCATAATATATAGTGCTATCCCCTCCTCTTTCTTTTGAATATGGTATACTTTTGTTTTTTAGAAAATGAATATATCATTTATTTTTAACATTCATTTTAAAATTTTTTGCGTTCTAAATTTTCTCCCTCCTGCCCTTTTCCTGCTCATTGAGAAAGCAAGCAATGTGATATCAGTTATACGTGTGAAATCATACAAAACATATTTCCATATTAGCCATGTTGCCAAAACAAAAGCAAAAAAAAAAGTGAAAAAATTATGCTTCAATCTGCACTCAGACTTTATCGATTCTCTCTCTGGAGGCAGATAGCAATTTTCATCATGAGCCCTTTGGAATTGTCTTAGATCATTGTATTGATTAGAATAGCCAAGTCTTTCACAGTTGATATCTTTACAATATTGCTATTACTACGTACAATGATTCCCTGGTTCTGCTCACTTCACTTTGTGTCAGTCCCTTTAAGTCTTCCCAGGTTTTTCTGAAACCACCCCCCCAATCATTTCTCCTAACACAGTAGTATTCCATCACAATCATATAGACTATACCTTTCCAGAACCAGATTCCGATCATGTTTCGTCCTACTAAGTCTTAACGATAACCCTGAGATCAAATTTGCTCAGTATTTCTAGTTCCTCTTTCTTGTTTGTTGCCTAAACATTGGACATTTCTGCATAGATATTTGAGGTCATGGATTTTATAACTGGTTACTTTCTTGGATTTTGTCTTCTGTGAACCTTGGTATTTCTGAATTTTACCTCTTCTCAATGATATTTAGTTTAATGGATTGCATAGCTAATGTTTTTTTTTTTCCTCTATTTTTTCCAAGATTTTTTAAGGACATAGTGAGATAGTATATTTGGAAATGCTTTTTAGACTATAAAGCAGTAAATGAACATAAGCTTTTTTTATTGTTAACATTACTCCAGAGAAAGGGGAAGAGGATGGGAGGTCAGTGTTTTCTGATGCGATTCTCTACACATGATGTAAAGGGAATTCCTGCATGGAGCACAGAGTTGAAAAAAATGCCCTTCAAGTCAGCCCTCCAGCTCTGAATTTTTTCTTGATTCTGTGACTTGCATTTTTTTTTCCCTGAAATTTCTATCACCCCTACTTAGAATTCTCTTTCCACTACTCTCTGCAAACATGTGTCCCCATACTTCCTTCAAAACTTTAATCACAGCTTATGCTTTTCAGGAAGTCTTCTGTTCTCAGTACCATCTGATCGCTTCATTAAAACCCTCCATTCCTTCAGTAACTTAAATACGTGATTTTTTACTGTATTAGTTAAATTAGTTTGTGTGTCATATTTAAGGATATTGTTGTTATGTCATACACCTTCCATTAAACCAAACTCTTTGAGGGCATAGGTTATGACTTTTATTTCTTTTGTATCTCCTTATAGTGCCTTGTGCTGTGTTGCAAATAGAATGAGCATTAGAATAAATGTTACTGACTGATCAGCTTCAGTTACATAAATTAATATTGTTTTACTGATATCCTAATAATTTATTGATCTATGAAAGCTTTCTGGCTCAGTTTTGTATTTTTAAAAACTAAGTGGTTATTTCCATCTCCTGCAGTTCAGTGTTCACCTGGACATTTCTACAACACTACAACTCACCGGTGTATTCGATGTTCAGCCGGAACATACCAACCTGAATTTGGAAAAAATTACTGTGTTTCCTGTCCGGGAAATACCACCACTGACTTTGATGGTTCCACAAATGTAACCCAATGTAAAAGTAGGTTGTTCCTTAATGATTTCCTCTACCAGCTAAAATGTTGCTTTCTCATGTTGTGGGGGAGGGACAAGAGAGAAAAAGAGGGAGAGAAAGAGAGAGATGATTTCTTCACTTTGGTTCCTGTTTGACTCCTGACTGTATGTGCCTTCTTGTACAAACCTTATCTCAAAGTGACTGCCTGTCAGATTCTTTTGTTCTGGTTCCCAGTTATGTTCTCTGGATCTCCTCTGCCATTACTCCTCTAACCACCACTACCACCAATGGATTTTCCCAGTATGATTGAGCATTCCGAAAGGTTCTGCTCTCAATTTGTCCACAATGCCCTTGGAGTCATTATAGGGTAGTATGACTGCAGTGCCACTCATATTTGATATTTAATTGTTATGAGTACTTTTGACAATTCTGCCTTAGTGGGAGTGAAAGATAGTCCTGATGTTATAGAAAAATAACAGAATAGCAATAATAATTATAATGATAGGCTACCCAAGATGACAAATGAGATCAAGTGTTCCCCATTTAGAAGAGTTTAGTCTGTAAGTTCCTTTTATGGCATCACATGAGGTTCAGGTTTTATAAACAGATAAGCAGTCATAAGCAAAGGTCTCTAGCTATATACCACCGTGTTTCATATAATCCGTGAATTTTCCAGATAATGAAGAAATTGAGTTCACTATGCTGTTTAGTTGTTTGGTTCCATTATCTCTGTGGAAGTTGATGAAGATTTTATTTCTGGGGGACAAATCCAGAAATAAACAGCATCAACTCAGTAACTCATAAAACTATAAAAAGTTTTGTTTTTATTCTATTTCTTTATGTCAATGGAAAGACATTAAGAAATTATATGGAAAAAAAAGCTGTCCAAGCATGAAAGGAGCCTTGGACATGGTTCTGCTTCAGTTCTAGGTATCATTATGGTAGCAGGTGTGGAGATCACAGAATCTCAGAGCTAGAAGGCACTTGGAAGTCCATCTTGTCCAGTGAGAACCTGACTAAGAAAACCTATGATAGGCAGCCCCAACAAGATGTCATTGAGTTTGAAACCTCAAATGGAAAGTAAAGTTTCCCTTTAAGGTGACTTTTCACATCTGGATAATTCTTATTGTTTGGAAATTGTTTAGAAATTTTTCCTCGGGGCGGAGCCAAGATGGCGGCATAGCAGCAGCAATATACCGCAGCTCTCACATAGCCACCCCAAAATACCCATGGAATAGGACTCTGGACCAACCTAGAACTTCAAATAGCACACAAAGATACTTTCCACTAAAGTCAGCTCGGCTACGAGGAACCATATCAGCACTGAGAACCGAAACCAGCCCGGCCTGAAGCC
>CM053592.1:155784446-155829445 GCA_028646515.1 Pseudochirops corinnae
ACTACTACTACTACTACCATTACTACTTCTCCTATTACTACTGCTCCTATTACTACTGCTATTACTACTGCTACTACTACTACTATTAGTATTGCTACTATTACTACTGCTACTATTAGTATTGCTACTACTGCTACTACTACTACTACTGCTACTACTATTACTACTACTACTATTACTACTGCTACTACTACTATTACTACTGCTCCTATTACTACTGCTACGACTACTGCTACTGCTACTACTACTACTATTACTACTGCTACTATTACTTACTATTACTACTATTACTATTATTACTGCTCCTATTACTACTTCTACTACTACTACTATTACTACTGCTACTACTACTACTATTACTACTGCTAGTATTACTACTGCTACTACTGCTATTACTACTGCTACTACTACTACTATTACTACTGCTACTACTACTACTATTACTACTGCTACTATTAGTACTGCTACTACTGCTACTATTACTACTACTACTGCTACTAGTATTACTACTAGTACTATTACTATTATTACTGCTCCTATTACTACTGCTACTGCTATTACTACTGCTACTACTACTGCTACTGCTACTATTACTACTGTTACTACTACTACTACTACCATTACTACTGCTCCTATTACTACTACTATTACTACTGCTACTACTATTAGTACTGCTACCACTGCTACTATTACTACTACTACTACTACTGCTACTATTACTACTGCTATTAGTACTGCTACTACTGCTATTAGTACTGCTACTACTACTACTACTACTACTGCTACTATTACTACTGCTACTACTACTACTATTACTACTGCTAGCATTACTACTGCTACTACTACTATTACTACTGCTACTACTACTACTATTACTACTGCTACTACTACTACTATTACTACTGCTACTATTACTACTGCTACTACTGTTATTACTAGTGCTACTACTGCTAGTATTACTACTGCTAGTATTACTACTGTTACTACTACTACTATTACTACTGCTAATATTACTACTGCTACTACTGCTATTACTACTGCTACTAATACTACTACTGCTATTACTACTGCTACTAATACTACTACTGCTACAAAGGAGGAAGAAGTCAAAGAAGTGTTAGTTCAAAGGCACCTTAGAGGCCATGTGGTCCAACCTCACTTTGTAGATGAGGAATTTGAGGCCCAAGGAATTCAAGTAAATTACTCAAGGCCACACAGCTAAGAAATAGCAGAGCCAGAAATTGAACTCAGGTCTTTCCCAATAAGAGGAATTCATTTTTTAAGGTCATGGAGTGAACCTGTATCTGAGCCTGAAGCTGGTTCAGTGACTCCTCTGCCTCCACACCGGGTCAGGACCCGGGATCTTTGCCTCCTTTCTCATAGTCTTCATCACCCTCAGTCCCTGGGGTTCAACACTCTCCTACTAGGCTCCTAGCCTCCCCACTACTATCTAAGTTCCTGCCATTCCTATTCACACTCTCTCGTCCCTGTCTGCCTCTCAGCTAAATCAGGAAAGCAAGACAAGGGACACCAAAGACCAACTTTGCACCTTCACAATTTTGCTGAGGATGGGGCTTCCAACAAGTAAATCACAGAATACAGAAATCATAGAATCATAAAAAGAAACCTCAGAGACTATACTTCCAGTTTCTCCATTTTACAAGGGAGGGAACTGAGGCCCAGAGAAGTGAGGGACTTTCACAAGGTTACATGAGTTAGTTCCCCAGATTGCAGTGATTCCTCATTAATTGATCTTGCAGCCATACCCCTCTTCCCTTTGCCCTCAATCTTCCCTAGATCAGTGGTTCTCAACCTTCCTAATGCGGAGATCCTTTAATACTTGTATGTGGGCGTGTCTGCATGTGGGCAGACCCGCCTGGAGTCAGATAGAGGAACAGTGTCTCGGTTCCTAAGACCATCGGAAATATGTGTTTTACAATGGTCTTAGGCGACTCCTGTGACCCCTGTGAAAGGGTCATTCGACCCCCAAAGGGGTTGCCACTGACAGGTTGAGAACTGCTGCCCTAGAGCATACCTGTCCATTAACATAAATGAATCTCTAATTGGCAGAATTTCAGACTTGGGAGGGAGAGATTTGGGGAGCAGTGAAGTGTTTCCTTCAATGCTATCATTCACCCTACTTGTACAAGGTGCCACAGAAACAGAACAGAAAGTTCTCCTGTAAGCCCTCAACAACCTCCTTCAATGGGGACATTTTCACTGGTTGCTTTTTTGTTTGTTTTTCCATCACATTCCTGGATGGAGCCCCAGGAGGCATTCCAGGGTTAGACCTACAAAGCAGCTGGCTGAGTCCCCCGAGTTACAGATCGGGGGTTCACTGGAGGGGACACAGAACTTCTTGCTCTGCACTCAAAAATCTCAGGTTACAATATTTTCTCTGCCATTGGTTCCCTGTGCTACCTTAGGAAAATGACCATGTCTGTTTTGTGATTTGTAAATGAAAAATAATCCTTCCCATGCCTCCCTCCAAGGCCATTTTAAAGATAAAAAACAGTAATGTATATGTGACAGTCTATGCAGATGGAAGGTAAGAGGGAGCATTAATGAAAATAAAATGAATGGACGGAAGAAGCCAGGTTCCTGAGTACTGTTCCATGGGGCAATGAAGTGGCATCCAACCTTCTGTGGTCCTTTCCAGCACTGACATACATCTTGTGTTCTCACAGGACGCAGAGCAACCTTGGAAATCGTCATGTTCAACCCCTTTATTTTACAGAAGGTAAAACTGAAGACCAGCGGAAAGAAGTGAGTGCTCAGAGTGCTGAGTAACAAAGCCAGCATTTGAATCCAGGTCCTCTGACTACAAAGGGCAGCTAAGTGGCACAGGGGATAGAGCCCTGGGCCTGAAGTCAGGAACAGTCAAATTCCAGATTTCAAATTTGGCTGCAGACACTTACTAGCTGTGTGATCCTGGGCAAGTCACTTCACCTCATCCGTAAAATGAGTTAAGAGAAGGAAATGGCAAACCACTCCAGTATCTCTGCCAAGAAAACCCCAAATAGGATCACACAATTGGCCACACTAAAAATACTGAATAAAAACTCTGACTCCAAATCCTGTGTTCTTTTGAATATCATGCCTAGCGAGGGCCCCTTTCTAAGCTCGGTATCCTACATCCTTATCCAGCCAGAAGGGACCTCACAGGGCACTGAGTTTATCATTCTCATTTTACAGATGAGAAAGCTGGACAAAAGCGACTTGTCTCCTAGTTACTGGAAGGACCAGAGTAGAAATTTGAAGCCAGGCCCTCTGCCTCTAAATCCAGCCCTGTTTGTACTGCATTGTGCTGTCTTCAAGTTCTAAGGTCCCTCTGAGTTCATAAATTGCAGTCTGTGACCTAAATGACTAGCCCTAGCCTAAAAGTGTGAAGTTGCAGTACTAAGGTTATAATCCCAGTCCTCAAGTAGGTACAGGGCTCCTGCCCCATAGCTGGCTCCAGCCGGGCTCTCTGCTGCCTTCTGCTGTCACTACTGAAACCTGCAGCAGCCCAACTCCACTGAGAGCCTGCGCCTTCCCCCCAGGAGAGAGGACCCTCTCCTTCTCAAACCCCGACAAGGCACGCCTGACCTGTATGCATTTATCACATTTTACCTCGTCTCATCCTTCTGCCTCTGGCCACCTCGACCCTCTGTTTTGGCTAATAGTTCATTTCTATGACACTTTAAAGTTCATTAAGTAATTGTTTTTTCTTTATAGAAACCCTATGAAACAGCCAACCAATGCAAAATGTATTATCTGTTTTACAGAGTCCCAGAGAGCTGTCCAGCCCAGCGAACGTCAGAGCTGGGATTTGCATCTGTCTGTGTCTGACTCCACATCTCCCCTCTAGGCTACAAGCTCCCCGTGGGCTGGGACCACCTCTCTCTGCCCTGGGCAGTGAGGAAAGCTGAGAATGGGCTCTCACGGCGCCGCTCCCCCGTCTCTGCCCGCCCCTCCAACAAGCTCGAGGCATGCAGACAGGTTTAGTTTCCAGGTGTTTTATTGATGTGGGCTGTATGACCACTGGTTTCTAAAACTGTCCCAAACAGAAATGGCACAGCTGCTAATAAACTCTAACAGAGAGGTTAGACTGTAAGAGGCCTCGCCTCTTAAAAAAGAAAAGAAAAAAAGAAAAAGACAACTTACAGAACACTCAACGGAAGGTTAAATAAATAAAATTAAAACTAGAGACAATGACACGGCAGTCCAAACCCATGCTTCGTTCTCTCCTGAGCAGGCACTGTGGCGCACCAGAAGAAACGCCGCTCCATGCGCTCTCCCAAGACCTGGGTCCGAGCTGTCCTTCCTCCTCAAATAATACTGACAACCAAAAGGAAAGGAAAACAGGGGCTGAGGGGACTCAAACAAAACCCAGCAGGGCCCAGGGCACGCCCCCAGCCCGCTCACCAGGGTGAGGCAGGCTCCATCCAAGCACACGGTGGTGATGGTGTGAATATAGAAAACATGAGAACCACAGAATCACAGCGTGTCGGGGCTGGAAGGGACCTCAGAGGTCATTGGGTCCAGCCCCCCATTTGACAGATGAAGAAACTGAGGCCTAGACAGAGGAAATGACTTGGCCAGGGTCAAATGACCAGTCCGTGGTGGAGCCAGGACCAGAAGGGGAACGTCCTTGCTGACATCAGCAACGGGATGTGGCCGCTGAGCTTTCTGACCCAAAGACCCCATCGAAGGCCAAGTTCCAAGGACACCAAAAAGGTCGCCGGACATATGGAAAATACCACAGCTTGAAAATAAGCTGCTCAAGACTCATCTCTTCCCTCACCCTCTTTCACATGAAAGTGTGAAAGCAATTCTGCAAATAGACTCTAAAATAGATTATTTATTCCAAAATCCTCTTTTTTCTTTTTACATAGAGTTTACACCTTCTATCCATTTCCTGTACTAGGCCTGGAGTCTCTTTCAAAGTGCAAAGTCCACGTTCTTTGCAGGTGCCCCAGCCTCTGGGGGAGGCCATGCCCAGGCAGGGTCCTTCGGGCTGGGCCCTGGTACTCCCGTGGCTCCCAATGATGACCCCCTCGCCCCAGCATGGGGGGTCAGATGTCAATCCCTTTGACCAGGGACGTCTCCAGGGTGATATTGAACTCCTGCAAAGTCTGCAGTACCCGGATCAAGGAATTAACAAGCGTGTGGTCCTTAAGGAGCGCCACATCCTCATACATCTGTGCTGTGATTGGACAGTCTGCGAGCAAGGCAATCCAGTGGTGTAAGAGGTGATCTCTGCCCAGAGCAGGAGGAGCATGGAAAAAAAGGGAAAGGGAGAAAATCACATGAATTAGAGTCAGAGAGAGGCCCACAGTGCAAATCATACTTTTAGGGACTTCCTGAGGACAGGACACCACCCCGGAAGTTGATGGGCTGGTCAGGTGGTTTTTGTTGTTGTTCTTTTGTTTTATTTGGGGGGACTTGTGTGCTTATCTGCAAGGCTGTCTTAACCATCCCCTTCCCTTACATCCTACTCTGGCATGAAGGGGAGCCCTGGGGTCTCAACAGCTATGCCAATGGAGCAAAAAAGCCTAGCAGAGATCTCACCCAGACCACACCGGGCTGGAAAGACCTAAATTAAAGGACCGGCAATGGTACGTCTGTCAACTGAAAATTAGCCTAATTAAACTGGGAGAGGCCCATCACCCCAGAGTAATGACATTTTTGGCAGCGATAATTCACAGACATAAAGGTGGTGCCGGTGATCTGTACCTATGCCCATGAAATCACAGATCCTGAGAGTGACTGAAGCCTGTGCCACCCACCACTAGGAAAGCTTTATCAGGAGACAGAGAGGGAAGGGCCCTCACTCAAATCCACACACTGGAAAAAAGAGGTCCCAGAGGACAGATATTATCCAGACTATGGTTTGGTCCATCAGTATCAGCATCTCAAATGGCATTATAGATGGACAGTGAGCTGGGTCCAGAGCTGACAAGGAAAGAGAAATGAAGCTGAATGGGACTTGGGAAATCACACAGGCTCTCAAGGATCCTGAGCAGCAACCGGCATCATTCTTTTTAAATACAAATGGTCTTCTAGCGACATCCAATGGCTACAAATCAGAGAACCCCATGATCTCAGTAAAATCAAAATTGCAGGGAGCCAAAGGGCACTGGTGGGGGCACCAGTCAGTAGGCCAAAGCGTAACTGCAACAACTTACGTGCAAGAAATAATGAAGAAGACAGCACCATGGGCATATCAGACCAGAACAAAAGAGAGTGAGAGACAAAACAGACAGACCAGCTACACCGGAAGAATCAGAGGAGGGCCTCCAGCACTATGGGTGGTTTTCTCATGGAGGATTTATAGACCAAACAGAAATAAGGAATGCACAAAATGAGAAGGCATGAATGGACCAAGATTGGGACACCAATGCCAGTAAGATTACAGCCTTACCCATGTAGATGAGGAAGGCTAAACATTCTGCCCTCCCTTCACTTCACCAATGGGGGTGTCTTTTCCAATACACATAAAACAGAAACATATCCAGAACACTCAGAGGAAATCTCTAACACCTGAGAAAGGTCTCTTTAGTTTGCCTGGAGGCATGTCTACAATAGCTATGATTTCTGGCCTCTATAGCGCAGATGTTCCGCCAGTCAAGCTGTAGCAACATTTTTAAACAGCTGTCTCTGTGTTCTGACCATCAGCACCAAGCTGCGCTATCCAGAATATGGCCCAAGGGGGCATGCACGGCCGGCCAGAGGCATACCTGGCTCCCAGACACACCAACATCTGGAACTTGCCGTCTTTGCCGATGTTGCGGGGGGTGTTGTTGATGGCGGTGACAAAGCGGCAGAAGTTTCGGGCCCTCGTCTGCCAGTTCTCCTCAGGGACAAGATCGCTCTGCTCAAGGGTCTCGTAGTAAGTTTGTGCTTTTTCTTTAAAGAAGATGAGAAGGTCTGACCTCAGCAGACATTCCTCAGTGACATGACACTCCTGGGCTGCCCTGCCAGAGGCCAGTGTCTAGACTCCCTGCTGCCTGGGGCCACCCTTCAGACAGAAGCACCCAGGCACAGTCTGCCTCTGTTGCTGCCCCCAGCCCCTGGGCACTGTTCTTAACACAGAATAACACAGAACTGATTTTTTAAAGTGATTGTTATTGTGGTTGTACACTTTAAACGTTAATATTCTCTCCCTCTGGAAATGACTGAATTTTCCCTTGTGGATTCTTTGCATTTACCTGTCCACATGGTGGCCCTCCACCTGCCCAAGCCCAAGCAGAATGTAAGCCTATGAGGACAGGGGTTGTTTTTGTCTTTGTATCTCTAGGGTCCTACACATGCTAGGAAACTGATAAATGTTTGATGTTTAATTCAGTCTGCTGACCGTGTAGACAGTACACAGCGCTGGGGTCACAGCCAGTATTAATAACCATTTATTTAACTGATTTAAAGTCGTTTGGGGTTTCCTGTTCTTAATTTTAAAAGTTAAGGGAAACACTTTCTATTAAAAGAAGCACAGAACCATAAAGTGTTGGCACTGGAAGTCTCAAGTCTCTAGAGCTCACCAAGTCCCAACCCCTCTGTGTAACAGCAGAAGCTGAGGCCCAGGGATGGGAAAGGAGCTGCCCAGGGTCACACAGTGAGAGGGGCAGAGCCAGGCCTCTAGATCCCAGGCCAAAGCATTCTCCCTATTCTGTGTGATAAAGAGGAGGGGGAAAACCCAAGGAAAAGAGAGGAAGCCCAAAATGCTGCTTGGTCAATTCAGCAAAACCTGTGACACTAAGGGCCTGTCTAAGGACCCTGGGGATGGATGTGGCAGATTCCTGCCGCTCTCAGCAATCTTAGCTGAGAATTCAGCTAGGTCCTGGGGCCAGGAGGCAACACAAGACAATCCCTGCCCTCAAGGACCTTATGTTGTACTTTCGAATGATATTTCTCCAACCCTGTTCATTTTCTTCCCCTAGGGATCTGTAACTCTCTGTGAAAAAAGACTTGACCCCCACCCCCACCCTAAAGCCGACACACACACTCTGACATAAATATCCAATGGAATGGTGCCCAGGCAGCTTACAAAGAACCTGGGATACTCTCAGTCTGTGAGACTCTCCAGCTTCATGGGGGAAACTACCTACTGCCCTACCTGAGACCACCAGCTTGCTCCTACTCGGGGGGAGCTAAAGATATATCATCCTGTGGCCTGGTACCTATCAGTCCTCAAAATCCCAGAGATGAAGGAACCTCAGAAGGCATCTAGGCTAACCACTACCTCAGTAAGAATCTTTTCTGTAGTTTGCCTGACACTTGACCATTTCCAGTGATAAGGAGCTCACTACCTTTCTAGGAGCCTGTTTCACTTCAAAATACATCCAGTTGTTAAGAACTTCTGCCTGATGCGGAGCCAACATCTGCCTCACAGTAATCCCTCTTTCTCCCACCTGTCCCTAAACAGGTCTTATTTCTGGACTTTGGGGTCATACATTACACCAGCTGTGGCGTGACCAGCACAGAGGATGCCCCAGACACTGGTTAGGTGGGAATGGCTCACTGGGGAGGCAGTGGTCTCAAATGTGTGACTCCTGGACCCTCCCTTCTACTTTCCCCTTCCACCCACTCCTGACCCTCACCTCAACTCACCCAGAAAATCCCAAATGAAGACATTTTTGAAGAGCCGGGGGGATTTAAATCCATGCTGAAAGACTTGCTCCAGGGCAGACACCAGGCCACACTCACCACAGAGCAGGAGCGTAAGACTGCCACGCTGTAAAATAATCACAAAGCTCTAGGATCCCAAGGATGCCTTGTCTTCTTGGGGAGCCCCAACCAAGACTGGGCAGTTGGTGGCAAGACTGAGACCGAGTAGCAAGGCCCAGCGCTCCCCTAAATTTACAAAGGCCTCCAGAAACTAAAAGGCTGTCACACAGGGACGGCTGGGGCAAGGAGGGAGATGGAGAGGGCAAGAGCAGATGAGAAGATGCTATGTCTCCCCTGGACTTTGGGGTCTTGTCTTCTTCTATGAGACAATGTCCCCATGTCCCACTGCCTCCCACAATCCTGCCTCCAGAGCTCTGGGTCACCCAAGGGAAGCCTCACCTCTTTCTCTGGCTTGTGGAAATGCTTGACGATGCCATTAACGGCCTCACCGATGGACTCCTGGATCTGCCCCGTGTTTAACTCTGTGTAAGACAGACACAAACCCAAGCTTCATCCCAGCCGTTCTCCCACAGCCCCGTGTGTGTCATTCACTGTCCTCCTCCCATCCCCTAACACAGGACACTAGGGCTGCCGTCATCCAGGACCAAGGCACCTGATCCAATAGAAGCTGTAACTTCAGTAAAGCAGAGAAGGTCCTACAACACAGGCCAGAGGGGCATAGGATTCAGAGGAAGAAGGGTCATCTGGTCCAGCCTACTGATACTACCCAGGAAGCTAAGCGGAGGCAACAGACCAGGACAGCACTAAAAATACAAGTGCCAAGAGTCACCAACCAGGCTCAGCTGAGGCTCTGTTCAGCAGCCTGCAGGTGTGAGCTCAAAGGACCACAGACAGGCTGAAAAGAAGGGGAGGTGCAGGGTCACCTCCAATCACCCCAGAGCTCTATGCCCTCAGCAAAACCTGCGACACTGTCACAAGATAAAAAGTATTTATGATGGAGGGTGAGAGAGGGCAAGGCAGGAGTTGTCTGGGAACACAGATAGTTTCTGAGGGGAAGCAGCTCTGGGGCTCTGATCCCTATGGGCATCTTGTAAAACAGGACCAGGCCTAGAGACTCTCTGTGGGAGAGCTGTGGATTGCTCACAGTGAAAGGTTCAATGCCTTGTTGTGACCCACCCTGCTCAGCTGAGCCAAAGCCCCTCCCTTCCAACTTACTTGGCTTGTTACTGGGAGAGATGGTGACAAGCCGTCGTATCATGCTGGGTGACTGCTGCAAGGGAGGGGTTCGGCACTGCCTCTCATCTGCCTCAGGGTGAGAGGTGAGCAGCTCCCCAACCAGGATCCTTTCTAGGCTCCCATCGTCCATCCCTTTCCCCAGCCATCTGCCACAGGGGAACCTAGGGGTGCAGCCATGTGACACCAGAGTCACCCAGGAGATGCCACACACAAATGCATGCACGCACACCCAAGCACACACACACCCATGGGCATACACATCCTGGGGCCCAGCTCCTCTGGCCTCTCTCCCCTAGGTCACTCCTACCCTCCTGCCTCCAGGAGGAAGCAAACCATCCTTAGCTACAACATAACAACAGCAGCTCCCATCTCAAACTAGCGATTTAAGATTTACAAAGTACTTCTCTCATGGTACCCTAGTGAGGCAAGGAGAATGAATACTAACATTTCCTTATCATTAGCGAGGGAATGTAGAATAGCTATCTCAAGGCTGCCTGTGGTCGTCAGATGTGGAACATCAGCACTGCCCCAAGCCCTCTCACTCCACTTCAGAGGGGGCCAGCCCAGCAGCTCATCATTCACACCCCACCCTGAGGAGTGGGCTGGGCTCACACTTACTTATATGTGTGCCCCGTGATCTCGTTTCTGACCATCACATGCTCTACAAGCCACTTGGCATACAACCCCGAGTTATCGTGGCCAATCTGGACAGTGGTGAGCTTTCCCAGGTTCTGGTACTGTCAAGTGCAAAAAAGAGACGGGAGGGTGGGGAGGGAGAGTACAGTGAAGTAACCATAAACCAGGAGAAGCAGAACAAGGGGCTTCCCTGACCTGGCCACAGACTGCTCCAGAGCAACTTTTAACAGGTTTGAAGGACCTTCCTGGGCTGACGTACACCCCACACACACAGTCACCCCTGCCCAATGCCAGCTCTGGCTTTTAGAAGCCCTGGGCCCAAGCCTACCTTCTGAGCCAAAAGCCTACTGAGCTTTCCGGGTCAAAGATGCAGTGAAAAGTGCATGTGTGAGAGCATGTGTGCATGTGTGTACACATGTACGTGTATATGCGCACATGTACATGTATTGCTGTGCATTATGTTGTGTACATATATAAATGTGTGTACAAATATACATATAAGTATCTACATTAATATATCACATACCGCATACAATTTGTCAGTGATGTTGTTGTGATGTTATGTTGTGTTATGTTGTGTCATGTTATGTTATATCAGTCCTGACTAGACAGAAATGAACTTTCTGAATCTCCACCTTCAAGGAAACTCTTTTCCTACAGAGGATGGGGAGGTAGGGGGTGGGGATGCATGGGGAGAGAACACGTCACCAGGCCTCTACAGAAAACTTCCGTAAAAGAGCCATAAATCATTTTCCTGACCACCGCCCCCCAGACCTTGGCTCTGGTTTTTTCCTCTGTGAATGGAGGGGGCTGGACTAAAGGATCTCTAAGGCCCCTTTGGAGCTCTTCCAAGGCTACGATCTCCCTGGGCTCAGAACATACCTCAAAGGTCATCTCCAAGACGTTCCTGGGGACCTGCAGGATCTGCGTCTCCCCCAGCTCTCCCGAGATGCAAATCCAAGGATTGGCCGTGAACATGGAGCCACCCAGCTTCTTGCTGGGGACAATCAGGATGTGGTATGGGATCACTGTGCAGGGATAAGCCACAGGGGCACTTGAGGCTAGGCTGAAGTAAGGCCCACAGACATTCAGGCCCCCCACACAGCTGCTACCTGCCCATCATCAATGATGAGGGTGAGAGGGCCTGTTTTTATCACCTGATGGTTCCTCTACAACAACCTGTGAGGGAGACCCCTTCAGCCCAGCTGCCTGACCATACCAGTGACCTTGGCACCTCTCAGCTGCCCCTGGAGGGCCCTACCCATGGAACTCAGTAGGAGCCCCCACTAGTGGTTCTCAGAGTTGTAGGAGCTCAATAGAGCACATTCCTAGCGACAACAGCCTCGACTCAGAACTCAGAACAGAAGACCTGTGTTCAAATCCTGCTTCCGACACTAACTGTATGAACCCAGGCAGGGCATTTGACCTCTCTCGGCCTCCTCATCTGTAAAATGGGGGTGATGAGACTTCAGGGCTGTTGTGAAAATCAAATGAGGCAGACCTAGAGTCTGAGGATCTGGGTTCAAATCCCATCTCTGACGCTTATGGTCTTTGCGATCTTAAGTCAAACTTAACTTTCCTTGGCCTGTTTCCCTATCTGTGAAATGAGGAGGATGCAGTAGGTGCCTTCCAAGGTCCTCTTCAACTACACACATTCAATCCTAGGATCCTAAAGTGTTTTGCAAACCTCAAAGCCCCATGCAAGTGCTGTCTGGTTTTTATTTTTATTTGTGTTTTAAAAGAGGACATAGGAACTTCAAGGTCACCAGAGAACACCCACGGGGGCCATGGACTAGTGCGTGGCACTGTGATGTCCAGGACCAGAGAAGAGCTTCCTCACAGGGAAGGCGATGAAAATGCAGACTCCTGCTGGTCCAGAAGGAGAAGCACAGGAACCTTTTCTGTGATATGGATGCACCTGGTGAAGCCCACAGACACACCCTTTTCTCAGAATGTCTTTTAAATGCTTACCATAAAATACAAAAGAAACCAATCATGTGGAAATACAGTGAAGAACTCCATAGACATATGTGTGCATATTCTTTTTAAGTTCACAGACTCCAAGCCAAAAACCCCTTCTAGATCTGCCTTAAGATTTTAGGATTCAAATACTTGCATCAAGTCCCAGAACTCAGTGGATGAGCTGGTTCTCAAATAATATTAACGACGCTGTCATCACTCTTCACCTGACTCAGTTTTGTAACTTTGGCTCCAAGGTATTCCCTCCTCATCTCATTCTGTCCTCAGAACACTCTATCCCTTGTACAGAGTAAAGAAGCTAAGTGGACCCCAGGTCTCTCCTGCCCCCTTTGCAACAACACACTGGAGAGCATTTCTTTCCCCTTCAGCCCAAAGTCACTAGAGCCTCCCTTTGGGAAGCCAAGGCCACAGAATACTCTTCTGCAAAATGGGAGGAGTGTGCCACATGACTCTAAAAGGGCCTGGCCCTCCAGCTTTCTCACACTCTCTTTCCTGAGTATCTAACTGCCCATGGCCCAACGGTGCCCTGGCCTCCAAGCAGAGATTGATGGGGATAGTCACCTGGCCTACTTTGTGCAGCAACTAGGGCCATACTGGCAGCATGCTGACCCAGAGGGTTATGCTCACCAGCCCCAAAAGAGGTCAAGCCAAAGAGCTTCAGGGACAGTCGTTCCCTCCCACCCAGAAATGGTAAATGTGCACATGTACAGGCATGCACACACACACGCTCACTCCAAATACACATGCATGCACATATACAGACACCCACACTCACACATGCACACACATACATATTCACATGCATATGTGTGCACATACATACATGTATACCCCAACACACACATGTACATGCCCACTCTCACATGCCACATACCTTTACATCCTCACACACACATACACCCTGTCAGACAAACATACACACACATAAATTCAAAAGATCAACAAAAAGTAACAAGAAGTCAACAGGAAATGGGTTGCCTTTCCCTTAGAAAAAGGAAAAAAAAAGACTAAGAGAGAAGTCTCCAAAAAGTTTGCCTGAAGATGCAAAGCAGGGATGGGAGGTGAGAGCTACTCACTGATTGTCGTGAAGACATTGGTGAAGCAAAAGTAGTCGACAGCGTTGAAGGACAGGAGGTGATAAAGGAACTGTTCCTTCTCATCATCACAGCGCAGGAAAGCATAGCGCTTGTACAGCTTCCTGCCAAGGAAAGGCCACACATGAGACTCAGGGAGATGGCAGGGGCTCAGCAGGGCCAGGGACCTGGCCAGGCTGCAGAAGGAATGGCCTTCAGCTTTCTGAAGGGTAAGAACAGGAGGGACTGAGCTCAGTGGTTCCCTGTCTTCATTAAGGACTACAAGGGAAACAGGGTCCTATAGCATCAAGAATCACAGAGCTGGAAAGGACCTTGGAGATCTCCTCAGAAGAGGAAAGCGAAGTGCTCCAGAGTCACCCAGGTACAGGATCCCAAGGGTCTTGTCTCCACATGTCCATGGTCCACCATGCCACATGACAATCCTTCAGATCACTGAAGAAAGAAACATGTCTTCCCAAGGTTTTCTTCTAGGAGCTAAACAGTCACCAAATCCTCAAGCTCTAAGAGACCTTGAAGGCTGCCTTCCCACACCTAAACAGAATCTTTCCACATCACACTCAACAAGGGACAACTCAGTCTTTGCTGGATGACCTCCAGTGACGGGGAGCTCTCTGCCTTCCCAAAATGTCCCATCCCACTGGTGGATGGCGCTAAGTGTTCAGAAGTATTGCCTTGGAACAAACCTCAATGTGCCTTTTCCCAACTCCCACCAGTGCTGCCAGCTCTGCCATCTGGAGCCTGGCAGAGCAAACCCCATCCTTCTCCCTCATCCTTAGCAAGGCCTTTCAAATACTTGGAGAAGTCATCACTTCCTACCTCTCTCATCCATTCCCCCTCCTTGCAAAGCTTTCCTTATCTGGGCTAAATATCTCCAGTTCACTTAACCCATCCTTACGGTAGGAACTCAAAGCCCTTCACCATCCTGGCTGCCTTCCTCTGAACACTTCTAGCTTATTAATATCCTTCTTAAAAACATGGTTCCCAGAATGGAACACAGTATCCCAGAGGCGGTCTGACCAAGGAGGAGTACAGCAGGGCTACCATCTCCCTACGTCTCTCTTAAGACACTTGAAGGTACCACCTGCCATCCTGGCCACCACAGGTCACTGCTGACTTGTACTGCCCTGCTGGGCCACTCAAATCACTCCTTCCTTTTTCAGATGAGGTGTTGTCCTATCTCCACTGTCTTACACTTGAAGAAGTTGGGGAGGGGGGTTTGAGCTCAAGTGGAAGACTTTACATTTCTCTATACTGAATTTCACCTTCTAATTTGGCTCCACTTTCTGGCCCAGGAATATCTTTCAACATCCCCAATTCTTTCCACCAGTCATCATGTGGTAGACTCAATCACCCTCCTCTCTCTCAACAGCCCCAGCTTCCTTTAAATTTTACTCCATAACCTTTGCCTTCTTTGAGGGTATGGGAGAAGGATTAGGTTTGTTCTGCCAGGCTCCAGATGGCAAAACAATCAGTAATGGTGAGACTGAGATTTGTTCTAAGGCAACACTTCTGAACACTCAGAGATACCCCCAAGCAGAATTGGTGATGGGGGCAGGCAGTGGGTTCTCCCTCACGGAAGGAGGATTGTCACTTGAGTATGATATAGAACTGTTTCTAACTTCTCTATTTCATAGTCCCTGAAACTTATTCTCCACCTCCCAAAATTCAAGAATTTAAAACAGATTTCTGACAGCTCATTTCTTAAGAATGAGAGGTTCAATGCCATGTACTCTGAACATGACCTTAGCGAACTGAATTTTCATCTGGGTATAAAGACCTACCAAACCAGGCTGTTCCTGAGTATTCCTGTGAAAAATTAGGGTCTCCTATAATATACAGATCTGAATCTCTGCCTGGACAAGGCAATGGAGGGGGAAACAGAATAAAAAGACAGAATTCTGAGGCAGAATTCACTGTGAATAGGCTATGGAAGGAAAGGAGAGGACACTGCAAAACCAATACCCAAAAGCAGAATGCAACAGTAGTCTGCAAGGCCCCAGAAGAGCTTACCCACAGCCTTCCAAACACATCCCTCCCATTCACCAACTCTATCTCGCACCCATCATCTGCCTTCCCTCCATGAAGGGAAACTCTTCTTACTTGGTAAGCTCATGATCTGAAAGCAGCTGCTTCAGGTGCCGGGAAAGTAACTTCTTCTCCATGCTCAGTCGAACCCAGGCCCTGGCCTTGCCAACATCGGTTTTGATCTCCCCAATGTTCTGGATATGCCTAGAAGGATGGTAGTCCTGCTTCAGTGATCGCCCAAGGGAGGAAAGGAAACAGCTGCCAGCAGTACCAGCAGTACCCTTCCCATTCTTTTAAGTTTTTCTATGTCTGTAGGTCTATGAGATATTGCTATAAGAGGTACTAAGGATGAAAGATCCCTTTCTGCACCCAAGAGACTTATTTCAGCGGCTCAAAGTTGCTCCTAAAAGTTACTGCAGGAGTTGGAGTATCCTACTTTCTTATAGCACAGTTTAAAAGTTTCTTGAAGAAACTTTAAAAACAAAAACTCCCAAATATCTGAAGAACTCTATAAAAGTCTCATTTAAAAAATGGCAACCAAGAATATGTCATAGGTTAGTCTGGACCTCACACTGGTCTACAGAATGCCAAGTACTTTACACAGAACTCTTTGTGAATGCAAACAGACCTCATGTCCTGGATGAGAGAGATCCTTAGGGGAGGCATGGCAGAGCTCGCATCAGACTTCCTCCGTTCTGAATCCAACAGTATTCCTGGAAACAAGAGGTCAATTGAGCCTTTCCAAAGAACTTTGAACAGCCACTCACTGATCAAAACGGGGATATGTATGGGTATGTACACGCATTCATGGATACATCTAGATGCATGAAAATGCATCTGTGTGCATGTGTATAATTACACACCACTTCTTGTACCTCCTAACTGGTTTCTCCTCCAGTCCCTCCCCTCTTCAATCTACATCTTCCTAATGTGCAGATCTTGTCATGTCCCTCTCTTTGGCCAAACATAAATAAATCCTTCATTTGGCATAGAAAATCCTCCCGTCTGACTCCAGACCCCACCTTTCCATTCTCTTTTCCCTCCTCCATACATTCTTTGTTCCATCCAAATGGGACCCACCCGATTCACTAGAGTTCAGTCCCTGACTTCATTCTACCTTTCACCCACTTGGGAAGTACTCACACAGGCAATTTCCCATCCCAAGAATGAACTCCCTGGGGTGGCTAGGTGGCACAGTGAATACAGCACCCGCCCTGGAGTCAGGAGGACCCAAGTTCAAATCTGACCTCAGACACTTAACACTTAGTAGCTGTGTGACCTTGGGCAAGTCACTTAACCCCAACTTCCCTGCCTTCCCCCCTCCAAAAAAAGCAAAAAAAAAAAAAAAGAATGAACTCTCTCCCTCAGCTCTGCCTGCTGGAAACTGTCTCTTCCTTCAGGGTCCAGCTCAGGTGCCACCTTCTCCAAGAAATCTTCCCCTATCCCCTGCCTCCCAGTTACAAGCATGCGCTCCATCCTCAAATCCTCTGAGAGTACACTTTGTCTGGATGACAAGTCTTTTGTCTCCATGCATTTTTTCATATTCCTGCGTACCCTCCATTAACAATGATAACAACAGGGGCAGTGAGGTGGCTCAGCGAACAGGGCACCAGCCCTGGTGTCAGGAGGACCTGAATTCAAATTCAGCAGCCTCAGACACTTAACACAAAAAAAAAACTGGCTGTGTGACCTTGGGCAAGTCACTTAACCCCAACTGCAAAAAGCCCCAAACCAATGATAGTAACAGCAGCAGTGGCCACAGAAGCAGCCGTAGTAACAGCCAGCACTTACACGGTGCATTAAGGTCTGTGCAGCACCTGACAAATGTTCTCTCATGGGACCCTCACAACAGCCCTGGAGGCAGAGGCCATTATCACCCCCATGTCACAGAGGAGGAAACTGAGACTAAAAGAGCGGCAGTGACTCGTCAGTGTCTGAGGTCAGACTGAGCTCAGGTGTCCCAGACTCCAGGTCTGGGGCTCTGTCCACTGTCCCTCCACAGGGTGAGGAACCAGGCCGGAGACTTCCTCCTGGCTATCGTGAGCACTGCCCAGGGCGGCTGCCAGGGCGTTCTACCCCTCCGAGGCTCAGCTTTCCCCTCAGCAAGATGAAGGTTGATAAAGCTGGCACTACCATCCTCACTGGGCTGCTCTGAAGACCAGCTGACAGATATAAAACGTTCTGTAACTCTACAGGAGAAATGTCAGCCTTTGCTGTCATTACCCTTCCCCTTATTAACATACAACAATAATCACTGCTATTGCTACTATCCAGCCAACAATCATAATGCCAATATGCTATCAGCGTACTAATACTGCTGATATAGTATCATTAATATTGTTATGATTATTCTAGAATTATAGAAAACACGGTGCCAGTCAGGGCCGGTGAATTCCATTCACGCGTCCTCTGATTGAGAAAACACTCCACAGCCTTTTCAGCCTCATGGAAGCAATGCCCTGCTGATTTAAGATGTTTTATGTAAGAGTTAACCCAATGAATCAACGAACATTTATGAAGCACCTCCCCCATCACAAGCACTGTGCTAGGCCCTGGGGAAAGGAACACAAAGAATGAAACAATCCCTACTCGGAGGAAGCCAGATTCATGGGATCAGAGGTTCATAACAGAATGGACCTCAAAGGCCATCTTGAAGGCCTTCATTTTACAGATGGGAAAACTGAGGCCCAGGAAGGTTAAGGGACCTGCCCAACGTCAAGTAGTGAGTCAATGGCAGATTCTTCCCTCCCCTTACCTGAGGTACTCAAGCTTCCTGATGTCAGTTTTCTTTGTCGATTTTCCTGATAGTGCAACAGGTGTGACCACAGGGCAGACTTCCCCTGAAGGACAGATGAGAATAGTGGAGATGAGAGTTTAGTTTCCAAACTACAAAGAGCAAGAAAGGAACACAAAGCTTCTTCTGAATTGTGACTGAAAATCTGAATGCAGAGAATCTTGGCCACAGGAAGGGAGTCTGAGCCTGCTCTGGCCTTCCCATGCATGCACAGACATACACATTCTCCCCTCAGAGGAAAGCCCTTCTAAGTGGAGGTAGGACAGCCCCTGGCTGGCCGTGGCTACTCCTTTTGGGCAGGCTGGCACTGGAGGCCCCTTCCAAATCTAAAAATCCTGTGATTCTGTGAACAATCCATCAAGAGAAGGGGTGACCTGAGCCTGTGTGGGCCTCTCCTTTCATCCTTTGGAATGGGAAGGGAAAGAGTTAGGAGAGTGAGTCATTCCAGTCTATCACCCAGGGGACAGCAGGGTACAGTGTGAGAGCCCCCCCACATACACACACACAGACACACACACTCTTCCAGCGAGTTTCCACCCTGGGCTATTAGCCATAGACCCAACATTCTTTCTGGCAGCTGTGGAGTGTGACTACTGAGGTATGCAGGGAGTGGAGGCTGGGCTCCCCTCCCAGGATGTAGCTACAAGACATGTCTCATGCTTTTACTTAATCACAGGCTCACAAGAGAAGAAATTTAATCTGAGAGAGCAAACTTGGGGGGATAAACCCAGGCATCCCGTGGGCTCTAATATTCCAACCCAGTCATAGATTAATCCTGCTCAACATGTTAGCAATAGGAAGACTTCAGAAGACTTTCTAGAAGCTGAAAGGTAAGGAAATGAGATTTTTTTAGGCACTTACAAAATTAAATCTCTGGTCCTACCCTAACCCTAACCCAACTCAAAGCAAACAGCCCATGTTAGTTCAGTCCTAGCTCTTTCCCCAGGCCCATGTGTGGCCCCTGGATAGCCATCCCTTAGGTGAAGAGGTTGTGCAGCAACAGAGAATCACACTTTCTGCTGCCCAATGGCAGGCAGAGTAGAAACTCTGACAAGATTCTGGGGGACATACAGCTCCTTGGGGGCCTCCAGAACCACACCTCATTTTTCTCATTTTTAAAAGGGGATAATACTTATATTAGTCACCTCATAGAAATGTGGTGAGATCAAATGAGAATGTGAAATCACTGGGCAAACCAAGAAGTGGCGTGTAATAAATGACAATAGCAGCTTTCCCATTTTTCTTCTATTTCTTCAGTGCCTGGCAGGGGTATGGAAGGGGTTATGTTCTCAGAGACAGTTACAGCTGAGCATAAATTGTGGAAGGCTAAAGTTATCCACTAACAGTTATGTAGCTGGAATGTGCCAGAGTTGGGACTAGAACCCAGGCCTTTCTGACTCTGAGGCTGGCCCTTTATCCACTGCCTCAAGCTGCCTCTCAGGAAGAGCCTACTTTTCCTTCAAAGCCCAAATCATCCTCCCCTTCCTCCAGGAAGCCTTCCCTGACCAGCCACCCTCATTTTCCCACTCACAACGCATTTTGTAGCTCTCACAATCACTTTAACTGTAACTACGTAGAATGGTCTGCTTCCTTACCTGTTTGACCTGCAGCCCATGGCTCCAGATCCTCTCTAGGAGGTCACAGAGGCTAGCAATCAAAGTGTTCTCCTCCACACCAGTAATGTTGACTTCTCCATGGCCCAGCTCGACAGCCTCTCGGCCCATCTTTTCCACCAGCATCCTCTTGGTCTACGAGGCAGGTGACAGAGTGAGAACATCAGAGCCAGCAAACCGACTGAACCAAAGGTGCACAGAAATGGCCCTTTACCTAGAGCACCTCAGCAGCCAGGAAGGTAAGCAAGCACCTGGGAAAACAGACACCATCTGTACCCTGCAAACACATTTTCCATGTTATGAGCCTCCACTTCTTCTGAGTGAGAAGAAAGGTCATCAGCTAATTTCCACACAATGTCTTATTCAAATCGGCTCTGGACCAGGCATCAAGAGAACTGGGTTCCGGTGACTTCAACTACTAACTGGCTGGGTGACCTCGGGCAAATGATTGCCCCAGTGTTTCTAGGTCCAAGTGAAATGAAGAGACTGTATTAGACGATGTCTCAGGTCCCCACCACCCCACAGGCAATCTCTGACATTCTACAATTTCAAATTCCCTCTCAGGGCTTAAGAAAGCTTCCAATCATAGAAATGCAGGATTTCAGAGCTAGAAAGACGTAAAGATCAGCTGGTTGCCCCTTGGACCCAGGGCCAGAATTCTCTGGGTCATTCCTAAACTTCTCTGAGGCTGTACTTTCTTTAACCTGCTCCTTCTCATCTGAGGATTCAAACAGACCCCTCCAGAGGCAAAGAATTTGCTCTAACAGGCCAAAAAAGTGTTTTGTTGCCAAACGGACTTCAATTCTGAGTCCAAGAGCTATAAATGTTAAAGACAGAACCATAGAGATCCTCTCTAGACCAGCTCCTTCATCAGAGAAGTGACCCCCCCCACAGTTACTAATAGCAGCCCCAGGATGCCACCACGGTCTCCTAACTGGCAGGCCAAGATTCTTTCTACTGCCGCCTCCTTGGGCATATTTTCTTCATTTTCATCATCATCATCATCTTTTAAAGTAAATAAAAACAAGTTATTCTTAAAAATGAGTTTATATAAATCAAAAGAAAAATAATTTCTGTATATCGTTTTAATTTAAAGTCCTAAAGACAGCGACATAATCCTGGAGTGGAATTATAATTTCTACTGATATGATATTTTAGGCAAGTTTTATAAAAAGTCCCAATACATCATGCCTAAGTATCTTTTCTTGCCCAAAATTCTAAATAAGCAGGACCAAAGTCAGACCTGAGCTGTTAAAGACAAGGAGCTGTCTATGAAATGAGCAAAAACAGGCATAGAGTTTCTAGAATACAAAAAAAAAATTACATTTCAGAACTGGGAGGGAGGGGTGCTATAGGCAAATCCAAAGTACAAAGACTTAATAAATGCTGGCTATTGCCTGGAAAAAGAGGGCTTATTAAAGCCTCATGGATGGATGGATGAAGGAGGAAAGGTCACAAAATGAAAACGAAAGACGCAGGATGGACAGACCGGGCGCATACACAGGTCATCTCGAGCCAGGAAAAGAACTAGAAAAAAGTCTCCTTCTCTGGAAACTGTATGGAAAGACATGTATGAGAAATCATGGGGCCTCCCGTGACACTTAAAAGCCTTCCCAGTCTAGCTCCAGCCTACCCTGAATGCCAGGCTCACTTCACGTTGATGCTTCATGTGCATTCATGTTCTGGTCAAAGTGACCCACTGCTGTTCCCTAAAATAAGCATCCAACCTGTCCCTCTGGGCCTTTTCCCACACGGGGAACATGCACCTCTTCACCTCCTTTACTCACGTATTTCCTTCAAGGCTTAATTTAGATGCCAAGAGAGCCTTTTCCTAATCACTTTAGCACTTCCTTCCTTCCTGAATGATCTTGGACTGACTGACCTATGCAAAAAATAAATGCTCACTGGCTGACTGATACTGTATCTTCCCCTTCCCCAGAAGGTTCTCATTCCTGAGGCAGACCTTTGTATCCTGAGTGCCTGGACAGCGCCCTGCCTAGAAGTGGGCCTTTAATAGACGCTTGTTTAACTGAATTGAATCAGCGAGATGTAATCGTGAGCAAATTAGACATGGATCTAGAAACAAAAGTTTCATCACCCTACACACCATGAGACTCCTCGAGGGCAGGGCTAATCAATCTTATTTATGTTGTACAAGGCACGGTACAGGAGGTACTTATTACCTGGTGCCTGAACTGAATCTCATCACTGCAATTTTAATGTTTCTGCCCAAAGCCCATCAGTAAGACACTAAGTAGGACTAGCTACGGCAGACAGCTAACACTCAGCTGCCAAACCACCCACCCACCCACACACGCACACACATACCACCCACGCACGCACATGCGTACACACACACACGCACACATGTACATACACACGCACCCTTCCCCTGGACCCTACCTTATTGCGACACTCCTTCAGTAGGCCCTCCACAAATTTCCAGTTGGTCTGGGCGATCACCGAGGGTGAGAGATTGGACAGTTTGGGCTGCCGTATCGTGCTACCCATATTCCTGGCTTCCTGGATATACTTCTACAGGGTACAGGACACAGACAAGAGTCAGGCCAAGCCCTCCTACAGTGCATCATTCAAACGGTGACCTGCAGAGGGCAGCATCCCCCCATCCCCACGACTGCAGCAAGGGACTAGGGAGGAGGGGGAAGGGCAGGAGAGCTGGTTAAAAACGTCCCTTTTGTGTCAAAAGTGAGCTCTTCTCTCCTCCAACACAGTGAGGCGAGGGGCGAGGGGTGAGGGGCGGGCCTGCTGAGCTGGTTTTCAAACCCTCTGCACCGGTGATTTAGAGAACCGCAGAGGCCTGAAATCATCATATGCACAATTGACTAAGGAGAGGCTTGTAGAGTCTCTGGAGGGCTGAATTTCAACCCAAATCCTGACACAGATCAGCATGCCCATCCAGTCTGAGAACCAGCAAAGTTCAATGCAATGCTAGAGGGCTGCAGGGAGTTCCGAAGCTAGCTCCTCTTGGGCCCGCCATCACTGCAGCCCTCCCCTCCAGCTGAGGGGCATCCAGCCTGCCTCCCCTTCTATCCAGCCACACTGTCCTCGGTCAGATCGGGCCAGATTTAAGGGACTCGTTGGGTGAAGACCCTTTTCGGTTTACTGTCAAGTCCCAGTTCTCTAGCCTGGTATTCAAGGCTTTCTACCACCACCTGCTACACCAGCCTTATCTTCTCATTCCTTTCTACCTACCCATCCCACTCCACTCCAGCCAAGCTGCCCAACTCTGCCCCTCCAGGGCTCGGCCTCTTTGCTTGGGATGGAATGTCCTCTTCCCCTTCTCCCTCCCCGGCTTTTAAAACCCAACTTCAATGCCATCACTTCCATGAAGCCTTCCCTTGGGGCCCCTGATGGTCGGGACCTTTCCCAGCTAGGACCTCACAAAGAACTTTTCACTGACCCTCTTCACCCACTTCCAAGGTAAGTGGTACAGTGGAAAGAACTCTAGCCCTGCAGTCAAAGGACCTGAGTTCAAAGGCCATCTCTAATGTTTACTATATGCATGACCTTGGGCAAGGTCAAATGAGGCCCAGCCCTGGCCAGCTCCAGGTCTTGGAACCACAAAGTGTATGCTCATAGTGATTTGTATTTGTGTCTTATCCCCCTATCAGGTTTTACTCTTCAAAAGGGCAGGCGCTAAGTCTGATATCTCCTTTTGTTCCAACCCAAACACCTCTCAGGTATAGCAGTGTTTTGTGCACAGTGGGGTTTAATCAATATCCTCCCCTTCTCTCTCTCTCTCTCTCTCTTATTGTGCCAGGAGGAGCTGGGTGCTGAGATGAATAATTCATTAAAAAAAAAGGCAAATCTTCAGGAGGAATCAGACACTTCAGATAAATCAGAGTAAATGCTTCCAGGATATAAAAACTATGCCACCATTTCACAAAAGATGAAACCATCCACCAGCCCTAACAGGTCGTACCTGCCAGAATCTTTCCATGTCCCTTGGAACATTTTTGTGAATTCCACACAACTATCCCAAAACCAGACACTTCATAGGACTGAGATGAAGAGGTTCCAGGGGGAAAGGGAAGGAGAAGGGGAAGGATTTGGGATTAGAAGCAGTAGCCTCAATCACATCAGGTGGATAGAAGTCAAAAAGTTTCAACAGCTTCCCCTAAAGGTGACTGTCAACTTCTTTCATTCTATTTAAGCCCTTCTGCACAGACCCCTGCCAACCCATTAGCAAAACAAATCTAGGTTCCTGTCCTGGAAGACTGCTAAGACTCTTTCTATCCCCTCTAACCATATCAGGGCCACCAGTTTCAGACAAGAGAAGAGCCTTCATGTTGACTCTACTCTAAAGGAAGCCCTAGTACCAGGGACTTCAGGACAGAAAAGCACACCATCCATAGGAAGGTTAGAGGGGCCCAAGTGATCAAGCCTCAAGTCACGTGGGAAACGCATCTCCTGGGTGACAAGAGAGAGAGAGAGAGAGAGAGAGGCCCCAAGAGTCCAACTCAGGAGGGTAACTCACTTTTCAGTGTCTATTGCTTTAACATGTTAATACCATGAAACAATTTTTAAAAAGACAAAAAAAAAGTTCTCTTTTTAGTTTGCATCAAAGGATTGACCCATTAATGGCATTACCATCCCCACCACAGGCAGACCCCCTGGAGCCATCTTTGATTCAGAATCATAAAAACCGACTGTAGAAAGAAAGCTTCAGGGAGCATACACACCTCCCACATTTATAGATAAGGCAACAGAAGCCCCCAAAGAGGAAGCAACTTGCTCAAGGCCACGGAAGAGAGAGGAGGCAAGGAACCAGTTATAAAAATTGTAACAGTCACTGAACTCAAAGCAGAGGAGGATGATCGAGCCCCAGCCCCTTATGTTATGACAGCAATAGCTAACACTTTCAGAGTGCTTACATTTATCATCTCACTTGACTCGCACAACAATCCTGTGATTTTACTGACGAAGAAACAGACTGAAAGAGGTAAACCAACTTGCCCTGGGTCACACAGCATCTGAGGCAGACTCTGCAGTTAAGTTTTCCTGACTCCATGTCTAGCACCCTCTCCACTACGCCACAGAAGAGGAAACTGAAACCCAGAGACTAAGTCATCCAAAGTCAGACAGTTAGCTGATCGTCACAACTTTCAGAATTTTCTCTTCAACTGTGTTGACAAAATTAAGAAAATTATTTTTCATTAAGAAACTTGTCAGTCATCAAAGATGAAGAAACTGGGGCACAGAGGATTTAAAAGACTTAGCTCTGCCCCACTCCACCCTCCACCCCAGTCACACAGTAAGCCAGTGGTAAGGCTGGAACTCGAATCCCGGACCTCCTGGCTGGCTGGCCAGGTCTCTTTCTGCATACCACAAGGGCCAACTGGTCTTGTTCAACCAACAAATACGTGACCCAAGGCTTTACAAAGGCTTCTTTTTACTTAGTGTAAGGTCTACAATGACTGGCATGGGGGTAAGAGAGAGGGCCACCTTGGGAGTGAGGAAGAGCCAAGGTTAAGTCCTGATTCTGCCACACATTGACTGAGAATCTGTCAGTGACCCAGGAGATTCTCTGTCCAAGTCAGATACGTGTAAAGCACTTAGCAGAGGGCCTGGCACATGGCAGGTCTTAATGAATGCTCGCTCCCACTCCCCAAAGACTAGATTACAAACAAGGTACAGCTCTATGCTGCGGGAGGGAGTTTTCATATCAGGAGTTCCCCGCACCCATGAAATCAGAGGTGTATGTTCATCATGACTACCTATAACTTTATTCTCCCAGGCTGAGAAAATGCCTACTATAAATTACATTTTTCTTTTAACCAGACTAATAAAAAACAATCTTGATAGAATGGAATGCTGTGCCACAAACGTTTCCATTCCTTTCTTCCCCAAAATATGATTTGCCTAAAGCACAATGTTTCTTCTTCGTTTTCTTCTAAAACAGATTTTTCTGTACTTCCCACAAATTTCTGGCAAAGATCTACCTGTATTAAATCAAATTATCTATAGAAGATTGTTTCTTGAATCAGGATCCTGCCATACTTCTTGGAAGTAACCATCAAAGAAGCCAAAAGACACTGCCCAGAAAAAAAAAAGATGAAGTGGGAGAGGAAAGGCCTTGGCAGAGACAAGGACATATTCTAAGGAAGAACTATTTTCCAATAGAAGAAGAGATGATTAAATATAAAACCCCAACTGCAAAACTTAGATGTTAAGTAGGTCATGAAATGTAGGCAGGATGCCCAGATGCTTTCACCAAAAAAAAAAAAAGAAAAAATGTTGAGGATTCAGACTGGTTTCATAGTATTTCCAATCAACTAAAAGGAAGAATAATGTAATGGTTAAAAGGAAAAGGACAAGACCGACACTTGGACTGACACAGTCCCTCCATCTTTGATGAAGAAGCTACCGATGAAGGTGGTGTATAGTCCCTCTCCCTCTCAATGACGAAACCCCTCCACCAATTCAAGTTTTCACCTTTTCTGTAACTGAGAGTCACAAAGAGAGTTGGCTAGAGCACTGGAGGGGTTAAAAAAGTTTCCCAAGGGGTGCACAGTCTTTAATAAGAGTCAGTGATGGGATCTGAACCCAGGTTTTCCTGTCTCTAAGGCTGGCTCTCCATCCACTATACCACCACACCTCTCAGAAGAAGTTAGCATCTAGACAAAGTAGGGATTTTCACAAATAGCCCCACCATTGGTCACATGGGAAATCATCCGATAGTCATGGGATGACCAAAGAAATTCAGGTTCAAGAATATAACAGGAAGAACTGTATAAACTGATGCAGAAGGGAGTCATCAGAACCAGAATAATGTGCTCAGTGACTACAACTGAGTAACATGAAATGATATTCATGAAATTTGTGAAATACCAAGAAAGTGAACATCTCGCAATTATGATGACCCAGCTGGGTCCTGGAGAAGAGGTGAGAAACATACGTTGATCCTCTCACTGGAAAGGAGAGGGAAGATGGGAACAGAATGTTACAGCCCCAGTTAGATGTTACTGATGTACCAGCTGACTTTGTAAAACACTCTTTTTTTTCTACTTATTTTGCAAGTTAAAGCTCACTGAATGAGGGAATCAGGATTGCAATGTTAAAACAGAAGGCACTGATAAAGTTAAAAAAAAAAGACAGCTCATGACCAATTAAGCTCACTTAAGTTTTGACTGTTACAAGAACTGTTTCTAGGAAAAGTTGATAGAGTTTGCCTAGGGTTAAGCAAAGTATTTAAAAATATCTCATTGTTCTGAGAGGATACAACCTAGACAATAGCTCAGTTAAGCGAAGTCAAAACTGGCTGAATGGCCTGACAAACCTGAAGTCATTCATTCATTGTTTGCTGTCAACTTGGAAGGGGGTCTCTAGAGTAGGGGAACAGAGAGCCATCCTTGGTCCTGTACTGTTTAACATTCTTATCAAGGTTTACCTTAGATAAAGTCATAGAACACTTACCAGATCTGCAGGTGCCATAAAGCTATGAGGAATTGATGGCAATTTAGACAACAGATGGGATGAGAACTCAGGACTTCATGACTCCCAAAGAACTTGTCTAAAACATACAAGACTGACTCTATCCACTACACTGAGCTGCCTCTCAAGATAAATGTTAACCAAAGAAGCTAAAGCAGTTTTGAGCTGCCTTAAGAAACCTGTGGCATCCAGGAGCTGAGCGTTAAGTAACCTCTCTCTGTCCTTTGTCCTGGTCAGACCACATCTTGAGCATTAATGTTGGGTTCTGACATCATATAGTAAGGAAGACATTAACAAACTGAATATTATACAGAGGAGGGTGATCAGGATGATGAAGGGCCTCAAGACCATGCCATAAGGAGACTGGTTGAGAGGAATGAAGATGTAAGGCTTGGGGAAGAAGATATTTGGAGGAGGCAGGAAGGGACATATGAAGGCTTTCCTTACATTTGGAAAGACTTGCTAACAATTAGCACTACTCAAAATGGAATGGGACGTCTCAGAAGATGACAGAGTCTCCCACACTCTGAGTCCTCAAGCAAATGCTGGATGACGACCTGTCATGGTATTCTAGTGGGTGGGTAGACCTTGTATAGTATGGAAGCAACGAATGACATAAAACTAAACTAGAAACTCACTAGCCCTCTAATGTTTAAGCTGGTAAAACAGAATAACATGTGTAAATTGTAGCTACGTTGTAAGGTATCAGAAGACATTACCGTGTGTGTGTGCGCGCGCGCGCGCGTGTGTGTCTGTGTGTGTGTGTGTATGTAATAAGACAGAATTTAGTTTATTCTCATGAGACTATTATTTTGAATCTTTGTGATTTGTGTCACTTTTCATTCTGGAAGTCCTTAAAGCTTATTAATAATAAATAATAATACTGAATAATGATAGTGTGATATTAGTAATAAAATGTATACTGTTTGACTAATAATAAATAATAATACTGACTTGTGAATAAGCACCATGAGATGTAATTTTTTATCTGTTTTCCTTTCCTGTTTGACAAACTGTAGTTCCTAAGCCGCAGCTTGAATGTAAAACTCTATAGCATAAGATCCTTTCTAGGGGATTTTCATAGAATATATTAGGACCCAGACTTCGAGGGCACTTAGCTGATAGACAGAAATGTCTATGAAAGACAACACACCCTCCAAACAGCTGTTTGATGTCTAATAAAAGGCCTGTTTCTAATAGATCTCATTGCTAACTGCACGCTGAATGACTGACTACTCCGTTTATTTGCTTCCCCCCACAGGGTCGGGTGGGACTTGCTGGGCTCTAGGTTCCCTTCCCAGTTCAGAGACTAGACTCAACAATAAAAAGATCCTGGTCCCAACTCCACTGTTTATCAGCAGCACCATCTGTGTTCAACCTTCTTGCTTCCCAACCACTCTTACTCCCCTCATGTTTTAAAATAGGGGTGAACAGTACTTGCCCTGCCTACCCCATAGGGTTACAGTAAACAAAGTTCTCTGCAGATCTCGGCTTTGGCAGCCCCTCCCCCCAGCCAGCCAAGGTGACTCTCACCTCCCTCTGGTCATTATCCAGGCGTAGGTGCTCAGTGTGCTGCTTCTGTCTGTCCTTCCGCCTCCACTGGGCAGGCGCGTTCCGCTTGGTCCACCTGTCAGAAACAAGGAGAGTGGGTAGTCAGAAAGCCACAGACTGGATTGAAGGGCTTGGGGGTTGGGGATGGGGCTAGGGAGGGGAGAGTAGAACCACACACATCCGCAAAGGGCATCATTGCTCTGGGAGAAGAGTGGCCAGGGACCAAGGACTGACCTAGGGGGTGGCCTCCTAGGAAAGGTAGATGCCACCTCTGGTGATAACTGCAGAGAGTTAGAACAGCAATGGTGAATATTCTAAGAGTAACAGGTAGCTTCACCTTTTTGGGGTCATGGGCACTGATCAAAGTTCATGGATCCCTTCTTGGAATGATGTTTTTACATGAGTATAATAAAATATATACAATTACAAGAGAAACCAATTATATTGAAATAAAGTTATCAAAAAATTCACTGACCCTGCTCTAACATTAACTTTTCTTTGCCCTGTCACATGAATGAACATGGCCTTACCTTTAGAGATCTTCAGGGAATTCAAAGTCACAGTGCCATATGAGCAGTCCCCTGACCATCTACCCCAAACCTCCCCAGCATATACAACATTGCTTTCCAGCGCACTTGGCACAGAAAGCCTCCAGGATTACTTACTTGTTGCTGGCTGGCCCAGTTGAAAGCACATCGGCCTGCAGTTTGGGGAAGAATCCTGGCTCATACTTCCCCTGCCCAATCTTCATGTCCAGTAAGTGGGGGTGAATAGCAGTGTGGTCGATTTTGGCCAGTCTCAGCTCAATCGCTTTCTCTGCAGGGGACGCAGACAAACACAAAAACAAATGGGTGAGGCCCTTCTGAACATCTGGCCCTTCTCAAAAGCAGAAGAACAGCAACTTTAGGCCTATGTGAAACTAAACATACTAACTCACTTCATCATAGGAAAGAGACCCACAGAAAGAAAAGCCATGCCAGAGTCTAATATTCCCTTATAACTAGCTAAGCTGCCTTTTTCTACTGTTAAATGCAGATGTGGATCAGGTATAGAGTACATATGTTGTGTGTGTGTGTGTGTGTGTGTGTGTGTGTGTGTGTGTGTGAAGGAATATACGATATATGCAAGAAGATTATTTGGAGTGTATGGAGGGTGTACACAGAAATGTGCTGTGTATGTATGGTCATATGCACGTAATGTGGGTGATTTATATGGGTATATATCTATGGGAGGAGGGCCCACCCTATCATTTTATAGATTAGGGAATTGAGGCCCCGAGAGGTTAATGATTTGCCCAGGGTCACAGAGCCATCAAGTGTCTATGGGGGAGCAGGGCTCTTCTCCAGCAGGCAAAGGCAACTGTGTATTTGTGGCAGAACGTGGTCCAGCTGCTCCACTGGCCAAGCCTCTCCAAATACCTCTGGAGCTTGAATATCTAAGGTGGGCATCAATGCCATCCCACTATTCATCCCCAGCAACCTGGATATTGTTCCAGACACCTTCATATCCTACATGCCACCAACAGACCTGTCTCTGAGGCCTGCAGCTACTTCTTTCACACAGCCTGGGCAATGATTTGGTTTGTCCACATTTTAGCCCAAGTTAAAGGAGGTGGGTTCAAAGCCCGACTCTGCCACTTAGTGTGTGACTTGGAACAAGGCACAGCCTCTCTAAGCCTTGGTTTCTGTTTCTGCCAAACCAGATGACCTCAAAGGTCCTTCTGAATTTGTACCCATTACCCTAGAGGTTCACAAGCATGAGGATGTTAGCCAGTATTTTTGATCACTGAACATAATCTACCATAAACACCAAGGATGGCTACATGAGACATGAAAACCCCCAAGAGCTGCCAATGAGCCAGCCTCAGCACATCATCAGGAATCTGAATCCTGACATCCTTCCAAGGCATTAAGGTGTCTTGGGTTAAAAACAGTGAGCTCACCAAGGTTAAATGTCCTTAGGGCTTTGTTGAGAACTGTCATCATGACGAAAGCCCTGGAATAGGAGATGAAGGTTGAGAAGAGAATACTAGAGAAATGCACAGAGGGGACATGACCAGTAGGCTAGGTGCCCTCTCAGGAAGCAGACACGAATTTCAACTAAGGCACCAACAGACTGTTGTAGCTCAGATGGCCTCAGGCTGCCAGACACAGCCTCGCAGGGACTGAAGAGGAGGGCTGAGCTGGGTGGAACACCAGCTCCTCAGGGAACCTCTCACCTGCTTCATCCACAGTGGTGCACTTCTGGTACATGGAAGTTCGCAGGGTTGGTGTCCTCACATTCAATAACCTTATTTTGTCCACTCGAGCATCAAATACCCTCAGAATAGGGTCTTTGTCATCATCATCATGACACATGATCTTATTGTCAACAAAGGAAGCGAACATCTGGGTCTCCAGGAATCTTGAGAGGAAGGGCAGGTAGGGCTCAGGCTGGTCTGATAAAAAAGAGGCCTTCCGGACCCACAGAAAAGGGAAACGAAACAGGGAAGAGAGAGACAGAGACAGCACTTTAGCCATGAGCACCAACAGCAAAATATACCGGGCCTTTTTACCCAAAAGGACTGTGATCTAAGATTTCACTGGGCTTCCTACCCTCCCATCAGAGAACAGATTTGCTCTTTCTGGTGTCTATATCCAACAAAAACACATTATACATCATACATTCCCGACCTTTAGACCAAATGAAAGTGCCCACCTACTTACATACCTGTAACCAGAGAAACGGGGACTATGAGAGAGTTTTTAGGCATGGTGGTCCTGGTTGCCCAGACAATCCAGGAGGAAACCATATCTCCCAAATGAACAATCTATACCAGGGGTGGGGAAACTGCAGAAATCCAAATTTCAAAGAACAAATTTCCCCTTAAAAGAATTTGTTCTTTAAAATGGACTCAGTCAAAAGGCCACACTCAAGGGCCTAGAAGGCCACATGTGGCCTCAAGGCTGCAGGTTCCCCACCCCTGGTAGAGACCGGGTCATTCTCCGTCCTTGTATCCCCAGCACCCACCAAAGTGCCTGGTACATCATAGGGTTTAATAAATGCTTGATCACTCCACTTTGAGTCAGCTGCCTCACCTAGCTTCAGTGTCACAGAACAAGATGCTCCCATGCGAGGCCCCCCTTAGTGTCCCAGCCTGGCTCTTCTGGCTTTCTGTGTGCTGTCCCCTCCTTTATATTGTAAGTTTAATGAGGGCTGGGACTGTCTTAGTTTCTATTCATTGGAGCTTAGCAGCTCTTAGCACAGTGACTTCCATGTTGTAGGATTAGGCACTTAATAAATGTTTATTGAACTGGATTGGGTTGACCCATGGGTTAGAACTGCCCATGCCAACTAATGTTTCAAAAGACTTTAAAGTTTAACCAATATATGAGTAAGGTCATGAATGCTAGCTTCCAGAGCACAGATGTCTTAAAAGAACTACTAGGACTAATGGTATACCTTAGAGTTCCCTCAGGTCAGAGCTAACTCCCTCCTTTACCAGGCTCCACTGAACCACCATTCTCAAAGAGGCCACCATGACACCTACAGCTGCTCCTCATACTCACCTTATCAAAGTTCTGCATCTGCTCCCTGTTGGTGAACCAGGACTCTTTATCCTGGCTGGGCTGGATGACAAACACTTCATAGTCAGCAAACATCTGGGTGAAGCGGTTGGCAAAGACTTCTCGGATCTGGATGTTTAGCTGGTAAACCCTGAGCTCCTCTTCTTCACACTGAACTTTAAGATCTTTATTGCTGCTGCTCTCTTCACGCATGTCCAGCTGTGAAAAAGAAATCACAGCTAGAAAAAGAATTATTTTTTTCCTCTCCTTCCCAAAAGGGGGTTAGTAGCTAGACTGAGCACCCCCAACATAAGTCAGGAAACCAGGACTTGTTAGTAGAAGGGAAAAACAGAGCAGATGGATGTGGTGACTAAATGCAGAGCCTTTAGCAACAATGAGTCTGCTCAATTCAGTTAATCTCACTCTAATGGCTCACTCACACCCAATGGGGGAGAGAAAAAAAAAAGGGAAGTTCTTTGCTACTCAAAGCTGCTGGAAGGCAGGCAGTAACAGTTAAATCAATCTACGCTCAAGCTCTGTGTGATGAAGAGGAAAGAGCTCTGGATTTTAGAGTTGGAGGGCCTGGTTTCAAATCCCTGCTAATTATTTTTGTCATATTCTTGAGCAAGTGATGACTTTGCTGGCCTCAATTTCCTCACCTATTAAACATGGGGAGAAGGGGAGAGAAAGACAGCATCTGGGATGTCCTTCCAGCTCTAGCCCTAAGATCCTATAATCCTGAACTGATTAAGAGAATAATCAAGACAATGATTACAAAAATGTACAGAAAAATAACCCTAAAAGACAAGAGAACTCTGATCGATGGATTCAACAAATTAGCCAGTCTTGACTCCAGAGAGTTAATGATGAGGAGCAGCTCCCTACTCTAAGTAGGGAGGGAAGGGCTGAGCCACAGAACAAACTGAGACTTACACAGACACACATAATTAATGTGCTGGGTTGGTTTGCTAACTGTACATCCTTGTCATGAGAGGATTCTAATGGGGGAGGAGGAGTGTGTATTGGAAAATGATGTGATTAAAATTATTTTTTTTTAAAAAGAGCCTGAAGTGGGCAGGGCGAGAGGCCAAATTCAAACCCCAGTAGCAAAGACGTCATCTGTCTCAAGCTGGAAAGGACCTCAGAGCACACCTTCTCAAACGCCCTCATTTTAAAGGTAGGGAAACTGAGGGTTCAAAGGGAAAGAACTTGCCCAACTTGACTCCTGCCAGTTACCATTAAAAATAAAAACAAGACAACTTCCCAATGGCACTTTAATTCCAAAATGCCTTCTGTAAAGTAGAAAAATAAAAAACTCTTAAGATATCAATAAACATTTCCATAGCACAAAAAAATTAAGGTCACCGGGTACAAATTGATTTTTGTCTCAGGCAGGAGCCAAAATCCATCCCCCTCATCTCAATCCGAATGGAAGTCCAAGAGGCTCAGTGGAGAGGGGAGGCCTGCTCAGGAGTCTGTGCTGTGCCCACCTCCCAAAGAGAGATGCAGAAAGCCACAGCTGACTTCCTAGGCACAAACACTGCTGCCCAGGGTACTCAACAAGCCCTAAGCATCCCTGTGGCTGCTTAAAATCATGAACAGTTCTTCAGTCATTCTGTCCATCAGTCAGTTACCTTTGAAAAAATGTTTAAATGACTCTTTTTTAAAAATTTATCACTATCACTTCGTAATGACTCCTCCCCTCTCCTCCATCCCTAAACCCTCCCTTGTCTAAGTCCAGTCAAGCAAAAATCAAGGGCTTGATTACGACTGAAAATGCATCCCTCCTTGCATACCTACGGTCTACCACATCCCTACCAGGAGGTGAGATTGCCAGCTGTCATCAACTAGTTCCTGTCAAGTATCCAAAGCAGGAAGAACCATTGAGGAATGCCTGAACACATGATAGGTATGTGGATGTCATGAAACACTGTACTGTTAGAAATGATAAGAAGGGCCATTTCAGAGGAAGCCTGGAAGACTTACAGGAACTGATGCAGGCAGAGGGAGCAGAACCAAGGGGACAATTCATACAATCCCAACATTTTAAATACAAACAACACTCAAAGACTTGAAAACTCTGATCAATGAAATGACCAACCCTATGTCCAGAGGTCCAATGATGAGGCATGTTACCCACCTCCTGGAAAGAAGCATGGACTTAAGGTGCAAAATAAAATGCATATTTTTGGGTACAAGGGCAATGCAAGATCTTATTTTGCTTGACAAAGCATATTTATTACAAATGTTTGTTTTTTCCAACGTGGGGAAGAAGGAGGGAGACACAGGAGATTGTGAACGATTGAAAAGGCAGGGGCCACAACACTGGCATTCAGCTCACCTTTTCCAAGCTCACCCCAGTCCTTTGGACCAGAGCTTGCAGCCTGGCAATGGTCTCATTCTCCTTGAGGAGCTCGTAGGTGTGCAGAGTGGAGCTGGCAATGTTCCCATTCCGTTTGTCCGAGGCAATGTCACAGGCCCTGAGGCTCTTCAGTTTGGAGGCACTCTCACTGCAGTGCAGGTTCCCTTCTGGGGGGATTCCAAAGGCCATGAGAATCTCAGAGATCTCCTGAACAAACTCTAGCTTATTAGGAAACTGAGGCAGGTCCTCAGGAAGTTCAATGAAATGGTTGTCAATATCCACAAAGCAGAGATTGGCCTGTAAATAAGAAGGGAGGTGATGGTGAAGAGAAGGAAAGAGAGAGGGAGGAAGAAGAGAAGAAGAGAGAAAAAGAGAGGGAGAGAGATGAAAGGAGAGAAGGAGAAGGAGAAAGAAGAGAAGAGAAAGAGAAGTCATCATCAGCTAATGCATTCACAGGGAAGAAGGAGGGCTCAAAGAAATGAATGAAAACAACTATACGAATACATACATCTACGATGCCACAAGGTCTACAGGAAAAACCTTCCCTTGACCAGAACTCTGTGAAATGCCTTGTGTAAATGACGGGCTCAGACTGGGGAGATGATGGGCCCCCAGTCACACAGCGGCCGTACATAAGGGGGTCTGCAAACCTTATTATTATTGCTATGGTTATCATTACTATTATTGCTGGCAGGTCCAAAATTTGAAGCCGGACCTCCTGCCACTCCAAGAATGGAGGTCAAAGGTGAAATTTCCTCTCTGTCTTTGCAGCCTCTGTGCCCGGCACTCAACAAACACACATTGAGAGCCAGAAGGGACCTCAGAAGCCATTTTGTACATGCTCTTCAAGCAAACTGAGGCAAAGCGATGTTGGGAGCCCTACCCACAGTCACGGGGCCCACGTCTTCAAGGCTCCAAGTCAGCGCCTTTATGCCACCACTGATGGACAAAGGAGCAAGTGCCCACCCTTCAATAACAGAAGCAAGGAAACACAGCTGAAGGAAAGATGCTCTCAAACATGACTAAAGAGGTCTTGAGGGTGCTGTGGGGAGAGAAGAGACGAGTTAGGAAGGCCAGGAGGGGCCAACTGAGCGGCTTGGCTCTGGGGCAGGTAGAAGGCCAAGCGTCTAGTGATGAAAATCACCCCATCTGCAGCTCAAGGGCCACCAATCACTCCCAAATCTCAGAGGGCCCAGCAGCCAGGGCTTATGGCCACAGATGCAGTTGGGATAATTCCATCTGGCCTCTTATTTCCCCAACTCAGCCAAGGTCGAGCACCATAGAAATGCAGGGGGCCATCTCAGGCACTGGGGAAGGTGGCGGTCAGGTTGGCTGCAGGCCCAAAACAACTCAGTGTCTGAGCAACAGACTCTTGCCTTCTAGTCCATAACAAACGTGTGGCAAAATAAAACCAAACGTTGGTTTAAATTCTCCCTTATTCCTACAGGAATAATAATAATAATAATAATAATAATAATAATAATAATAATAATATCCAATAAGAGCCAAGATAGTGGAGAAGACTCACACACCCAAGGACACTTAGAAAGGCAGGACCCATTCACTATGCAAGGCATCCACTGGCCCAGATTCCACGAGCAAAACAACCCTCAGGTCACATCTCCAAGAAAGTCTCTGTACAAGCTGGCAATAAGAGGGGATGTTTTAAACGTAAAAGATTCAGTTTGCTAACTAAGGGACAGGGGATCTTTGACCTCTCAGACAGAAACTCCCTAGGCAGAAAAACTAAGCCACATGAGAACTTTGCAGGTTTGGGGAAGGCCCAAAGAGAATTCTAGGAGCTAACATAATCAAATGGATGTGTGCACTGTTCAACACCAGGGGTAAATGGTAGAGGGAGAGCAGGGAGCACCCAGCCCTGCAAGATTAGGTACTTTCTAAATGGTTTGGCAGGTAGAACTGAGATTTAAGCCTCAGTCTCCTTATCTAGAAAATAAGGGAGTTAGTTGCCCTAGAGAGCTCTTAATCTGAAGTCCATGGATAGGTTTTAGGGAGGGCAGGGAAGGGGCAGGAATCTGGGAACTTGAATACGGGAAAAAGTTACATCTTTATTTTCACTAACCTCTCAATTAAATTGAGCATTTCCTTCCATTATCAATTTTTTTAAAGTTGATCTGAGAAGGGGTCCATAGGCTTCACCCAACTGCCTAAGTGGGACAGGGAAAGCGGGACGTCAATGACACACAAAAAAGGTGTGCACTAGAGGTTTTTTAAGGTCCCTCTCACCTCTGGTGTTCTATGTTCTAGGCTCACCCTCAGCTCTGGCAGTCTACGTTCTAGGCTCATCCTCGGCACTGGTGCTCCATGTTCTAGGCTCTGGCTCTAGCATTCTATGTTCTAGGGCATCTCTCAGCTCTGGAATTCTATGGGTCTATGCTTCATAAGTCTGAAGGGCCATTTCTAACGATCTGGGCAGGGGAGGGAGACCGTCTTTAGTTCACATCATGAATCGAAAGGAAAGTTTTTAACTACTTAGTCTTTCATCTTCCAGCCAGGAATACTTCGTTGGAGGGACACAACCCAAAAAAAGGAAGATAACTGAACAGTTATAGGCTGAAATAGGCTAGAAATGTACGGCTCCAAATTACCACTGCAAAGGGAGGAGCATGCAGACGCCTTCTCGGAAAAACACAGGCTAGACCCCCCAGGGCTCTCCAACCACCTCCCCCTTAAATCAAGGGACCAGGCGTCCCCTCAGTGGCCAGCCAGGCCAGCCTCCTCGGCCGCCACTTTCCTGAGTCTCAGGCCATCCTCTGGCCTGTGAGACACAGAGGGAAGCAAAGCTGCCCCCGGGTGACTCAGGTGACCGTTCACATCACTGTTTCCTCCGCGTCCAAGGCCTACTCATTTTTTTGGCTTGGTTTATGGGTGCTGATGGTGAACAGGGAGGGCTTTGGAAGCCCTCAGTGGGCTCTTTATCCCAAACTGGCTGCCCCCTAGGTCAAGCCTTGGTGAACATTGTGTCCCCTTCCCTAATTCCCCTCCTCCCCGTTGTCATAGCCAGCTTCTCTTTCCCTCTATTTCACCTTGGGCCTCCTCTCCTCTCTTTCTCATTCCGGGGCCACTCCACCCCCAGACTTCCTCCCCACAGAAACCTCACCATGAGGCGAATGATGAAAAATCAATCACAGCCTCATCTGAGGAAACATGGGTTGGAAGGCCAGCACATGACCCCAGGAGCAGAACGGCCCAGGCTTTACTCTTAGCAGCAGTCTGACCTTTACCAAGTCATGCACACAGAACTCCAGAGTAGCAGCAGGAGAAGGGCTAAACGGGCATTTATACAGCTCCCACGGTATATGTCAGGCACTGTGCCAAGAGCTTTTTATAAATACTATTTCACTTGGTCCTCAAAACAACCTTGCAAGCTAGGCACTATTATCTTCCCCATTTTACAGCTGAGGAAACTGAGGCCAACAGAGGTTAAGTGAGTTGCTCAGGGTGACACAGCTACTAAGTGGCTGAGGCCAGATTTGAACTCAGGTCTTCCTGCCTCCAGGGCCAGCACTCTATCCACCTAGCTGGATGAAGGGTCACTGAGTATAGTTTTCTAGAAGGAAAAACTGAGGTTTGTGATGGAAGTGCTTAAAGGTTTACAAAGTATTTTGCTGACATTTTGCTGTGAGTTCGAGTACCAGTGTCACCTCATTTTAAGGTTCCAGAGCACTTGCTGACAACCCCAGCAAGGGTTCCTGGCACTAAAACACAAGAAAACTCACCTAGAAGGAAGGTGTCAAGCTCCTCATGCACATGCACCATATGCACCAACTCCCAAGCCATGAGAACTGCAGGCCTTCAGAGAAGTATGACAAAACAATTCAGGGTCACAGGCCCGCCAAGAGCCAGCCAGACTCGGGCCTGGGGCAGGGATGGGCAGGGCTGTAAAGGTTTCCTCTCAGTGCAGAGCTTTGCCAATAGCAGGTACCCCTTGCACCTGTCCTGGCCACAGGGCCTCTGAAAGGTATCCAGCACCCTGGAGGACATAATTCTAGCCCAACGCTCCTTGACCATTGTTTAATTACAAACAATGACATACCAGCACACAAAGAAGCTACAAGTGAGGATCTAAATGCCTGAGATGAGAGTTTCACTTGTGGCTTACTCAGATACACACAGGAATAATCGAAGCCTGCCGAAAATGACCCACTCGGAAGGACACAAAGCCACCAGCTTTCTACTTTGGGACTGGGGGGATGGGGGTAGGAAATCACAGAAGCTCAAAGAGCCCATTTCTCCAAAAGGAAACACACACAGCAGCTAAAAATAGAGTGTATTCACTCAATAATGGCAGGTTGGCTTCTCCCCCGCTGCTCCAAACCAAATATAGAAGGACAACTTGAAAGAATTTCATAAACTACAAACACGGGATACACACATTGCTGATGCCCTTGGACACAAGCAGATGGAATGAGGAGACGGCTACAGAGACCTGCTCTGTCTAGGCAGGACCACAGACCAGCAACTCAGCGAGCCCACCACGGGGGTGCAGGGCAGGGGAATCTGGAGGAGGGGGCAAAGGCAGGGGCAGAGGCAAGAAGAGATGGCAGGCTGAGTGACAGGGGAGGACAAAGATCACTATTCAGTGGTGGCGGTAACGGAGGAGAAGGGGGAAGGGAGGCCAGAGATGGGAGACAGACATGGGGGATCAAAGCATCGTTATCCTGCACGTTACTGAGAGGAAAAGGAGAAAGAGATGCACTAAGGGGGAAGAGAGGAGGCGAAGGGACAGAGACAGGGGCTCTGTGTGCAGAGCAAGGAGCACTAGTCAACAGGTTACTGGTGGGGGACAGCATGGGAACAAAGAAGGGAAGGCAGAGATGAGGGAGAAGGGGGAGAGGATTCAGCAGTGTACTACTGGGGAAAGGGGAAGAAAAGACGGAAAGCTGAGGGGGAGCAGGAGAGGAAGGGGGGCAATGAGAAAGCCAGAGAGGGAACAGAGAGGGCTACTACTTGGCAGTCTGCTGAAGGGAAGGCAGTTACCGAGCTCACCAAACAAACACAAATGCAAATGTGAAAACCCTCACTCTCTACTCCTCTCCAGAAACAGTCAGGGTTTGTGTGGGGCAACTTGTGGTCCAATTACTCACTCCAGCAAACACTAGATGCATCCCTTTGGCCCCCCGCCTCAAGGCTCCTCACTGGTGGCACAAGAGGAGACACTAACAGCGAGCCTGCCTCATTCTCCCCAGACTCTAGGAGACTGGAGAAGAGAAGAGAAGGCTCAGTTTGTCAGTGGAAGTGACCATGTGGACTTGGGATCTCGCAGAGTCTGGCTCTCTTCCTGCAGAAGGCCCCATTGCCTGCTCCAGGCCCTGTACACTGACCTGCTGCCAAACCACAGCTCATCAGGGGCCGGACAGAGGCTTGGCAAGCAAGGCATGCCTGAAACAGACATTCAAGTGGTTGTTTTAAAAAAAAGGGGAAGAAGGATCCCAGAGGGGATGGAGTGACCCCTCTCCATCCTCCCCTGAACAGTGGTGAGGTTTCCTGCTTCCTAGACTCAAATAACTATCCCTCGTAGAGAACCATGAGACAATGGACAGCTCACAAAAGAAGGCCAGGCTTCTGGACCTAATGGACTCATGAGTTTCTTCAAAAGGAACAAAGGCCTTTTGAGAAGCTCTTAGTGGTCCAGAGGGTGGCAGCCACTGATGAATTCTGATTTGGGCCGGGTATACCACTGGACCTTCCCCCTTCTTTCTCAAGGGCTGTGCCCTCTACACAGGCCTCCTGCAGGGCCCTCCCTTAGCATCAATACCCAACCTCCTTACCCAAAAGCCCTCACTGCTCACCAAATCCCACCACTAGCTGTGCCACCTCAGACAAATCACTTAGCCTCTTCAGGACTCAATTTCCTTGTTTATGAAATAGGTGGACTGATGTGATGACAGACCCAGAGGTCCTCAGAACTGGAAGGGGCAGCAGAAGGTGTCGATACAACCCCTGCATTTTGTGGACAAAGGCTCCAAGGAGGTATGTGACTTTCTCAAGGCCACACAGTAATAAGAGGAAGAACCAGCAGTCAAACCTGTGTCTCTTGACTCCATCATTCCTCACTGACTTTAGATGATCTCAGTGAGTCCCTTCTGGTTTGGACATTCTATGGTTCTATGCACGTAGGGGAGGGAAAACACTCTGGGGGGATGAGACAAAAGCATCTCCTTAGGAGAGATAATCCCTGTGCCCCGGCCAAGGGGAGAGGCTGGCTGGCGAGGACAAAGATGGTGCCTGGGAGCACTGGAACGCAGGAGTGTAGTGTGCAAGGAAAAGACAAAAGCAAGAGCGCAGGTCACAGCATGAGGTAACCAAGAAGGCTGCCAGGCACACAGCGCATGTGCCCATCACGACACTCTCCTTGGTCACCTACAGCTGCTCAGCCAGCAACACAGAGACTGTGCTGACCATCATCACGGTAAGTCAGGAGCACACTAGATGCCTTTGCTTCTGGGGAGGGGGAGCTAAGACCCCGAGAGCCAACAAGCCCTGGGCCAGGCCCACAGCAGGCTGAAAACAGCTGACTCCAGCAGACACAAAACCCACTGCTCCGACCTTTCCAACCTGTGGAAAGGACACTGGGTTGGAGTCAGAAGACTTGGGTCCAAAGGTGGGCTACGTCCCTCCCTACAGCTGTGTGCCCCAGCGGTCACTTCACCTCCAAGATCACAGCTCCTCCTTATCCCTAAAAGGAGGGGATGGTGCTAGACAGTCTCCAAGGCCCTTCCAGCTGCCATTCCAGGCTCACCAAGGCCTTTCTCTTTCAGTTTAGGGTTTATAAGACTCTGAGGAGGGCAACTGGCACAACTTATTTTACATCGCTGGTGTTTTTTCAAACAGCTAGGCTTTCTCTAGCCGTTGCCAGGTTCACTTCCTGCCTCAAAGCAAAGAAAGAGCATGTGAATGAGTGTGATCTCTCTCTCTCTCTCTCTCTCTCTCTCTCTCTCTCTCTCTCCCTCCCTCCCCCGCTCCCCTCTCCCTCTTCCTTCCCTCCTTTCTCAACATCTCACATTCCCTCTCTCTCATTTCCTCCCTCTTTCCTTCTCCCTCCCTCGCTCCCTCCCTCTCTTTTTTCCCTCCTTTCTCTCTCCTTCCCTCTCTCTCTTTCCCTCCTTCATTCCCTCTCCCCCTTCCTCCCTCCTTCATTCCCTTCTCCTTGTTGCTTGGTCTCACCTCACCCAGCACAGACCCCTCCAGATTCAGACAAGAAAAGGGAGGAGAAAAAAGAGAAGCTGCATGGACAGACATGTTGGTGCCTAAAATTGAAGGGGAGGAAAGAAGAGCACACAGAGAGATGCATTTCTCTGCAATTAAGGCATCACAAGGGTGGGCTAATTATCAGGGATGCTCATCAAGGATGCTGACGACATCCGCTGCTACCCAGATCCTCCGCCTCGGGCTGGCAGCACAATCCAAATGCCTTCCCTCTTTGCTATTCCTTTCCTCACTTCAGGCTGCTTGTTCCTGAGCAGCACCCGGAGAATTTCCAATTGTTTCTGGTGGGGAGGGGAAAGGGCCACCCCAGAGGCAGGCCCTGCTCCAACACAAGCTGGCTCTGGCACACACGTCACATGTCACAGCACTGTCCTTGATCCCTGCATATCAGCATAGGAGGGCGGGCAAAGAACACACAGCAGCTGCTCTGGCTCCTGGCACACACACAGCACAGTGCCAGGCACGCAGGGTGTGCTTAAAAATGCTTCACAAATGAGAATCAGCAGCCACCATGACAGCGGACATTTCTGTAGTTGTCACTGTCATCACAGCTGTAGCTAACCTGAACATGGCCCTTCAGAGTCTGCCAAGCACTTTACATAACTCACCCCATTAGATCTGATCTCCCCAAAAGGCCCATAAGGTTAAGGGCTACAGGTGGCATAATTAGCCCCCATTTTATAGATAAGGAAACTGATGAAGTGACTTGCCCAATCACACTGGCCCTACCTCCTTACAGGCCCGACCTCCTTATAACAGGCTTTGAATCCAGGTCTTCCTGTCCCCAAGTGCTACATTCTATGAACTACATCATCATCATCATCATCATCATGACATTTATTTAGCACTTTAAGGTTTACAAATTGTTTTATTAATCTTATCTCATGTAATCCTCACAACAAGCCCCTTAGGAGGTGGGAACTATGAACATTATCTTCCCATTTTACAGATAAAAGAACTGAGGCTCAAGTAGGTCAAGTGACCTGCCCATGATAACCTACCCAGTAAGTGCCAACTCCTGATCAGCACCCCTTTCCATGACTGTTGCCTTTCCTGGAGAAGTAACAGACCAAGGTTCTGCTCCCCACCCCAGCCACAAACCAAAATTCCTACAAGGCAGCAGGGTATGTAATTCCAAGGACATAAAACAGTTTCCAACCCAATCTCTAATTCTGCCAAAGAGACCAAGACAGAAGGGCAAGCCAGGGTCCCAAGGAAGGAGGGAAAGTTGCCATCTCAAATTGTACCAGATGCCCCCAAAAGGTGACACTGGTGTCCAGTCACTATCAGGCCCCTATCCCAGGGTTCTGCGCTCCTCCTCCCACCAAGGTGATCCCCACCTTCCCCCTCTTACCTCCTGAGGCAGCTCCAGTTTGGACCGATCATCCAGGCCATTGGAATGCAAGCCCATCAGGTATGGAACAGGAGCATCCAAGAAGTGCAGGAGAGAGGCAGGGAGAATAGGGACATAGACGTGCTGCCACTGGAAGGGAAACATGAGCGCCGTGATCGTCTCTGCCACAGTCATCAGTCTCTGGTAATCTGAGCCAAAAAACACACACACAAACCACACCATCAAAAGAGAGGAACCTTCCTGCCCAAGGTACTGAAACAGCTTCCTAAGACCAAAAGCAAACAGAATCAAGGCAGGAAATTCCGACCCCCACCCTGTAGATTTTCGCTTTGAATCAACCAAGATTCAAAGGCCAGCTGTGTATGTACTAGGCCGGTGAGGTGAACACACAGAGATGATGAACTTAGTCCCAACTCTCAAAGAGCTTACAGCTTAGCTGAACAGGAAACGAGGAACACACACAGGCAACTAGAAGCCAAAGTGCTCGAAGAGACCCAAGAAGGGCAAACACATCCAAACAGTCAAGCCAGGGAAGGCTTCATGGAAGCAGTGGCCCTCACAGATGGGCAGGATGTTAACAGGTAGAAACAGGAGTGAAGTTGTGGGAAGACATTCCAGGCACAGGAAACAATGTTAGCAAAGGCATGAAGGAAGAAAAGAGAGAGACAAGATGGAAGAACAAAGGCAAATCCAGATGAATTGAATGAAGAGGGAGGCTGGGCACCACAAGGCAAGTGAAGCCAAATGGAAGGTGATGCTGGCTTCAGAGGACAGATGATGGAGATTTCCCTCCACTCCAGAGAGGTTTTAGAGAACCATGATGGCTGAATGCTGTGTAACTATCGCAGCTGGGTCTGCTTAGTTTTTGGTTTGCTTTATAAGGTCAAGGAAAGAAGCTGTGGTAGGAAGGGATATTAAAGAGAGTGTGAAAGAGAAAAGTCAATACTCAAACCAGAAATGGAACGCAGCAAAGACAACATGTCCCCAGCACAAAGATAATATATAAATTCATGAAATAGTCTATACTTTAAAAAAGAAGGAAAAAGTAAATGAAACATTCTAAAAATACACAGGAGAGTGCAAAAGTCAGCTCAGAAGAGATTAGACAAGTAGGACAATGCTGACACTATCATGCTAAATTTATACATACATATATGTGTGTGTGCGTATATATATATATACACACACACACACACACACACACACACACATATATATACACAAACACATATTTTTAAAGGTATATATAATTAAAATACTCTTTCTGTTCTGTACATATGGAAACATTCATGTTTGTGAAGTTTTTCAAATTCATAATTTAAAAAAAAATCCATTCATAAAACTTAAAAAAGAAACAAGGGTTTTTCACCTATCTTGCATCAGACCCCTCTGGCAGTCTGGTGAAGCCCATGAACCCATTCTCAGAATAATTTTTTAAAATGCTTAAACATAGGATTACAAAGGATACTGATCACACTTAAGTACACTTATCAAAATATTACAAAAAGAAGTTCACA
>CM053592.1:155829945-155856195 GCA_028646515.1 Pseudochirops corinnae
AATTATGAATTTGAAAAGTACTTTTTACATCCATTACCCAACTTAGGCCTCCTAGCACCCCTTATTTTATGGATGAGGAAACTGAGGCTCAAGACATTAAGGGACATTATTGCCCATAATCACAAAAGTAGAAAGGTACATACAAAGTACCTTGGAGGGAAGGGGCCAGGGAAGGGAGGGGACAGATATCACTGCATACGCTATTTACAACACTGAGCTCTGTGGCACAAAGACTTTGGATGGCGGCCTGTCAAAAGGAGAGACCTTTAGCGAGCGGTTCAATGCACTGACTACCCGTTGAGAGCCTGATGTGTACAGAGTCCAGTGGCAGGGAGTGAGAGGGTTACAAAGTGTGGATAAGACTCCCACAGCCACACCAACAGGGGACTGAACAGCGGGCTCCACAAGGTGCTCATGGAGGAGGTTTCACATGGACTGAGCTTTAAAGTATGGGCAAGGATTCAACAGACAAAAAGGGGCAGAGAGGTCATTGAGAGCCAGGCAAACAACATAAATGAAGTCTGGGTCTGTTCAGGGGGCAGAGAGGAGGACGGTGCTGAGTAGATGGAAGGAAATCACTGGGAATATACCTGGAAAGGTAGGGTTGTACCAGACCAGGAGTGGGGAACCTGCAGCCTCGAAGCCACAGTCAAGGGGCTGCACTTGAGGACCTAGAGAGCCACATGTGACCTTGAGGCCACAGGTTCCCCACCCCTGTACCAGTCTATAATAAGCTTTGAATGCCAGGCAGAGGAGTCTGAACAATGTACACAGCTAGCAATGGAGAGCCACTGAAGATTCACCAGGGATGGAAAATTGATAAAGTTCCCAAATAAATCTGATGGGACAGGAGGGAGGCTATGCTGGGTATGAGCCACAGTCTACTTCATCTCATTTCACCCAGATGGGTCAAATTCAGCCAAGAGGATTCTTTTAGCCCAGATTCCTCACTTGTTTCCTTACAGAAACTAAACCTAGTCTCCATCTGTGTCAAACCTAATTCCTCCTCTCTTCTTGTCCCTTCCCGGAGAAGGCATGCCAATTAATAGTTATCTCAAAAATCTGAGTCATCTTAGGAATTTTCTTTTTTTGACTCTTAAGATGAAGATGAATCAAAGAGAATTTTAAAAGCGTGGGAGAGTGAACGGGGGAGGAAGAGATCCTTCAACTGACATTTCCAGCCAAATGCACAGTCATACTACACCCCAGCACTGGTTCACAAACGCGTATTTAGGAAAAATCTCTGGCTGAAAAATTCCCCTCTCCTGGCAGGCGTGCACACCCAGGCACACATCATACAAAATGCCAACCATCCACGTGGGGTGCTGAGCCACACAAGCAAGAGGCCAGAGGCCTTCATTCACTCTCCTGCACCAGAAAGAACAGCAGGCTCACACGCACACTTTGCCATGACATTCATGAGCCATGTGACCCTGAGCCAAGGCCTACTACTGCTCTGAATCTCAGTCTCCTCAGTTGCAAAATGGGATAACATTGGTATCTACCTTCCTCCACAAGAACATGCTTTATAAAACTTCAAGCCTGTGGAAATAGGCAGGGCCGTGGGGGATCCAAACAATCCTTCTGGCTCTTCTCCTTGGCCCATAAATGGACTCCCCAGAAAGGGCTGACATGACTAACAAGCCTGGGGGCTACTAAGGAAACCATCTGAGACTGTGGATGACTCTGCCATTATCTCTCTCTTGCCCACAGTTTACAAGTGATCTTCAGCAGGCCCTCTGAAGCACTGGTGACAGACTTGGAGCAAGGGGGATTCCAAAAGCATCTCTCACCTCACCAAGAAAACCAAAAGAAAAGCCAACATCGCCAAGGAGGGGCATTTCCTCTGCTTTGGAAAAAGGGCCTGTTTTTACACAGCTCAGAGACCCAGGTTTGGGGTTTGCCCCCTCCTTTCAAGGAGAACTCTGGGCTCTGGAGCTCAGGCTGTAGCTTTTCAGACCAAGAAAGTTGTTTCCCTCATGGAAAAAACACGGCCTAGAAGCACTTCCTTCATCAAGTTTTTGGAACTGCAGCACTGGTAGGAGCAAGGAAGAGATGGGGAGCAGCCTTGGGATACAGGGAGAGGTCACAGGAGGGGCCGAATAAGACTAAGGTAAATGACCTGTCTTTTGGGTCAATTGATGCTAGAGACTTTTGAGGTGGAGTTGGAGATTTATCTCGCCCCTACCCTCCAAAGAAAACAAAAAAACAAAACAAAACCATAGCAACGACAACAACAAAGCCATTATTAGAAAGATCATCTAATAGGCTGCTTCATGCTTCAGCTCACCTGGCGCTGGGAGGCCTGAGCTAGGTCATGCACCTGACAGTAAGCCTCCCCAGGCTAACAGCATCAGCATCATGCCATCCTCCAAGGCAGGGCTGAGGAGCCCAAACTGACAAGCCCAGAGCATGCCACCTGCCCAGCCACAGGCTCCCCATGGCCAAGAGGTGAAAACAAGGAAGATGATGTGGCTGAAGGTCATTTGCATCCCAGGTGATTCAACCAATCAAATTCAATTGCAGACACGTCAGCTCCTGGCAACGGGCTGGATTTGCCCACACGGCTCTCATAATGTTATAATGAGCAATTACTTCTGACAAACGGAGGCAGAGAAACGCTGGCATCCCAACCAACGCCACCTTCGTAGCCTGGGGGCAGGGAAGGGAAGATCAGCAGGGGTTTTTTATTCTTTAAGTAATTTACCTACAAGCAGACAGACACAGGTACACAGGGTAGTGGTCTCCACACACAAACCAGAACTAGGACCCTGGTGTAAAACCTAACTCTGCAGAGAACCGTCCTGCTGTCTGTACAGATGTGCCTCAGAAAGACCCCCACAAGCTCAAATTAACAGGCATGACTTCATCTGTATCTGTCACATCCACAGTCTGACTCCCTCCACGAGCACACGTCACAGCTTCCCTGTCTATGGTCTCCAAGCACTAAGAGATTCAGTGGATCTAGGGCTAGACTCAGAGTCAGGAAGACCGGAGTTCAGATCCTGCCTCAGACACTTTGTAACTGATACAAGTCACAACTGGGCACGTCACTTCTCTCAGCCTCAGTGCACTAATCCTTAGAACAAGGGTAAGGACAGCCTCCATGTCACAGGGCCACCATGAGCCCAGAGGAGCTAAGTCACACGTGGGAAGAGAGAGTTCTGCTCATGTCCCAACACTGTGTGAATGCGCACTGTCACTGTTGCTGTCCTGGTGAACCTTGTCATCTCCCGGAGGCTGGTGCTCTGGCAATGAGCCTCCCCACCCCCAAACATGCCCAACCTGGCAGGAGCCCACCGACCCGGCCTGCAAGGACTCAGAGTCGTCCCCAGCACCACCAGAAGCCACAGAGGAAGGCTCCACAGCAGCAGAAATGTGATACACATAGTAAGCTACACAAGCCACATATACAGAGGGAGATGTCATGAGGCACAATGGATCAAGAGCAGGCCTTGGAGCCAGGAAGACCCCAGTTCAAATCCTACCACTGACACCTACTAGCTGTGTGACCCTGAACCAATCACTTAACCTCTCAGTGACCTCCATAACTTCATTACAGAGGAGGTGATGTCCTGCATATGTAGAAAGAGTTTCCTCTTCTGGGACTTCTGTATAACAAGGAAATCACAGCTCTTTTTATCCCAAAGCCGAGCACATCTTCTATAGGATAGGACATTTCTGTACCAGATTTGATCTTCCCAACCAATATGGTACAGCAAAAAGATCCAAGAACAGGGAGGGGGTTCAAGGGGCCTGGGTGTAGGTCTCGACTCTGAACCCAATTCACTTGAGGACCTTCAGCAGGTTGCCCACCCTACCCCCACCCTTTGGTTTTCTTCTCTTGTAAAACAAAATGAGAGAATGGGACCAGGCCATCCCAAAGGCTCTTCCCGACCTCGTGCCATGTGTTCGGTTTATGAACAGTGCGCAGCAGAGGGATTTCTCCTGATCTGTTGAAGAGATAAACTCCCTTGAACCCTGGAAATGTAAACGCTTAAGAAAAGTACCTGGAAAAACGAAGAAATTGTTCTGCTCTGCTCACTTCCCCTATATCGGTTCATACAAGTCTTCCAGGTTTCATCAGAAAATGAGCTTGAATCATTCCACACAAATCATTTTTCACTGACAACTACCACTCATAATGTCACAGTGCTTTAAGATCACAAAGCACTTTTCCTCACAACAATCCTATAGGATAAAGAGTCAAAGTATTATCCCCATTTTGGAGATGAGGAAAAGGAGGTTCTGGGAGGAAGTGACTTGCCCTAGATGACAGCACTCCCAAGTGTCAAACCCAGGACAGGAGCCCAGGCCTTCCGACTCTGTCCCCAGAGGCCCCTCCACACCACCGAGTGGTTTTCTCCTGCCGAAGGGGAAACATGGCTCCCCCTAGAAAGGGGCATTTGCTCTCGATCGCTGTTCTATTCCATCTGAGAGGTTGAATCCCTTCGGTAACAGAGACTCTAGAAAACACTCTCCCTCATGCTTGGGCTGGGACCTACTGTTGGCCAATCAGTGAAAGTCAGAGTGATTCAGTTTTTAAAAATGATAGAATAAATAAGTAGGGAAGACAACAAAAAAAGCTAGTCTATATTCCCCAGGATATCTTGCAAGGTTTCAGTGATCAAAATTTATATTCCTTTGGGCAGAGCACCCACAGGTAAGGGTATGATTCCTTATGTGGACAGAGGGAGAGGAGGAAAAGGAGGGAGGGGTAGGGAGAGGAAGAGAGAGAGAGAGAAAGCGAGAGAGAGAGAGAGAAAGAGGGAGGGACGGAGGGAGGGAGGGAAAGAGGGAGAGAGAAAAAGAGGGGGAGAGAAAGAGAGAGAGAGAAAGAGGGAGGGAGGAGGGAAGGGGGGAGCATTGCCCAACTGGAAGGGGCCAAGTTGGGTCCCCAGTGGGGCAGCTACTGCTACTCACAGATTGTTTTTTGTCCTTCATTCTCTAAGAGGTCCAACGTCATCAGGCCTTGATCGCTGAATGGACGTCGCCTCAGCCAAACTGAGACCTGGGAAAGACGTCAGCTTAAAAAGGCCAAGGTCTCCCGCTGCATCGGAGCCTTCTCCTTAGAGCCCGTCTAATCTAATTCCCTCTTTATACAAACAGAGAAACTGAAGGCCGGAGAGGGAAATCATCTTATCCAAAGCCACTCCAGTGCTGTAACTGGAGCTTGAACTCGGGTCTTTGGGCCCAAAGTTCAGGGCACTTCCCACCCCAACACTGGTCTTCTGCTGCGCTCTTAGTCCAGTTTTCTTCCTCCTTTTTCACTTTAAGTTAAAAGATAAATTTCTCCTCCTTCATGCTCCCCCCAAAACGTGAAAGGTCATACTCTGTGACTCTTCAAGCCTCACAAACATGGTAACCAGCTTGGGCCCTTTCACCTCAAGGCAGAGCATACCTTCACTCAGGACGGGATGAATGCAGAAGCCAACACCCCCTGAATACTGCCTCTCCAAGCTATCCTTTCAGTGGTCAGCTCAGAGCAGAGGCTGGGGGACAGGATTCTTCTCCTGGACCAGAATCCGAAGCACACAGGCCCAACCAAGCAGAGCCATTCCCTTCACAAGATAGTGGCCACCACCTCCTACCTGGAAAGAGCCCTGGGGTTTGTTCCCATAAGCAAGAGCCCCTGCCCAATAATGGCCACAATCACTCCTGCCAGGGGGTACAGAAACCACCTGGTGAGAAAGAAGAGAAGGGGCCCTGGGCAGAGAAGTACTGACTTACGCTGTGAGTAGAGCAGAATCTGAAACTCCAACAGGGCACAAGTGAAAAGCTGTAGAACATTCTCCACCCCAAGCAGTTCAAAGACGTCCCTGACAGGGAAGTCAAAAAGCGGCAGCTCGTTGGTGCTCGGCCTCTGGCAGATGATAGGTCCGTAGACCCCTGAGAACTTCAGGGACCTGCCTGGTGGGGGGAGGGGCACCTCATAGAGAATGTTGTAGATGTAGCTCTCAAGGGGCAGAGGCGGGGGCTGGGGGGACGTGACCGCCTGGTGAAGCTGCTCCAGGGCCCGCCTGCACGCCTTCATGAAGGACATGGGCGCGATGAGGCAGATGCACTTGGAGACGTAGAGTGTGTCACGGCTGATGTCATAGGAGTTAAAGCGCTGGAGCTTGGAGCCGGGGGCACTGTCGCAGCAGTCTTCGGGCCCACCGCCACCACCGCCTCCCTCTCTGCCATTGGCAGATGGCGCGTGCAACACATCGTACTCCGCGTTGTGCATGTGGTACAGTGTCTGCATCGCGCTGCAGATCTGCTTGCTAGTCACCTCTTCGTAAAAGGTGAGGGCAAACCCAAATGTCCGGGAGCCATCCTCTCGCGTGATGATGAAAGCATGAAACTGGGGGCTCCTGGGGTCGGCCTGAGTCTTGAAAGCCAGCCCTTTGGGCATACACAACTGCAAGAGAGAAAACGAGAGGTGAGCAGAGTAAAGGCCCTTGAGGACACCAGTGGCACCACCTCCCAAACCACTGCGGCCACATTCTCACACTGTGCCTGGCACAGCAGAGAGAGGAAGCAGAACTGTTAGGTAAACCTTGGAGAGTAAGTTCAGAATGGGAAACCTGAAAAGGTTAACTGAAGCACAAAACCTCTGCCTCCGCCCCACACGGCCATGCCAGCGCTGGCCTCTGTGCCCAACAGCAGACTTTCCACCAGTCACTCTTCGTAACTGCTCCTCTCTTTCAGCCTGGCTTCTCACCTTACTTCCTCCTGGGGCTCCTTCTGCTCTTACTGCCTACCTTGGACAAATCATTTCTCTCAGTCTCAGCTTATAAAGAAAAATACTCTGTAAGCCTTAAATCAGTGTAGAAACAGGAAGCATGACAATGACCATCATGGTTTGAAATCACGAAGTTAAAATGAGAGTGTGCCCCAAGACACAAGGTGGACAGACTTCAGCGTGGAGCTTTGGGGGCTTTGTCTCATGACCCTGAACCTCCCTGAAATCAGAACTACAGAAACTTCCTAGATGTTTCCCAGAGATCTGGAGTCAATTTGTGTGTTAATAGTATTTGTACATTATGTGTGTGTGTGTGTGTATTTATATGTGTGTGTGTGTGTGTGTGTGTGTAGAAGTGTGTGTGTATATAATGGGTTACATTGCATGGGTGCTGTTGGATGTGGGTTTATTATGTCAACAAACATTTATTAAGCATCAGCTGTATGCAAGACCCTATGCTTGGCCCTGGAGGACAAAGAAAGATGGCACAGAGGAGTGGGGGGGGTGGGGGGATGGTACATGCTCGCAAATAACACACAAAGAATGTGGTGAGGGCAGAGAAGAGGTCTGGATAAAGTGTACTAAGAAATAGAAGAATGACTGCTGCTGCTCGTCCTTCGTTCTCGAGGAGGACAACGACATCGGGGAGGTGATGCTGAGACATGCAAGTGAATTGGATTTAAGTGAGACAGGGCTGTGCAAAGTCACCAGCCTCACGTTATCCTCCAGAGCCATCTAAATCCAGTGGCCAGATATGGATCAGGACAAATGGAAATGGCCCAGGATGAGGATGGGACAGCTAGGTGGTGCAGTGTATAGAGTACTAGTACTAGTGAACTCAGGAAGATCTGAGTTCAAATCTGGCCTCAGACACTTGACACATACTAGCTGTGTGAACCTCAACTGCCTTGCAAAAAAAAAGGGTCTGGGAAGGAGCTAATTGTGGAGGGGAGCAGCCATATCAATCAGTGAATTTTTTTTTTAATCCTTACTGTCATCTAAACAGAGTACATTTAGGCCCTGATTTATAAAAGGTTTTGGAAACCAAGGCTGTATTCTTCTTGAGTAGCCCCAAAGAAGACAGCCATTATTTTAAAATAACCTGTATCGCCTCATGTCCTTAGCATCACTCTGCATTTGGGCTGTGTCCTGGCTGTGGAAGATCCACAGATTGAGGTGCACCTTCTGGCCCCAAATACTTGGAGGGAAATGCTCTCTCCCAGGCCTTATCTCTTTACTTCCAACCCTCCCTCCACCCTCAGCTTGTAAAACAAGAATAAACCGATGAAGGAAAACAAATACATAGTCCCATTATAACCAGGTTTTTCATTCTAAGTCTACTTAAATATAAATCCAGAGGGTAAAAATCTAATATGAAGTGATTAGGCAATAATATGAATCTTGGGACTGTTCTTAAGTCAATGAAAGGATCCACTACATGCTTAAAAAAAGAAAAAGAGAACAGCTACACCAAGCATGGTGCACAGACAAAATGGAATATTACCGGGCTGTAGGAAACAACCAACAGGAGGGACACGGGGAAGCACGGAAAGACTTATATGAACTGATGCAGAGGGCAGGAAGCAGAGCCAGGAAACAACAACGTAAATGCAAAGACCGATCACAAAACAATGGACACAACGATAAAGCTAGCGTGGGTCAAGCTTGACCGAGAAAAGGCACTATGAGAAGACCCCTCCCCGGGCTCCTGTGCAGAGGCGGCAGTCGCAGGCACGGGACACGGCACACAAAACAAGGTTCTTTTTTTGTCAACGTGCTGACAAGCTTTAGTGATTTCCTCCTGTTGTTTATATTTCTTTTTTAAAAATTTTTCTTTGTTACAGGAGATGGCCATGGGGCAAGGGAAACAGGAGAGATGCAAGGAAAATCTAGGTGATGTAAAAACAAAAGATATCAATAAAAATCCATTTTTTAAAAAGAAAGAGGAAAGCAGCAGCTCACTTTTGGCTGGGAGGATCAAGGAAGGCTTCACGGAGGAAGTGGCATCTCAGCTCTATGTATCTGTGCATATGCATCCATGAATACGAACATATGAATGTGCTGGTGCGTGTGCACATGTGTGTAAGTGCTGAACAAAGACTCTAGAGGAACACATCCCTGGATTATACGGCCCTTGGAAGTCTCTGCAGAGAGAACCAGAAACATTCCCCCAGTAGGGAGCTGGCTTGTCAGGCATCCATATGCATCTCAGATGCGTGTTGTGAGAGATGCCACAGGCCCTCAGGGTGTCTCTGGCAAGCCAATACGCTCTCAAGGCCCACAGATTCAGCCTCAGGCTGCATGGCCTGAAGCATTTTTTATTATGTCATCTTGCAAAGGAGCTGCTGCTTTAAAAAGAACAAAAAAATGGGCCCTGCTCCCAGTCCTCCTGACCCAAACCCAAAGCTCTAGGATCTGGGAACCCAAACCACAGTTTGTACACCAGGCAGCCTGTATCCTGCACACGGCTGAACATCTGACATTGTTCTCTGTGGTCTCCCAAGCGTATCCCGATCCTCAGCCACACACTAACACCACACACCCTGGGCATCCTCATAAACTCAGCCTCCCTTTCATTAAACACATCCGTCTTCTCTGGGGCTCGCTTCACATCTCCTCAGGCTTCCCCAGCTCTCCGTCTGCCCACGGCAGCATATAAATCCCTCTAAGCAGGCAGCAATGACAACACATTCCTCCTGGGGAGGGGCCCCCCAGTGCACTTCTACCCAAATACGGCTCCGCAAAGCCACGGTTTGTTGAAAACCTCCCTGAAGATGCGAGGGAGGGAGCCAAGAAACCCTATCTCCCTCCCCCTCCCCCACCAGAGGCCAGCAGAATATTTGTCTCCCTCACAAGCTACAAAATGCTGCAAACGGATCACATGAGGGGACAAGATGACATTCTCACACAGCCTTTGGAAGGGAGTATCAGACAGACATAGAAACAAGGGCGAGAGACAAAAAGGAGTGGCAGCCAAACCAGAGGGGCTGGGGCCATCCTGCTGTCTGTGCCTGTTTTTTTTTTTTTAATTGTTGAGTTAATTCTTTATAAAGTAAAAAGATAACAGACTGGGGAGGAGGAAAACACTCTTCTCTAAGAAAGGGACCTCGAGTGACTAATGAGCATCCGGACTTGATGGCAGACTCCTCCCCTTTTCTGCCCTGCAAGATGACAATTATGAGCCTTCTCTAGGCACAGCACAGGCTGCTCTGGAAAACAGAATGTTCTGAATTAGCCTCTGTGCACTCTGCACAGATGGGACCTTGGCATACAGGGAAGGGCCTGGAACAGGAGTCCTGGAGCTTCAGGCTGGGCCTGGATCAGGGGCGTACGCGTTGTATAGTTTGGGGCAGGATGTTGACAAGCATATACCTGAGCCTCGGCCTCCTCAACTATGAAATAAAGGTCATGATCTCTTGCACTACCTACCTCACAGGGCTATATAGCTGAAGGGGGTCTGCAGTTTAAACTCTCAGAGAGTAACCACAAAACAACTCAGAGGGTGAGAGAACTGTCCAGGGTCACACAATCAGAATGCTTCAGAGCTCTCCATCAATGAGGCTGCACTGGCTCTCGTGCTTATTCAATATCTAGTGGTAGTATCACATATCAGCCTTGAAAAGTCACCCAGACTGCTGATAGGGCTAAGATTTCCATCTCAGGTGCTCGACGATACATGAGACAAGGAGAAGGGAAGAAAAATCCCCACATGATCTTAGGTTCAGCTGATCCAGTCAGAAAATAACATCCTGGAGAAGACTTAGGAAGGGTCAGGATCCTACCTTCTAACATCAGAAGAGCCATCATTTGGAGGAGGATTAGATGATTTCTGGTTAGCCCAGAAAACAGCACTGAGAGAAACAGATATAAAGCAGGGGCTTTGGACCTCAGTTCTATGACCTTAAAAAAATTTTTTTTAAATAAGTGAATTTCAGTATCATTGATTTCTTTCGTAATTCTGGGTATTTTGTTTCATGCATGTAAAAATATGATTCTGAGGAAAGTTGAGAGACTTTACCAGACTACCCAATGGATCCAGGACACAAAAAAGCAAAAACTATCCTGGTATAAATAGAAGGCTGATTTCAGCTCAACAGAGGGAGGAACTTTCACAGGCTTATAGAATTAGAAGAACCTCAGAGGTCATCCAGTCCAATCCCCTGACCTTTTACAGATGAAGAAGCTAAGGCCCAGAAAACGATTTCCCCTAAGTCACATGAGAGAGGCCACCTGGACAAGTGGCAGAAGCAGGATTCTAACCTGGGTGCTCTCTCCACTGCACTATGGTACTACAGGAGTGGTACAAGAGAATGAGTACTGACTTCCAATTTTAAGGCAGTGAATTACCCATCATTACAAACGTTCATGAAGAAGCTAGATGAGCGCTGCTTGTAGGGGATATTGTAAAATGGATCTGTCCATTGAACAAGGAGTTGTACCGGACAGCTTGTAAAGTCTCTTACAGTCCCAGGAATCCATGCTAGACATCACTTCATACTTCAGTCTTTGTGTCCCATTCTGTTTCCCCCCACCCTCCACTAGTCTGTGAGATCCATCAGAGCAGGGACCAGTTCTTACCTAACCTCTGCATTTCTCCCATGGCCTAACACAGGTAGGCCTAACACAAGTAGGCATTTGTTGAATATCCCTGTGATCCACAGGCATATCTAAGTTGTCTTCTGGTACTGTGTTCTGATTTTGGCCTGGACCTATGATGGCAGCAGTGTGGAAAAATGTCTCCACTAATGCACAGTAGCAAGTACTCTATTGTTTGTGGCCATGCAAGGGAATGAGACTTGCCCAAGGTCACATAGCTAGCAGGTGTCACTGAGGTAAGAAGTGGACCCAGATCTCCCTGACTCCAGGGCCAGCCCTCTAATCACTAGGCCGAGCTACCTCTCAAAGCACTGTAACTGTTTGCAGAACGCATCTATGTCAACATGTATCAACCATCAACAGATGTGGTCTGTGGTCAAAACAACACAGGGGCGTTTAGATGGCTCAGGTCACTCCTCCTTCTCCTGCAATTACTGGAACAAGATCAGTTTTCACTACTTCTAAGCACTCCGCATCTGAGTAGCATCTGCACAGCTCTCCACACCTGGTACTCACCATTCCCACGGCATCTTGGTCAAAAGGATTCCATTCTACATTCTCAGGGTATCGGGCAAGAACCTTAGATTTGAATGTGCGTCTCAGGGGTGTCTGCTCAAAATTTTCTCCTGGGGGAAAAGGAAAAAAAAAAAGATGGTGAAAATGTTTTGAGAAATTCACTCAGAGCCACCAGTGGCCCAATATGTGCCACCCCAGCCAAACACAGGAAGGAAGGCAGGACGGTTAGTGGGCCAACATCGAGCCAAGAACAGGAGAGCAGCAAGGTGATTAGGGCAGCAAGGAAATAGAAAATTGTTTTAGCAGTGTTTACGTGGGACACCACTATCTGTCTGTGCTTTTCTTTACAGTGAGATGATTAATACAAACATAGTAATTTTTTTTTTGGTGTGGAGGGGGTGAGGATGACAGAGAATAGTTATGAGAATAAAGGAAACCCAACCCCCAGGGAACACAAGTTGCTTGAAGCTGGTTCAGGTTTGTTTGGTATTCCACTGATGTCATGGCAAAACAATAAATTGTTTTGCATTCTAAATGCAATCTGCATTTCTAACATCTCTGAAAAGCACAAAGAGACAAAAAAGATACAAGAGTTATAGAAAAACAGGTTTTTGGTGTGCTGTCTTTTTTTTTTAATAAGCAAATCAAATGAGGCATCTTGTCAATTCAAAAACGTGAAATCCCACGAATTTCTCTTTTGTCTCCCCCTCTCCACTTGGGTTAGAGGCTTTTAAAACTTAAAGATTAATATGTAAATAGAAAAACAGACGGAAGAGGATTAGAGCACCCGCCACCTAGAGAGAGGCAGACTAACAGTTCCCAGAGGACCCGGAAAGTTAGAAGGTCACAGGGCACAAGACATCACAGAGAGCCACCTAGAAGAACCACCAGAAAGCTCTGGTCATTCTGGGCCGAGTTGATTTTTACCTTCTGCTGTACTGGCAATGAAAGGGCTGGTGCCATCCCTGGCTTTAGAAGCCCGTATGTACTGGCATAAAGCTATGTGACAAATGAAACAACAGAACGTTACAAGAGGGCATTGAGATGAAGGGGTGCACAGCCATACTACCATCCAACTCCATGACAGCCATGTGGTACCTGGGCCTCACACTTCTCCAGGCAGGACCTGGCTCTCCCTCCCTATCCTGAGACCCACAGAAGCCTGGCATCCCCATCCTATCACACATCCACTATAGATGGGGAGGGAAGTGAGGAGGACTCAATGGGTAAGGTAAGAGCACAGAAGGCCAGGGAAATCAACAGATGCCTAGGGAGGAGAGGAAAACATGAACCAAGACCAGGAGGTAACACACAGGAAGTCAGGAGCTAGCCAAAGGAAGAGTTTCAGACCCCAGAACAGAGCCTCAGCCCAATGCAAAGCTGTTCCTAACAGGGCCTTTAGGAGCTGTCCTCTTGCCTGGGGTAGGGATGGGGAGAATCCTACTGGGTAGGAGCTGCCATGGACTTGAGAGAGCAGATACATCCAAGGTATCCTAGGCTAACACCCTCTTATGATACTTCACTCTAGCCTAGACATAGCCCTGGGCTCTCAAAGGCAACACCACAAAAGGCTAATTTCTATCGTGTCCTCCTGAGCTAAGAAGGCTGAGTACAGGCCCAAGTAGAAACAGCTAGGCTCTGTGTCAGAGGTTTAGAAAACCAGCCTGGTTGGCTAAATGCAGACTGGCAGAAGTTGGAGTCCCACAGGGAATGAGAGTTTTTTTTTTAGACACACACAATTTGTCTGCAATTCCCCAAACCATCCACTAAGACTCAGAGGGAACATCTCTCTACACTGTTGAAATCACGGATCCCTGAGGTTCTGAAGACAGACAACTCACCACCTAAGGAAGCTGGGCAAGGACAGACACCCTTTGTAACAAACACAGGACCATCACCCAGAAGGAAATTCAGACCTGAGCAAAAGCAGAGATATCCTTATACTGACAGACAGGATGACACCACCCTGGGAAACTGAGCTCACAAAAGCCCATGGGTGCCTAGTCCTGACACGAACAATACTCGTAATGGGGAAGACTGTGCCGTTACTGAACCCAAACCTTTCCCTCTGTCTTCTTTTGTTCTGCCTTCTATGAAGATGGAAAATAAGCATCTCTGTCCTTCTCTGACTTCTAACACGACAGAACTGAAGGCTTCCATCACTCACTAGGGCCCCCAGACCTCTTTCACAGACCAACTTCCATAACTCCAAATGCTTTTTCATTCTTTTTCCTTCTGCTTGAGTTCTTCTGAAATCTCCCATTTCAGGAAATTTCATGCCTCAAAATAAACTTGATAATCTTCACTGTAGAGGACAGGCAAAATGAGCACACAGCTGCTGACAGCTGTGGCAACAATGGGGCCAAATTACAGCAAACCAAGAGCGGAGTCAGCCGTGGCTCACGTGGGGCCCGCCCGGGGAACACAGCCCTGGGTTTTCAGGAGCACCTGCAACAGGTCCAGCCTGGGGAGCCTTGGGTGCCCAGCCCTACAGGGGGGATCTGTGTCTGAGGTATTTCAGAGAGAGTCCAGGGGGACAGCAGCATGGGCTAGTTCTCAAAACACTTATTTTAAACTGCTGTAGTTTTGAGGGAGGGCAGAGAGAGAGAGAGAGATTGAAGGGGGAAATTAAGGAAGAGAACAATACCTTCATGTCCCCAAACAAGTAATAGGATAATTTGGGGCAGGGGGATCTTGCTAATAATTTTGGGTTGTTTTTTATTTTTCAAAACTAGTTCAATTTTTTAAAAACACATTAAGAAATGAAACTCTCTAAGGCAGTGAACTGCTGAGCAGGTGCTAATCTGCACTGATGGAAGGAAAAAGTTCCGTAACCACTGAAATCACAGGTCTGGTCCCCCTCAAAAATGCAAATACTGTGTTCTCCTAAGCATGGGTCCTAGAAGCTACCATCTTTGAGCACAGTGGGAGTAGAAGAAGGATTTTTATTTCAACACTTAACACAGGCATCCCTCCTGATGCTCCCAAAGAGGTGACCCTGGTTTCTCCACTCTGTAATCAATCACTCCAGCTGTCCAAAAGCCACACAGAGGGAGCAGGGATCCAATCCCCACCTCTCTCTTTTCCTCTCACCTCCCAGCCTCTACTCCATACAACTCCACCCATATGGCAGAGAAGAGCTGGGGAGAGGGAGAGGACTGGGCTTCTCCACTTCAGTAAGCTGACCCGGAATAGGAGGGCTGAGGGCACCAGGTCACTAGAGAAGCACTAGAGACAGGGTCAAGAAAAAAAGAGATGTGGAAACTAGGGAAAATCTAGAGTATGTGAATCAAGTGGCTAGTTCAATTCAAGGCAGAGGAAGAATCAGAACACTGCCTAAAAACAGGAGGAAAGCGAAGCTGGGGATTTCAAAGACCTAGGCTGAGGAAAACCAACCAAATTACGGTTCCAGTAACTGTAGGAGGGGTTTTGACAACTAAGGCTAAAGTCAATGTACCTGGGATCACCTAGCTATTTACAAAACTGAAACAGCTAATGGGTGCAGTGGAGACAGCATCAGGCCTAGATCAGGAAGACAGCAGTTAAAATTTGGCCTCAGACACTTACTAGCTATGTGACCTTGGGCAAGTCATTTAACCTTTCTCAGCTTCAGTTTCTTCATCTGTAAAATAGGAATAAATCGCATCTACCTCACCGGAATCACCGGAATGCTGTGAGGGTCAAATGAGATAACCTATGTAAAACCTTAAAGTGCCACCTGTACATAGCACTTCGATAATCACTATTATTATTATGTTAGTAATAGGGTGTTGCCTGAGCAAGACCACAGCCCCCTGGGCCACCCTGGGGACAGAGCTGACGGCTCCTTCCTGCATGCCTAAGGAGACTGTGTCATGCGTTCCTGGGGGCACAGTCACCCCCAGCGGATGGAAAGCAGCCTGCTGCAGAAGAAAGAGTACTGTACTTCAGAAACCATGTCACCACCACCTCCCATTTTACAGAGGAGGAGAATGAGGCCCAGAGGTGGAAGTGATTTGGCAAAGGTCAGGCATGAAGGAAGAACAGCAGTGCACCTGAGCTCATCTCCCAACTCTGCATGGGGTCCCCTTGGCATTGCTCTACTCCCCCCCAACTCTGGGTCCCATGTTGGCCACCAATTCTGTATGGCCTTGTGCAAAGCCGGTGCCTTCTCTTGGCCTCAGTTTCTCTTTCTGGAAAAATCAACAGCCTGGGCAACATGATTCAAAAGTCGCTCTAAGCCCTGTCAATCCTAAACTCCAAGGTCCCTTCTGGCTCTGATGATCTTTTCCCTGTATTCTTAAGAGTCCTCCCAACTCTACCATCTCATCTTCTAAGGCCCTTACAACTCTGATAAGTCCATTCCATGTCCTGAGGCCCCTCTCACCCCTGACACTGTCTATTCCATGTTCTACGGTCCTTACAGCTCTGACAGGTACATTCCATGTCCTAAGGCCCTCCTCAGCTCTGACAGTCTATAACAGTGGCAGTCTATGAACAGATGAACCCAAGCACACAGGCCTGAGAGAATAAAGCCTCTGGTTCTGGTAGAAGTAGAATCTCGATGGTGCACTGGGTCTGCTATCATCCAGGCAGGCTATGACACATGGCCACAGTTTTTAACTTTTACTGCCTGCTTGCCATCTGGAAACAGAAACAAAGAGAAAGAAGCCAAGCTCCGGAAGGCCTCAGTGGAGACCAGCACAGAGAGCATGACACACAATGATATTCCACACACCAAACCACTGCACAAGGACGGATGCCAAAACACCCTCAGAACATGCAGAAATGTCTTATAAACCATCAAAGTCAACAAGAAGAAACAGAATCGCCTTCATTTAGGAGATGATGTAAAGTTTTGCAAAGTACACAGGTGCATGTCACAGGCTGATACAGAACAGAGGCATTTTTATTCTAATTGGCAAACTGGAGTGTGTCCAGAGGAAAATGACTATGACAGTAAGGAGACTGGAGACCAGGCCATACAAGGATCTGGGAGAGAAACTGCATATGTTTATCCTGGAGAAGAAAAGACTTAGGAAGTAACGTGACCCCTGGCTAAGCAGGTTTTTACAAAGGCCTATCAGGCTGAAGAGAAACCAGGCCAGCCCTGCTCTGGTTCTAGAGCAGGTGTGGGGAACTTGCGGCCTTGAGAACACATGTGGCCCTCTGGGTCCTCAAGTGCGACCCTTTGACTGAATCCAAACTTCACTCTGTGTGTGTGTGTGTGTGTGTGTGTGTGTGTGTGTGAGAAGTCTGGATTCAGTCAAAGGGCTGCAAGTGGGGACCCGGAGGGTTACGTATGACCTCAAAGTCACAGGCTCCTCACCCCTGTCCTAGAGGGTTAGCAGTTTTCAACTCAGTGAATGGAAAAAAATTTCATAACAATGAGGGCTTCCCAAAAAAAGAATGGGTGATTTCAAGAGACAGTGAGTTCCTTGGGCCATAAGTAAGCATTTTAGCACGGTATCACCTGGGTTAAGTGGCACACAGAAGAGAGATTCCAAGAGACTGGTACAAGGACACTGCTGGGAGGGTCAGGAAGTAGGGAAGTGAGGAAGGAGACCTGGGTTGGACAAAGGCCATTACCTGGGAGCTTCCTATTGTCACTCATCAGTTTTACTGAGCTGACTGGATGCTCTGTTTCTGCCCTGGGAAAGGACCCAACTATTACCAGCATGCTCTAAATTCAGTGGCAGTTGTTACTGAAGGAGAGGTCTGGGGGCCCTGCCCTGGTTACAGCTCTGTGAGCACCCCATCACTAAATGTCTTCACAGGGAGGCTGAAGGGATGCTTGTCATACTGTAGAAGGAGATCTTGTCCGGTACGTACTGGCCTGCTTGACATTTCAGCTCTAACATTCTGTGAGATAAGGAGGTATTTCTGTTCCTAACTCTAAAGCTGCCATAATCCAGGTTTACTCATTAAAGTACAGCAATGGACTGTGAACACTAAAACTGAACATCTACGTCTCTGCTCCTCATTTATGCGTTTGTTTGTTTTTTGGAGGGGGGGAAGGCTGGGCAATTGGGATTAAGCGACTTGCCCAAAGTCAGTCAGCTAGTAAGCATGTCAAGTGTCTGAGGCTGAATTTGAACTCAGGTCCCCCTGACTCCAGGGCCAGTGCTCTATTTAATGAGCCACCTAGCCATCTCTCTGCCATTCATTTAGAAGGTTAATCCATCCTAAAGCAAAGAGAGCCTGGTGTGGCCCCAGCACACCCCTCTCTGGGAAGCCCCTGGATCCCTAAAGCTTAACTGAAAGTCCTCTCCTCAAACCCACAGGTGCCTACTCGAAATCCAACTGTAGGAGTGTCCTGACTCATCCTCTACAATGGGATTTACAAAACTGTGTTCTTCATGGGAATCACGCTCTACTTCTGTTACTGGAATCCCTCTCAGAAGAGGGGTAGAAAGGGCATTCATAACAAAACACCAGCTACAGTCCAAGATGGGCCAGATCTGGATCTGGCCTCCAACTCAGGCCTGTCACCCCACCCGCTATAAAACCGAAATCACAATGACTGACCCCAGTGGATGGTGAAGCTTTAATCTGTAGGTCTCCATGGCAATGGTGCCCATAAATATACTTCCAAGACAGAAGTGGTGGCCTCTGGACTCCCCTGACTCAGCCAATGACTCAGGTCGGTGCCACTCCCATCCCCCCGAGGGTATTTGTCATGACTTTTGAAGAAATGAAAAGTCAATTTTCTTGCAGAATCTAAGTTCTCTGAGGGAAGAGACTCCCTCATTTCCATGTTTGTAGCTCCTGTGACTAGCACAGTGCTCAGCACCCAACACTCGATCATGCCTGTTGAACTAGAATGAGGTCTCCTCCCCCAAAAGGCTGGGAGATCTCTGGGATTCCTTCAAATAATCCACAAACCCCTTCACACTATTCCTCCTCCTTGAGCTTTATTTAGAATGCCACAGAAAACCTAGGCAATACTGCAAAAACATGAAAATGGTGTGACAGTTTATAAACATTAAAATTAGGAAGAGTAACTTCTTGTTTTGTGGACCTTAAAATACTACATGTTGTGAAGAGGTGCTGCCACTGCTTATGAGGGGGGCAATCACGGTATTATGAGAAAAAGGGTTAGATCTGAACTCCCAAAGACCAGAGTTCAAGTCCTGCCTGAGACGCCCCCTTGAGGAAGGAAGTCACTTCAACCTCTGTGATCATCGGCTTCCTCATCTGTAAAATAGGGTTAATGATAACTGACCCACATCCCTTACACAGCGGCTGTGAGGGCTACATCTGAACTCCATCGACTGGAAATAAAGCTCATACGTGATTTGTGCAGTGCTCTGTATTTACCCAAACATCTTCACACTTATTATCTGATCTGAGCATAGCAGCTCAAGGTACCAGAGTTTAGGATTTACAAAGTTCTTTCCTCAAAAATACCCTGTGAGTAAATTTGGGCTTTGCATTATTGCCCCCACTTTACGGGTCAAGAGACTGTGGTTCAGAGAGGTGAAGGGCCTTGGCTGAGGTTAGCTATGTAATGACTGGCAGAGCTGAGACTCGGGACCACTAGTCTAGTGATCCATGAACCTCTTCTCTCTGGGACTCCTCCTCAATTCAGGAACAGAGACTCCTAACCTGCAGTCCATGAACTTGATTTTGTTATCTTTTGATACCTGTATTTCACTATAATTGGCTCCCTTTACTACCCTATGTATTTGATTTTATGCATCCGAAAAGCATACACTACCTAAAGAAGTCCACAACACAGACAAGACTAAGAGCCCGCGCTGCAGAGTGTGGAGCAGACCAGAGGCTGAGAGGTCAGACACCCACTTTGTTCCCCTGTGTGTCCCCAGCATCCAGCTCAGGGCCTCATGCAGAATGACATGCAAATAAGCATCTCTACAATTAAACTGGGAATGGTAACACCTGACATCACAGAAGCTCCCTGAGAGCAAGGGCTAATTCCTTCCCCTCACTCCACTACCAGTACATACAATAAGCATGTAATAAATGCTTGCGAGAAAGAATAGACAAACAGGGGCAGCCATAGCTGCTTGCAGAGTGTCAGCCCCAGACAGCAGCTCCCAGGACCCTGGTCACAAAGGGTCCCCTCAGATAACAACACAAGCCCTGCAAGGATGGCTGGGGCTGCACATCTCCCTCTGGCCTCAAGCCATAAGGGCTCATTGTTCTCCCCAGAGTCCTTGTACATTTATTAAGATTTAACCAGTCACCAGTTTCCCCAGATCGCAGGCTGTCAACATGTCCAAAGACAGGCCTCACAGATGACGCTGCAGGGAGGACCACTCAGGACCCAAATCTACCCATGCACAAGTTAATCTGGAAGCCTCCTCAAGTCAGATCAGACTGTCGGAGCTGGAAGGGCCTCAGTTTATCTCAATCAGCATGGATTAAGCATCTAGGATGTGCCAGGCACCATGTGAAGTACTGAGAAGCACGCACGCGCACGCACGCACACGCACGCACACGCGCACACACACACACACACACACACACACACACACACACACCCCAGTCTCTGCCCTCAAGGGGCTGCCACTCTACTGAAGGGAATTTGATATTTCTACTAGGATCTTAAAGACCATCATGGCCAACCTCCTCATTTTCTGAAGGAGCTGAAGAGGCTGCAGCTGGTGTCTGAGGAGAGGCCCCACTGTGGTAAGCATCAGGCTCTCCAAGCTGAGGACTCACAAAGACACTTAAAACTGTGGTGTTTTCTTCCCAGACAAGTCACGGCCACTGCCAGAGCAGCTGCAGCTGGGGTGGATGAGGTCTAAAGACACAAGCACAGCTTCCTCTTCTTCCCTATGTCCTCTCCACTCTGGAAGCCCCAAGACCAGGGCAGGAAGAAAACAAAGCTGGTGGTGCCTCCTCATGGCAGGAGCCCCACAGGGGCCTCCATTCTTCATACAGTCCCATGGGGAAGTCACTGGGGAGGACCCGCAGCAAAGGAAGGCCCAGGCACATCGTGCACATCACAGAGACCCAGTGGTGATAACATGATAACTGACAGTGATTACTGTGTGCCATCTCACCTGATCTTCACAACAATACTTGGAGGCGGGGGCTATTATGCCCGTTTTATAGATAAGGAAGCTGAGACAAAGAGAGGTGAAAGGACTTGCCCAGGGTCACACAGCTAATAAGGATCTGAGGCCACAACTGAATTCTGGTCTTTCTGACTCTGGACCCAGCACTCTATCCACTGGGCCACCTGGATGCCCCACAGGAAGGAACCGACACAGTCCTTCCTATGCCCCTTCTCTTGCTCAAAGACATGGGAGAAATAGCCCCCAGCTACAGCTGGAGTTCTGCCAGCAAGCCTTCAGCCTCTATTGGGAAAACAAAGACCCCAAGAGCCACAAGCATTTATTAAGTACATAGCACTGTGCTAGTCACAAACAATCAGACTCAGCGCCTAACTCTACACAACTTACAGTCCAGTGAAAGGAAAAACCCCACAGTATGGGGAAAAATGGTGAGGATAGAGGGATCCAGGAAGGCTTCCTGTAGGAAATGGAAATGGAGATTTAAGATGGGGACAGATACAGGAGGTGAAAAGCCAGAGAGGGTACTTCAAGAAGAGGGCAGGTGGGAGTAACACTGAGGAAAGACCAAAGTCAGGCCCAGGAGTGTTCTAGGGGAAAGCTGGTGCAAAGTCACAGGAAGGGATGCAAGAGGATGTGAGGAAGATGGAGGGGCACTAGATGCACCAGAGTGCCCAGTGAAGGGAGCCCCTGAAGACTTGTGCACAGAGGACACAGACATGCAGCCAGCACACAATCCACCTCCACTTATGTGGAAGCTGGCACTGACTGGAAGGGAGGGAGGAGGAGCTGTGGCATTCCGGCTGGGGGGCGGCTGGTAAGGAGAGTAGGGGCCTAGTTCCACACAAAATCAGGTGAAAGCCAACACATCAGAGCTCAGGGTCCAGGGCAGGAGTCTGAATTATGGGGTGAGGCCCACAAGGGCTAGAGTTCAGCAGCCTGACTTAGAGAGGGCCTGGACCTGCCAAGGTAGCCCAGCTCCAGAAGAAATAATGAAGAAGAGGTGCCTGATGGCCAGGAGGTTTGGGTATCAAGAAGAGTTAGGTAAAGGCCTAAACCAGACTTTCTTCAGGACACCAGGAAGTCTAGACAATTAACAACAAAAACTCTTGGCCCAGTCTGATACCTTTAAAAAACAAACAGCAACAAAAAACAACCAGCATCTCTATCAGTAACAACAACTCCAAAATCCTCCCAAAGGGAATGAGAAAATAACCAGGCAGGCATGACTTGCTAAGAAGACAGTCCAAACCAGCTCTCATCTGCTCAGGGCCCACAGTAGGGCTTCCTTCCTTCCTACGTCCCCATATTCTACTGCACTTATATATTCTATAAAATTTGCTTGCATAGGACCCATGGGGTGGTCACAAGGGTCTCAGAAAACAGTTATCATTCTTTGGGTCCAACTGGTCAAGCCAGATCAGCTCATCCTTTATTTATCAATCACAGTTATAGAAGAAAGATCAGCTCCTCATGAGCAAAGAGAAGGACTCCAGGGGAAAGAGATGTGAACCAATTCAGCCATTAACTCAGAATGGCTTCAGGAGGCCATTTCTCCTCTCTGGAAATCAGTCTACTCATCTGCAAAATGGGAAGATGATTTCTCTGGTCTCTGCCAGCTCTGATATTTTATGGCTCCTTATGACTCAACCATTCCATGCCTTGAAGAAGCCACCATATAATCTATTTGGCAAAACGTGAAGGAAGTCATCCAAGGCTACCAGAAGGGGCCCACGGCTGAGAGTGAGAACACCTGGGATGTAGCTCTGTCTCTGCTAAACAGCTTAAATAACAGGCAGGATGTTAAACTATACAGGGACACAGCCATATACTGGCTTAGTGAGCAGACAGCTGGATTAGGGGTCCAGAAGATCTGAATTCAAATCCCATCTCAGACACTTATCACTTATGTAACCTTGAAAAAGATACTTGACCTCTCTCAGACTCAGTGTCCTGAGACATAAAATGGGAGATAATAGTAGCATCTATTTCACTGGGTTTTTGTGAGAATCAGATGAGGTAACAGATATAAAGGTACCTTGCAAAACCTTAATTATATATTATATAATTATATTATACAAATGCTAACTATTATAACCCTTCAACTTCAAGACTCTACACTATCTTCCCAAATCCCTTTTTCCCTCCCTTACATATCCCTACCCCCCTCACCTCCAAGGGCCATTAACACAAGGCAGGATGTGGGAGACTTCTTGCTCATCCAACCTACCAGATGAAAAAGCTTATTAATAATAGGAGAGGGTCCCAAGGAAGGCAAACAGGGCAGGAAGGGTCTCAAGGTTATGCCATACAAGGTACTGAGGAGTTTAGCCTAGAAAAGAGATCAGAGGGACATGATAAAAGTCTTGAAGTAAACAGAAGAAAGACCAGCAAAGATCCTGGGCAAGGAGGACAACTTGGAAAGTGACATGTTAAACTGATTATATATTTGAAAAGAAAAGCAGACTGCACAGAATATCCACAGTTTCCCCTACAAATCTCCTTTTTCTGCTCTACTAGGTATCTAGAAATGTTCGTTTCATTTGGTGTTGAGTTCAAAATAAAAAGAATTCTTTAAAAAAAAAATTAAATAACTTCAGGTATCTGAAGGACCATCTCATAAACAAGGGATTGGATTTCTTCTACTGGGCCTCCAAGGGTAGAATTGAGAATGACACCACAGAAGTACAGAGAGGAAAATTCTGGCTCAATGTTAAGGGAAAATTTCCCAACAAGTAGGAGCCATCCCAGTGTCCTGGCCGGCCTTGGAGGCAGCATGACCCCTTTACTGGTTGGAGGTCTGTAAGTGAAGGGAGGATTGTCACTGGTTGGGGATGCTCTAGGACCAGTAGATTCCTAATCAGATACAGGGTGGCCTAAGAGGACTCTGGGGTCCCTCCCAGCTAGGACATTCTCTGAAGCACAAAAGAGAGGTGTCTCTATGGCCATTATCCAAGGACAAAGTTTCTATATGTTGGAAATCTCTTTTAAAAAAAAAAGTTAGTAGGGCTGGGTTTGTTTGTTTGTTTGCTTAAAAGTTTTAAATTCATTACAGATTACTTTTTTTAAAATTATAGTCATGGGCCTATGAAAGATTGATAGTAATTAAAGCAATTGCCTGTATTTGGGCTAGAGACAGAGTATGGTAGAAAGAACACTGAATCTGGAGGACCAAAAAACCTTGGAACTCAAACAGTGGCTCTGATACTACCTTGGACAAGTCCCTTTAACTCTCTGGGCTTCAGCTGGTTCCACTTTAAAATGAGGAGCCTGAGTCTGAATGATCTTTATCCCTTTCCCCACTCTTCATCATGTTAGGCCCTCCACGGAGCACCACCTCCAGTGTCCTTCCTGCCACCCCAAGATGTCCCGAGACAGGCCTATGCCCAAGGTGGAAAGCCTTAGGCTAGATGGAAGGGAAGCCAGCAACATTCAATTCCATTTTAATTGGGTTAAACATAAAGAAAAACTTCCCCCAGTGCCCAGCGTTAGAATCTAAAGCAACTGCAAAGTGGAATCCCACCTCCGAAGGCTTTTAAAGACTGCTTCCTAGCAGTCCTTCTATTTCTATACTTGGCAAGAGTTCCATGCGGCCTGCCTAAAAGCAGGAGATGGACCTCCCAGCTACTTCTTAAAACCCCGGTGTCAGCTGGGATTTTTCTTTTTTTAAGGCATGGCAGTTAACCAGGGCAAACTCACTTCCTGAAGAAACTTAATATAGTAAAGAGGTTCCACAGGACCATAGATTTAAAACAAAAAAGGAACACTGAGGTTTTCTGGTCCAACCATCAACTTTTACAAAGGGGGAAACAGAGGCACAGAGAGGTGAAGCCAGAGGTCACCCACATATAAACAGCAGGGCAGAGGGCAGTTGAATCCCAGTCCTCTGACTCCAAATCCAGCATTCTTTCCACTAGTTTTTTAATTCCCTAAAAAAAAAAAACAAAAAAAAAATCCATCTCTAGCATTCTTGACAAAGCAGAGATGCTCTTCGTAACAGTTTTTCTCACCACAGCATCAAAGGATGTGCCAGCCTGAAAAGCAGGACTGAACTCAATTCAACTTAATTAGCATTTAGTAAGTGCTGACTGCTGGCTAGACACAGAGCCCGGGACAGGCTCTGGAGAGACACAAACAAGACCGAAATCAGTCTCTGCCCTCAAGGAGCTTTCATTCTACACAGGGAAAAAACCTGTCCCCAACTAAATAAATACACAATGAATACATAAAGATGGAGGAGAAAGGTTTGGTGAAGGGTTCCAGACTGTAAGGGGGGCTGTTCCTGGAGGTAGGCATTCCAAGAAGCAGCCAAGAAGAGGGAGGGCATCCCAGGTATGGGGCACAGCACATGCAAATGCACATAAGCAGGAGCTGGGATCCCAGAAAATACCCAACAGACTAGCTGGGTTGGAATGTAGAATGCACACGAGCGTAAGATGAAATATGCCCAACAGTGGAGTTTGCACGCACGCGCGCGCACACACACACACGCACACACCCTCTGCCACTGGAGAGATTGCTGCCAAGTCCAACCCCTGACTCCTGAGAGTAAAGGACTCCAACTGTTCATCCACATGTTTTACTAAACACCCAAGTCCCAGGTCCAAAGATTTCAAGCTGAAACAAACCCTCGGGGCTCATCTCGCCTTACCAAGAAGAAAAGTGAGGTCCAGAGAGGGAAAGATATCAGCCTATGATCACACAGACTACCCAACAGAGCTAGAGCAGGAGCCTCCAAGTCTGGGGCACCTTCTACTCAACCAGAACTAAGTTCAAAAGGGCAAAGCAGAATCAAAACACACTTGCCCAGACTTATCATTCACAGAAACATCTTCACTAACCAAACCACAAACTATAAAACTGTCTGTTTTCTCCTCCCATCCCACCAAAAATATACATAGTCAGAATCATGTTTCTACCACACACCCACCATGGGACCTGCAGAAACCTCATTTTCTTCCATCCACTGAGTGATGTTAAAAAGTACACAAAGTCCCGGCCTCAGGGAGCTCAGTTCACACACAGACTTGGTCAAACTGGCCTCTCCCCTTTCTGGACAAATATGATTTCACATTCCAGTCAGCACAAGAGGGCCATCCCACAAAAGAGACCTCCCAGTTCATCCCTCAGTCTCTTGAAAGATGACAAAAGCTTCCAAGAAACATGAAGACTACCTATAAGCCACAGAGCAGCTTAAGAAGGATTTTGAAAACCAAATAAGAGAAGTGGAGAAAAATGAGAATGATGAATGAGAATGATGCAAGAAAATCATGAAAAGAGAGTCAACAACCTGACTGAAGAAAATAACACCTTAAAAAATAGATTAACTCAAATGGCAAAAGAGGCCCAAAAAGCCAATGAGGAGAAGAATGCCTTAAAAAGTTGAAT
>CM053592.1:155856695-155889692 GCA_028646515.1 Pseudochirops corinnae
GATAGGAAGGAGGGACATATAATCAGTCTCTCACAATATGCCCACTGTGAAGATGTTCTACGTAATTACACATGTATAGCCTCTATTTAATTGCTTGTCCTTCCAGTGGGAATGGGTGATGAGGGAGGAAGGGAAAGAATCTAGAATTTAAAGTTCTATAATCAAATGTTAAAAATATATATGTATATAGATATAATTATTATTGTTAATTACATCCACTGGGAATTAAGATATACAGGCACCGTGGTAGGGAGATCCATCCTGTCCTACCGGAAAATCAGAGGGGCAAGGTGGAGGACATAGGACAGAGCAGATTGGGGGAGAGGTTATACAGTGGGATGGCTGTTTTGAGGTGTTAGGTAGGGGAAAGATGGGGAGAAAATTTGTAACTCAAAATCTAGTAGAAATGAATGATGTAAACAAGAAAATAAATAAATTAATTCATTTAAAAAAAAAAAAGACAAGGACTTACAACCTGGGATCAAAAACCACTTACGGACCACGGCTCCCACTGGGTAAACTTTACACATTGGGCTTTCTTCTCAACTAAGAAAAACTTGTTTGACTACAGGTCCCTGTGACACTCAGAAACTATAAAATAATTTCACATATGTGTAGTGGATGCTTACTTTAAGCATTTAAGGACTTAGCCTTACATCATTTCAGTGGATGCCTAAGAAAATCTTCTTCCTACTAAGTTTTCTGCTGTCCTTGGATCTCAAAGTTTCAACTCCATAGTTGTAACACATGGAGAATTCCCATGATTTCCACATTTTCTAAATGGAAAATCATGCAGCCCCATGATCTCAGAAGAATCAAAACACAAATGACCTAAAGGGCAATGGAAAGACAGATGGTAGCCTATAAGGGCATCAGCATTGTTTTAAGGCTAACTGATGCATGAAAAGCATCATGAAAAAATTGTCTAGAATATTAATAACTGGAAAAAGGGGGTCGTGAAGTGAGATTGATAGGTAACAGACAGAAAGGCCAACAGCTGCAATGATAGCCAAGAAATATTAAAATAAACAGAAAAAGGTACTTAGTAAACTAAAGAGACTGGCAATGGAAGATTTACAGGGGAACATCTTACAGAGTAAGAAAGTATGGATAGGTAGTAATTTACTTGTCAGCACAGGGAGTACTCACAGATCCACTTAGATATTGGTGTACATATTCTCAAAATAGCATTATTTACAAATAAAGTACCTGAAGAATCACCCCAGATAAGAGGGGTTAGAAACATTCCTCTTGGTTCCAAACCACCAACAAATATTTATGAAGTGCCTACTACATATCGGGTATTAGATATATACGTATAGCACTGACTGGTGGCAATTACAAGGAGGCAGATTTTGATATAAGAAAGAATTTATTAGAATGTAAGAATGCAAGCTTATGTTGGAATTTAAGCTCCTTGAGGGCAGGGGCTGTTTCCTTTTTTTGTCTTTGCATACCCATTACCTAATACAGTCCCTGGCATATAATAAGTGCTTCAAAAATTCTTGTGGAATGAGTGATTCCTAAAAATCAGAGCATCTAATGATGGAATGGACTCCTTCAGGATGCAGTGAGCTCCCCCTGTCTCCAAGTCAAAGATGGATGACTTCCCAAGGAGGTTGTCAGGGAGTGGATTCCTTGAGCTCTAGGATTCCTTCCAAACTCTCAAGATTAAATTACTCTCTGGTCCTCTCAACTTCCCCACCTGGAAAATTAGGGCTTTGGACGAGATCATCTCTAAGGTGCTGGGATGCCCTGTCTGCACTCTACATCGTCACAGAGGCTAGCAGCCTCCTAGCATAAAGCCCAGCCATTCTCAAATCTGATCAGGGGAAGAACAGAGCGAAATTTATTGATGGCTCTATTCGGGGAAACACATGACAAAAACCCATGAAGACAAAATAAATGTGGAACAGGCAAGGGAAACTAGGCAAATGGGGAAAGAGGACCAAGGTCTACAAATGTCGTTTAGGTTCTAATAGTTCTTTGAAAGTATGGGCGGTTTAATCCTTTGTCTGCATCCTCAAAAGCCAGGATAGTGCCTGGTATACAGCAGGTATTTAATAAATGTTGGCTGACTGATTAACATCTGGGTAACAACATGGAGGCTCTATCAAAGCAGTGTATCACCTCATCAGAGGGTGCTTCCAGACAGACACCTGCCATTTACACTAGAAAACTTTTCTTCCCAACAACAGATGACTGAGGAATACTCAGTGTCTCAAGGCAGCTAGGTGGCTCAGTGGACAGTCAGAAAAACCTGAGTTCAGATCTATTGTCAGGCACGTACTAACTATATAACCCAGGCAAGTCACTTAACCTCTGCCTTAATCCACTGGAAAAGGGAATGGCAACCCACTCCCCTGTCTTTGCCATGGGGTCACAAAGAGTCCGACATGACTCAACAACAGTAACTTAGACCCGCACAGGTGTAATGACTCAGATCAGATTCTGCTAAGCCATACAGACAATCAGAGCACCATCAGACATGAGCATTCTCAGTTCCAGCTTTAAACCACCTCCTTACTCTGGGGTTTGGGGCATGAGGCTACAGAACAATGATAGTGACAGAAATGATGATAACAATCACCCACCTAAGCTTCCCTGTCTTCTCAAAGGCTCTGTCAGCCAAGGCTGAGCTGGAGAGAATTCAGGGATGATGGAGCCCATCTGTTCCACAAAGACCAACCTGGCTCAAGTTCAAATAGGCTTTCAAGAGCACGGCCTCAAGAACTCAAATTGCTCATCACCACAGAAACTCTGGAAGACTGTCTACAGGCACAGACTGCCTACCACGTGTGTCAGTGGAAGGAAAATTCACCCTAATGAAATTAAAAAGCCAGATGCCTTCCTGTCACTGGAAAGGTGAGAGACCACGAGTGTGGAACAGCACAGACACCAAACAGCAAACTGAACTCACTGAGATTTAACCAATTTCCGGGCCCCACCCGGCCCTCCACCCCACTTGTCCTGTCTTTTTTGTGTGTTGTCTCTCATGAAACTGTAAGCACCTTAAGGGCAGAGGCTTACAATTGTACCAATTAACTGCATCCCAGTTTAGCACAACATGTGACACATAAGTGGGCACTTAATGTTTACTGGACTAGACTGCCGTGCTGACTAGGTTAACCGATCTGCTTTTACTTTTTTTCTCTTCATTTTTTGTCACAAGGGAATGGTTCGGTGGGGTGGGAAAGGAAGATAAATATATTCAGAAACTAACCCAATCTAAAAACAAAAGACCTCAACAAAATTAAATTTCATTTAAAAAAAGACTTGAAATAATAACAACATTCTGGTTTCTGAAGTACTTTATGGTCATGAAAAGTATCACACAAGTTATCTTACTTGATCCTATGAAGTAGGAGGGCAAGGGTTATGATAAAGAAACTGAGATGTGAAAGAATCGGTCAGAGGTCACTCCTCTAATAAAAGTGATGGCACCAGGACCTGAACCCAAACCTCCTGACTCCAAGCCCAATTACTCTTTCCCACAATCATAAAATGATGACCTAACTTCCTAACGCAGGGTGGGACAGGGGAAAGGCACTGGGCTAAGGATCTGGAAACCCAGGGAACATCCCCAAATCTGACACTAATTTGCTGTGTGGCCCTGGGTTGGTCTCAGTCCACTTTGCCTCTAATACATGATTCTATGAACTAGGATGCTTCTATATCCCATGTTGAGGAAGCTCTGAAAGAAAGAATCACTAAGACACCCAAGCATGGAGTCAACAAGACCTGTGGCAGTGAGCTCCTTGTTGTGTGCTTACTGGTCCAAGAGGCTGCAGGGGGATTTCTGCTCTGGGGGAGGACTGGTTTAGATGGCCCCCAAGTCCCTTCCTACCCTGAGACTCTGGGATTATGGACACCCCCCAAGTATTACTGGAAAGCAAAGCAGTTGACAAAAAGGAGTCTGTCGTTTCACCTAGGCTGGGCATGCATGTGGCTGGGTTTTTTCTTTTTTTTTTTTTGTCTTGCACATCCTGGAATTAATGCTGGTCTCTCTGAATCATTTCCTCTTCTTGCTTCCTGTCTTTAAAAACTCTGAAAGGCTCCTTGTCGTTTCCCTGATCCATGTTTACAGGCACAGTTTCCTTTTATTCAGGCAGGCACAGAAAGTCAGAAGCTCCACCTGCCTCCAGGCTGCAGCCCCTTGCACTGAATGAAGGAAGGAAGGGGCGGAAGGAAGAAAGAAAAAAGACTCTCTTAGACTGGTAGAAGCAAACCACAGTGTGAGTTTTCTTTCCATTTTCAAAGAAAATAGACCTCTGAGAAAAACTACAAGTCACCCCAAAAAGAACCACAGGAAAAACTCATCAGTAACAAGCCTGAGAATGGTGAGGTGAGCGAGCAGCAAATCTCTGATTCAAGTCAAATATTTATCCCCAGAAAGACAAGGGGAGAAAAAAATTAATCACCCTTAGAAAGGAGGTGGTAAACATCAGACCTCACTCCCTACCTACACAGAAGTGGCAGAGGAGAGGGCACTGGACTTGAAGTCCAGAAAACCTGAGCTCAAATTCTGACCTAGACACACACTCAACCATGAGCCCAGGGACTAGATACTGAACCTTTTGGGCCACAATTTCCTCCCTGGTAAAACAGGAGTAACAACAGTCCCTAATTTACAGAGTCATTTTGAGAATCAAATGGGATAAACTGGAACACAAAGATGAAAAGCAGATAGCAATGCCCTCAGGACACTGCCACCCAAACCCCAGAGATCTTGAGCCAAAACACTCTGACTTTGGAGTCAGTTTCCCCATTAAAAGAATTAAAATTAATCTCACCCGTCATTACAGATCTATGACAGTATACCAGAATCAATGCACACTTAGTCTAACACATTTTGCAAGGGTCAGAGGAAGGTTTGAAAACCAGAGTGCTGGATGCACAGCAGGTGATGGAGGTGGGAAAGGATCACCTTTTCCAGAGATGAACTTCTAGTTCTAGTTTTTAAACCACCAGGCCCTTCCGCCACCCAACCCAGTAAGTTCAAACAGTACCTCGTAACTAGACTTACTTAGCTTGTTAGCCCAAAGAGTAAGGTAGAGCCATACATTCCTGTACTAAGGAAGTGGGGTTACACCAGTGACCCCATGTGTCCCAATCTCATTTGGGGAGCAGTGATGAGAGCTGGAGGATTCATTGCCCAAACCACATCACCTGGCCAAGAGAGAAAGGACTGCCCCAGATTCAGGTGCTTTGTCCCATTTTACGAATGTCGGGACAAATCATGGCCACTATAATCTGCCAGTGACAACCACTGGCACAAAATGCCCCCTTCCCTTCCCCTGGCTCAGAACCATCTCCAAACCAAATCCCAAACAGCTGCAGTTGCCACAACTGACCTCAAATCTGCTCTCTTTGATGACTCATAAGAACTTCACACTGTTAAATCAAAACAACCACAGTCAGATTTTCAACTTGTATCCAACAAAATACAGGTGGCTCCAGCACCAATGAGCTACAGCTACTCTAGAGGGAGAAAACCTTCCCTCTAATACATTGCTTACTCAATTCAAAAAGCATTGATTACACACCTATGTTCAAAGCACTCAGTAAACTGAGAACACCCCCCAATGCCGCATGCTCCCCATTGCAGAACACAGAAACAAGGATCACAACCTGACCTCTGACCTCTGGCTCACTAAGCCCAACCCATGCATTCTGGGACTAGGAACTGTGACCAGGACCACAGAATCGTAGTTTAGGGCTGAAAGGTCTTAAGAGGTCAACAAACCTACCCCAAATTTTACAGAGAAAGAAACTGAGGACCAGAGAAGGGAAGGATCTTACCCAGGGTAACATCTTCTAGGAAAAATAGCTTACATTTCTATAGCCCAAGAAAGTTTGCAAAAGCCCTTAACTTAAAACAATACCGTACAAGTGTGATATCTCAATCTTATAAATGAGGAAAATGAAGCTCTGAAAGAGGATACTGGAAGCACTAAGTGGTACTGTACTTATAGCACTAGGCCTGGACTCAGGAAGACCTGAGTTCAAATCCAGCCTCAGGCCTTCGGATCTGTGTGACCCTGGGCAAGTCACCTAACCTCTCAGTTTCCTCGGCTGTAAAGTGGGAATAACAGCATTAACCTCCCAGGTTGTTTTGAGAATCAAATGAAATATCTGTAAAATGCTTGGCATATAACAGGAGTTTAATAAATGTTTGCCTCCTTCCCTCTCCCCTTCATACAGACAGTAAGAATCAGAACAAGAACAATGAGCCCAGTCTTGAACTCTAAACCAGAGTCCTCTCCATCACAGTCAGAGCACAGAAAAGGAGGTCCCACAGGGAGAGGAGACGGCCACAAGATGCGCTGGGCACTGCTGGTAACATCATATTTTGATGCCTAGGTTCCAGGCAAAGAGAATGTGTTTTTTTATTTGGGTGTGGGTGGCATCAGAGAGAAGGCAGAGGGGACCACATCTGATGTGAGCACACAATAAAGAACAGTCACAGCCTCCCAGCTCCAAAACAACACTCAGTGACCTTCAAACTGTTGGCATGGCAAAGCCCTTCACACAATCCAGGCATGAATACTGTAGGAATACACAATCTATCATGCTGAGAAGATAAGACTCATCCTGCCTCATGGGGACAAGTCTCAGCTCCCCAAGAAGACACTAACTTGGCTCCCCAAAGGCAAGGCCAAATTTTGGGGTTATCTTATAATCCCCACAGTGCCCAGCACAAGACTGGCTGACAACAAGCCCTCCATTACAATCTGCCAACTGGTTGGTTGGCTGAAAGACTGCACAAAATCCCAGAATTAGAAGCTATCAGACAGTCCAACCTCCTTCCCCCCAATGCAGGAATCCTTCTAGAGCAGGGGTTCTTAACCTAGAAGACATAGATAGATTTCAATGGGTCTGTGAATCTGGATGGGGAAAAAAAATTACATCTTTATTTCAACAGGGTTAGTTTCCTTATATATTTTACTTTATGCATTTAAAACCATTATTCTTAGAAGGGATTCTAGACAAAAATGTATCAAAAAAAGTGTTGTGTATATATAAAATATATGCCAAAAATATTATATATACATATAAAAGTGTTAACTACAAACATGACTGCAAGGTAAAAAGCATCAATGAAACTTATAAAAAATGAAGTGCTACCTACAGGATAAGTCTCCAAACAGCTCCCTCCTTTCAGCATAAAGGTGGTGAACTATAGGTGCAGAATGAGGCATACATGTTTTGCTTAACTGTATTTTTTTTTTTTGTTTTAATAGAGAGTTCTATAGAGTATAGAGGAGCCACTGGGAAATGATAGCAATATTTTCTGTTGTTTTTTTTTTAATCAATTAAATTTCTTGAGAGAGAGAGCACACTCATGAAGTCTCCATACCAATTCCCCATACACTGAAATTTAAACTCTGTTCAAAAGCAATATTGCCCAGTGAAGTCTCATTTCTTTAAAAATGCCTAGGGCACTGGGAAGGTGAGCCAAGCTCGCCCAGGATCACAGAGTCAGAAGCACATGCGTCAGAGGTAGGACTAGAGGCCAGGTCTTTTTCGGGATGACTACTTGTTACTCTCCCTCATCACTCCCCATTCCAACTAGACTTGACTTCATGCTATTCCTCATCAACAGCATTCTACTTTCTGTCTCAACACAGACTGGCCCCAAGGCCTAGAGGGCTCTCCCCTCACCTTCTACCTCTTGGTTCACTCAATTTCATGGTGTCATCCAATCCAGATCCTGGGACCCCAGGTCATTCTCCTTCCTTTCTCAAGGAGTTTCCCTGGCTCTACCTTACTTATACTGGAGATATGCTTATACTAGGGGGCATGCTGATATTCCTGTAAACACCCGAATCTCTCAATTCCTCAGTGTCCCTGATTCTCCTGACCATCTCTTGGCTGGCGTTTGAAGCCCTTCACAAACTAGCCTCAACCTACCTCTCCCACTCTGTTCTAGATTTCCCTTCCACTGTCCAGTCAAACTGGCTACCTTGCTGTTCCTCACACATAACCCACCATATCCTACTTCCCTGCCTTTGTCCTGGATATACCCCATGCCTGGAATGCGCTACCCTCACCTTCTCTTAGGATCCTTCATGTTCTTCAAAACTCAGCTCAATACCACCTTCTACATGAAGCTTTCCTGAGAGCTGGTAGGTAGTTCTCTCCTCCACAAAATTACATTGTATTTATTTTAAATACATCTTTAGGTGCTTCCCAAAGAGAATACAAGCTTTTTGAGGGCAAGGTCAAAGAAAAAAATTATAACACTGTACTATGGAATAATTTAGAACTATGCCCAAAGGACTATAAAACTGTTTAATTTTGACCCAGCAATACTATCACTAGATCTATACCCCAAAGAAATCAAAGAAAAAGGAAATTGTTTAACATGTAATTGGAGTAAAAAATAAAATATTACTTTAAAAAAAGACAAATGACCCACACATACAAAAATGTTTATAGTAGCTCTTTTTGTGGCGGCAAAGAATTGGAAGCTGAGGGGATGTCCATCAACTGGGGAATGGCTGAACAATTTATAGCATATGAATGTGATGGAATATTATTGTGCTATAAGAAATGAAGATGGGAATGGTTTCAGGAAAACCTGGATAGCTTTATATGAACTGATGCAAAGTGAAAGGAGCAAAACCAGAACAATACACACAGTAACAGCAACATTGTAACTAGCAATACACACAGTAACAGTAACATTGTAACTAGCATCAACTACACAAGACTCAGTCACTCTGATCAAGACAATAATCCAACACAATTCCAAAAGACTCATGATGAAAAATTTAATCCACTTACAGAGACAAAACTGATGGACTCTGAGCGTAGACTAAAACATATTTTTTTCTCCTCCTTTATTCTTCTTGTACTTTTTTTTCTGGAGCACGGGTAATGGGGGAAATGTTTTGCATGACCTCATATGCATAACAGATACCCTGTTTCTTGCCTTCTCAAAGGATAAGGGAGGACTAGGGAGGGAGGGAGAGAAACTTTGGAACTAAAATAAAAATAATTTTTTATAAAACTACTATACTCTACATTTTAGGTAGACTGCCAAAAACCATTTTTTATTAATTTAACATTTTAAGTCCAAGAATTTCTAACTCAGAAAAAGAAACATCCAAATGGATAGCGTCTTCCCATGCCTTTGGGCATCTCTCTAACACATAAAGAAAAAGATCTATTCCATCTAACAGAAGTCACTTAATCTTTTCCTAAAACTACTCAATTCCTCCTTAGACCACCTCCCTCAAGTGTACTCCAGGGATAAGCATAAGGACCTGCTCTCTGAGATCAATACCCTAATCCCTTCAAATGGGGAAAGAGGGTCTGGACACGACTCTCACTCCTGGTGAGGACAGGAAAGGCAACGATCCTAACTACACAAGGGGTATTTCTTGTTTTGAACTAAGTCATCATCCTTAATCCATTTTCCCCTAGCTTTGGCACTTGACCTTTTATACACTTTAGACTAGAATAACATATATTTCTCAATACTTTAAATTGAACTAAAAAGGTTTTAAATATGCCTCCACAGCAGGAACAGTTTCATTTTTGTCTTTATCCCCAGCATCTGGGGGAGGGCTTGGCACAAAGCAGGTTCTTAAATACTCATCCTGATGACTGATTGATTGATGGGGAAACCCCAGCTCCCCTCAGGACAAGCTCAAGTGCTAGCTCCTCCATGGCTTTTCCTGCTTCCCTTAGTTGTCAGTGATGCCTCTCCCTATCACTGTGTATATTTCTTTCTGCAGATATCCCCGAGCTCCTGGAGGGCAGGGAACATCTCATTTGTGTATTTTTATCCCCAGAGCCTGGCACATAGGAGGTATTTAATAAGTACATTCTTGATTTCTGACTCCAGTTCCTGTTCTCTAAATCCACTATGCTGTGCTGTCCCTGGAAACACAAATGGTATGGAAAAATTAATTCTATTTCAGTCAGTCAGTCAGTTAACATTTAATAAGAGCCTACTATGTGCCAGGCACTGTGCTAAACAATGAGGATACAAAAACAACAACAAGAAAGACAGTCTCTGTCCCTAAGGAGCTCACAGTCTTATGGGGGAAAAAACATGAAAATAACTCTTTACAAACAAGCTATATACAGGATTAACAGGAAATAATCAACCAAAGGAAGGCACCAGGATTAGGAAGGACTGGGAAAGAACATGTATTTCTTTCAAATAGATATATATGCTCACACCAAAGCAATCCACCTACATGAAACAACCTAGAATAATGGAAAAGTCCACTGGTCTGAGGCTCAGAAGGCCTCAGGCCAAGTCCTTGCTCCAGCACTTCTTACTGGATAGCCTTGAGAAAATCACTTCTCCCTGATGGTCCTCAGTGTCTTCACTTGTATAATAAAGACAATCCTGCATCACAGCAAAGTTGATCAGGTTCTGGATTTGGGACTGAAGAAGACTTAGGTTCTTTAGTGGGGTTCTAATGGCTCTTGGCTATGTGACCCTGGGCAAGTCACAACCCCTCCCCCCCCCCCCCGTAATCCTCCATTTTGTAGTACTTCACCTCAAAGTTGTGGTGAAGAACAAAGCAGATACTATATTAAAGTACACTGCATACTTTAAGGTTCTAGACTCTAAGTAACTAGAGGGACACAGATTAGGATTACCTGATACAGGTAACTCCCAGATAAGGAAACTCTATCCCCCAATATAGGTTGCCACCTTCTCCACAACTTACAATCTTAGAGGGTCTCCTAGCATACTGGGGAGTTAAGGGACTTCCCCGAGGTTAGAACGTGCCAGAGGCATGATATGAATGGAGGTCTTCCCATCTGAGAGTCTTGTGCTCCATCCACCAGGCCAGGCTGCCTCTAAGGTACCATGTAAATGTCTATCATTGGTATTACTACCAACCCCGCCTTTATCTCAAGGAGGGGATTTGTTATGAAGAACAAACAAGTGAATGTAAGAGAAAGTACTCTGCAAACCCTAAAGGGCTTTGTAAATGTTGGTTATTATCAGTACAGACACAAGTATCCCAAAATACTTGCTATCCATAGGGTAATGGTATGCCTGACTACAGCACTCTGTGAGAGCACCAGCATCGAAGAGGAGGTGGGGCAGGACTGAAGCTCACTTTACTCCCAAGACATATGCAATGCCTGGCACTAAGTTTGGCACACAGCAGAATAATGTTTTTTTTCATTTTAAGTCCAACATTTAAATTTAAATGTTTTTGGTTAAAAGAGATTTTAACAACCAAAAAAACCCAAACCCTAAATATGGCTTCAGTTTAAGATACAGTAAGCCCAAAAACATCCCAGTCCTATTTTATTTACATAGCTGTTTTGAGGAAAGCCCTTTGTAAACCTTTGGGCAACTTAAAAATGAAGGCTCGAAGTATTATCTTATAGCAGGGCTCTTTAACCTGGGATCTGTGAACCTGTTTACCAGTTTTTATAACAGTATTTCAATATAAAATTCCTTTGTAATTCTATGTATTTTATCTTATGCACTTAAAAGCATTCTGAGAAGGGATCCATAGGCTTTATCAGACTGCTGAAAGGAACGATGAAACTAGAGAGGTTAAGAACCCCTGCCTTAGAGGGTTACGGCTGGAATAGACCTTAACAATCTTCTAGGCTAATAACACATGATACAAAGGAGGAAACCGAGATGATCAGGGGAAAGGACATGTCTTATCCAGCCTATGTTTTATGACTAAAAAGACCTGGACAAATGTAGGTATTGATTACTGTCAGTCTAACAAAGTCATAATTCAATTTTCTGATACAGCTGAAAATATATCAGATAATATTGATAGGGACTTCTACATCTGGTCTAGACCTGTGATTTTTCACTGGTTGCACACAACTCCCAGAAGGAAAATTTATTCTACCAATGAATACTGAGACAAATGCTCAGCAATTTGAAGTCTTCACTGCGTGGATCACTTCGGGTTAACTGACTTGCTCAGGGTCACAAAGCCCTTAGGAGACCTGAGCCCAGGTCTTCTGGCCTCCAAGGCCAGCTCTCCATCTGTTATGACACAACACACGACCTCTCATATCTCCATCAAACCTGAAGTGAAACTGACCTCAGCAGTAGGAATACATACCAGCCCTAAGATTCAACGCCTTCTGGCCTTTCCTCGGGCTATATTCCCAAAGAGTGAACCTCCTATCCTCCCTCTTAACTGGCTAAATTCCTGCCCATCTCTTCTCCCAGTGCATCTTTTCCAGATTCGATTCTAAACTCCAAGAGGGCTGGGACCTTATCTTATCTATACTTGACACCTCCCCCAGCTCCCAGCACAGAATTCTCCACTCACATCATCATCCCATGACTAAGAAGCTGGTAAAATCTTCAGGGGTTACGTTATGTCGTTTCCAACCAGTAAGATAAAGGAAGATTTCCATTTCAAAAGCAAAGCACAATTTTTTTAAGACAGTTATCCCCAGCTGTGCTTAATAAATCTCTAAATCTGATCCCTTTAATTACTATATCTAAATCTGATGGCCTTTTCTCAGTCTTCATCCTTCCAGACCTCTCCCATTCTTCTGACTTCATTGCCCAGGCCCTCCACCAGCATGCTCATGAATACTGATTCCTCCTGGTCCTTCCTCTGTCTGACTTTTCCTTCTAAGTATGCTCTGCTGGTTCATCCTCTACATCTCACCCTACAGAGAAGCCGCAGAGATGAGGAGGGAGAGCCTTGCAGGCATAGGCAGTGCCAGTGAAAGTGCCCAGAGTCAGGAAATGGGAGTGTCACACAGCCAGGACGCCAGGGTCATTAGATCACAAAGCTGGAGGGGAGTGGTAGATAAGGTAATAACAGTAACAATAATGATACAGCATTTATTAAGCACCTACTACATGCCAGGCGTAGTGTTAAAATGCTTTATATATATTATTTCATTTGATCCTTATACAACCCTAGAAAGTGGGTGCTATAATTATCCCCATCTTACAGATAAATTTTAAGAAAATTGAGAAGGTAGGAAGGGGGCCAACTTGTAAAGGGCTTTGAATGCCAGACAGAAAATTTTATATTCATCCTGGGGAGTCTCCCACCATAATTTACTTTAGAAGGGGGTGATATGGTCAGAGCTGCTCTTTATAAAGAGCAATTTAGCAGTTAAGTGGAAGATGGACTGGCATGGGAAGAGGCTCAAGGCAGACTGACCCACTAGCCTATTGCAATGGTCCAAGCATGAGGAGATGGGGGCCTACAACAGTGATGGCAACGTCAGAGGAGAGAAGGTGGTAAATGAGAGAGATGGTATGAAGGTCAAATCAATTTATTCATTTATTCAAAAGCTCCAAATCACCACAGAAACAAACCTATAATGCTTCAAACGTGCACAAGTTTGTTGTCACAGAGGAAAACTATATTTGTAACATAATCAGCCAATTACTTACTGCTGAAGGAGCCATTAAAGAATTCTAGCACCAGCCCCTGGGGAATCACTGACTGTCCTTCAGGAATCTTCAACTCAACACAGAGCGCATTATCTTTTCTCACTAGACCAAAATGACCTGTTTCTCCTGAGGTAGCACCATCAAGGTCACTCTCAACTCCTCCCGTCTTTCACCCCACAAGGCTTCTCACTTACCAAGTCCTATACATTCTAGGTCTTAGCCCATCTAGGTCTTAGCCCTGTCTCTTCATTCACATGGCCTTCACTCTGGGGCAAGCCCTCACACCTCACCTGGACCACTGCAACAGCCTAAGGGATGTCCCTGTCTCCAGTCTCTCCCCTTTCAAATCCATCTTTTACAAAGCTGCCAAAAGAACCTTCCTAAAGGACAGATCTAACCATGTCACCCCTCTGCTTAGAAAGATGTGGGGGCTTCCCACTGCCTCTAGGAAAAACCACCAACTCTCCAGCTTAACATTTAAAGTTCATCACAGTCTGGCTCCAGTCAGCCTCCCTTTCCAGACACTATTCCCCCTTCCCTCTTGCTTCCAGCCAAACTCCCCTAGTTGTTGATCTCTGAATTTGCCTAAGCACATCCTCCTTCCCCCCACCCCATACCTAGAATTCAGTCCCCTCTCTTTGTTTGGGGCTCTTAGAATCTTAAGCTTCTTTCCAAGACCACCTTATTGGTCGTCTTCCTAGTTAACTGCTCACTCTCTCTTTAGACAACCACGTACAAAATCCTTATCATCATCATAGATCTTTGAAATTTGTGGAACATTCTTAATAGATTTTGGCATACCAAATACTCATAACCTCCAAACCACATGGAATGAAAAGCTCTCAACATATAGAGCCCCATGGAAAGAAACCAAAACCATAAGAGAACAAGATGAACTGCAAATTATTCCTGTCATCCCATCTGCTCCTGGGGTCGTCCCAAAGATGCTGTCGGTGAGCCTACAGACGATGAGCTTAAATCTCCATGCTTCTATTCGGTTGTAAAAGGATGGTAATAGCTAGCATTTATGTAGCACTGTAAGGCTGGCAAAGTTTTCCACTGGTATTATCTCATCACATTATCTGGTCCTCACAACAACCCTACCAGGTAGGTGCTATTATTATCTTCATTTTACAGATGAAGAAACTAAGGCAAACAGAGGTTAACTGATATGCCCAGGGGCGGCTAGGTGGCACAGTGAACAGAGCACCGACCCTGGAGTCAGGAGGACCTGTGTTCGAATACGGCCTCAGACACTTGAAACACTTTCTAGCCGTGTGACTTTGGACAAGTCACTTAACCCCAGTTGCCCTCCAAAAAAAAGAAAAAAGCAAAAAAAAAAAAAAAAAAAGGAAACTGACATGCCCAGGATCCCCCAGCCAGTAAGTGTCTGAGGGCTGTATTTGAACTCCAGTCTTCCAGACTCCAGGACTAGCGCCTTAACCACCATGCCATCTAGTTTCCTCTTTAAAAAAAAGGACAATCCTTTGATCTACCTAGGCAAGAACATTAAACCTAATAGAATAATGTAATAGTGATTTGCCCCAGAATCATTTCTATTTAAACTCTGTCAGCTATAAGATGAAAACAAGAAAAATCACGTTTATACTTGTCCACTTCAATGGTCTAATTCCCCAGCAAAACATAAGCCCTCCCAACCAGACTAATGTCCAACGTGAAAGTATTTGCAGATCCTATACTTGATTGCATGCTGCCATGGGGGAGGGGGGTGAAGGAGGGTAGAAAATTTTTAACTCAAGTGATTGTGGAACTGAATCTTGAAAACTAAAAGTAAATAAACAAATCAACTAAATTAAAAAAAAAAACATTGATGCTGCCCAAATATGGAGCTCATAAGTTTCAGATGGTATCCTTTAATGAGTTTGAGCCTCTTGCTTTGGCTCTTGGGTCCCAGAAAAATGCATGTAAATCTTATTTAAGTGAATAAAATCAGAGACAATATACATTTTAAAAAATGTAAGCCCTCTGAGGGCAAGGAATGTTTCTTTTTTTGTCTTGATGTCCCTTTGCTGAGCACTCAGTTCAACACCTGGCACATAAGACATTCAATAAATGCTTCTTATTGTCTGTTAAACTAAACTGAAAATACCACTTTAGGAAAAATAAAAGGTGGGGTGAGGGTACCTTCCTGCCTACTGACTGCAACCTCCACCTCGGCACCCAGGGTGCCTGCCTATGCTTACTCTGCCCTATGGGGGCAGCACAGTATATCAGAAAAAATGCAGACTGGGGAGACCAGAGTTCAAATCCCAGGACTCATGTATAACACTACAATTACATTACCTTGGACAAGTCCCTGAACTTTGCCTGGTGCTAGCTTCCCCTCCTGTACCCAGCTCAAAGGCCATTATGATTGAAGGACTCTGTGAACCTGAAAGCACCATATAAAGGTATTGTTATAGCCAAACTCCAGAAATGGGCACATTGCAGGGAAATAAATGACATATTCAAGAAACAGCTACAAAGCACTGATTAGATAGCTGTTCTACTTCTTTAGTGAATGACTCAGGAAATGGGTTAAGAAACAAGTCTACAAGGTCCTATACCATGCCCATATTCCACATTCCACATGAATACAAATGACTTGACCTAGGAAATCTCACTTCTGCCCACCCCGTATCTATCAGATCAGCCTAACTCTTCTTCTCACAAGCTGTTCTGGTTGAGGTCTTACTGGGGCTGCCCTTCATTTGTTTCCTTAGAACAGAGTAGCCCATGATAACTGGAGGCAGGCTGCCCAGTGGTTCTGTTGTGCCAGGACTCCAGCTGTGATACTTACTGCCTGGGTTACCTTGGGCTTCAGGCCGAGACTCGCCTTTCTTATACACAAAATGGGGATGATGATGCTTACATGACCAGAGTTGCTGTGAGCAAAGCACTTCTGCAAACCCTGAAATGCTACAGAAATGTCATTGTCTCAGTGACAACAGGCTTCTGTGGTCCCCTGACATCATTCCCCTCCAGTCAGATGCAGGAAGGCTTTGATTTGAAGCAAAATAAAATTTTTTTGAAGATACTTATACTTGGCATGTTTTTCCAACCTGAACTAGAAACCTGAGCTCAGAAAAGTATGTTGCCTTAGAGCCTGCTATTGTCACAGCATGAACCAAACCAGCAATTCCCTCATCGCCCATGTTCATCAGATCACTGCAAAGCTGCAATCAGAGCTGGGGATGTGGATGGGGGGTGGGGGGAAATGGAGGCTGGGGGTGTGAAGGAGGAAATGCAGCAGACTTGGAAAAGGGAGAGGATGGAAAATGTTACTTCCTACTTCTAGGGGCCAGAGTATCTTTATATGTAAAAGAAAGGGGAAGGTAAGGGAAGGGATTAGCTGGATAAGAGGCAGGGGATATGGAAAAAAACACCAGACTTGGAGTCAGATCTGCAATGAAACGCTAGCTCTGCTACTTCCTAGCTGTGTGACTTCAAACATGTCATCTGACTTCCACTAGGCCTCAGCTTCCTCAACTATATAATGGGGTATTTAATAATCTGCACACTATGAACCACACAGGGCTATTTATGAGGAAATGCTTTATAAGTAACCTGAGAGAGCAGAGGTTTTTAACTTGAGATTCATGAATTATTTTTAATATTATGCTAACTGCATTTCAATAATACTGATTTCCTTTGCAATCTTGTGTTTTTATTGGATGCATTTTAAAACATGATTCTGATTAGGGTCCAAAGATTTCCCTAGACTGCCAAAGGCGTCTAAGATTCCCTGACCACAAAAAGAGCTTAAGATCCCCTGACCAACCTAAAGAAACAGGGGCTGTTATGACTACGACTTCCAACTGAAAGCTCAGCTGCTGCGAACTCAAAGCCCAGTGTTGCAAAGAGGGCAGAAATACTGAAGACTGATCACAGGGCCTCTCTCCTCCTTCCACAGGCAGAAAGCAAAGCCCAGCCTCCTCCAATCCTTCCTTCTCAGCTTAGGTCACTGCACTGGCAAAGAAACCATCTATATAATGCCAATGAGGGGCAAGACTGTGGCAGCGACGCTACCTGGGGCCCAGAATTCCATTGACTCAGTGAGAACACAGTCTCCTAGGGACCTCTCCAGAGGTAGGGGAACAATTCACAATTTCCTGTAGTTTCCGTTACTATGACATCATTCTTTTCAGAGAGAAGCAGACCTGCAAGAAGCCCACAGATGCCCTGGAACTGAAAAGTCAGGGGAACGGGCAGAAGGCTGTCTGGGTTGGCTTTGTTTTATGCCAGGTTTCCCCCAGTTCTCCCCCATCCCCCATGGGGATACCAAGGTCCCCTACCAACTGACAAGAGAGAAGAGCCTCTAATCAATGCCTGTGCATACACAAAGACTGCAGGCTGCACAAACGGCTGCTGCCATCACATTTAAAAACCCTCCAGCAACACAGGGAAACTACCCTTCTGTATACAATTCCTGCAACTCTCTCCTTTCTTCAATCACCCCTGCAGCTTAATTATGAGGGAAGCCTTTCCAAGCTCGCTGAGATGTCAGTTCCTGTGGCAAGCAGCAGACAATTCACGAACCAACAGCAACTTTATTGTCTGACTGTTCAGATACCATCAGAAGCCTCAAAATGATTCCTTGGTCCTCTCCAAGAATGCCCTGAAAGCCACTCTCTGCTAGGGAGTGAGAGTGTTTGCCTAATGCCTCATGGCAGGATGTCATGGAAACATGTCTGCAATCTGCCAGACCACTAAATGTATATTCTAAAGTCAGATCAGGACCAGTGGGAGTAAGCTGGTGTACTGGAAAGAGGGAAAGAAAGAGTGAGAGAGGGAGAGTAGCTGGGTTCAATTTACTACCTCTATGATCCTGGGCAAGTCACTGAACATCTCTGACCCCCAGTTTCCTCATCTGTAAAATGGGGGGATTGGACTATGATCTCTAAAGTGACTTCTAATTCCAGATCTATGATCCTATGAGGGATCTGGACTAGACTGGGGTTAGAAAAAGAATTAGAGGTAGGTGGCACAGTGCATAAAAGCACTGGACCTGAAGACATGAAGACCTAAATTCAAATCCGGCCTCAAAGACACTAACCAGCTGTGTGACCTTGGGCAAGTCACTTAACTGCTTTCTGCCTCAGGTTCCCCATCTATAAAATGGGGACAAATAGCACCTGTCTCCCAGGGCAGGAGCATTTAATACAGATAAAATAAGATATTTGCAAACTTTAAAGTGCTATACAAATGCCAGCTATTATTATCACCAGTTATTAGAGGTTAAGAGGGCCTGTACCAGATGCTCCAAAGAGTCACCCAATCATTCAAGATTCTAGCCCTGGCTCTGCCACTGACTGAGCTTGGGACCTACAAGCAGGTAGCTCCTCTCTGTGCCCCAGGATTTTCACCTTTTTTAAAGGAGATAGGTTAGACCATCTTAAGTTCTCCAAAAGGTCCTTCCCAAGCCTAGTTTTATGAAAGCCCTATACCCTCATATATATTAAATGCCTGAATCTGAAAATGAAAACATTAACATCTGTATTATCGATATCTAACTGCCTGGCAAGGCGGGGAGGGAGTTACAAAGTACTTAGCCCAAGGCCCCAAACACTAAGTATCACTGGGCACCGGAAGGAAGGATTCAATTAAGGGCCTTCTCTCAGTCTCTTCCCAATTTTTTCAAAGTTGAAATCTAAGTTTTAGTTTGTTGTGGGTTTTTTATAAAAAGACTTTCAATGTTTTACTTCTTGGCACATTCATCTATATCTTTTCAGAAGACATGCAGTCACTGGAATTTTTCTCATGACCAAGAAGAAAACTGTCCTGTCATCACCAAAGACACGAAAATTTAGTCACCAGGATGAATGAACCTGAATGCTGTGATCTAATTTCACTTTACAGTGTGGGTATCTGCTGCAGAAAAGCAGCAGGGGTTTCCTGTTAACATCAGCCATAATGTCAAAAACCCACAAAAACCCCACAAAACATAACAAAACAAACCATCAGCTGGGGGAAAACCAAGCAAAGTGACACAGTTCAGGCTAGGTAAGGAGAGCCCAGGTACAGTATCTGAACCACTGAGGGAGAAAGAGATAACTAGGTCAGACAGAATTCTAACTGCTTTCCTCATCTTCCAGGTAACCCAAGTCATATCACTTCCTCTACCCCCTTCCAAGAAGGAGGAGGCCCATGGCAGGAAGGCAGGCAGGTAACGTTCCCCAAAATCCCCATCGGCTTAGTCCAAAAGACATCTTGCCCTTTCTCACTCTTAGGGGAAAGGACTGAAATCTGGGGGCCATGCCCCAGAAAACGGATCTGCTATCTCTGTGGCCAGATGAAGTAACCACAGTAACCTGAGAGGGCATCCACAGGCTGGCCAGGACAGGGCCTCGCCCACAGGGACCCATTAGCTGAGGATCTCAGTTAAAAGTAATAGCCCCAAATCCAGGAAGGCCCTGGGGAAGACCAAGAACTCAGGTTCTTGACAGACCTTTCTGGGAAGGAGTCCTCCAAAACTAACTCTAAAGTTTTAAAGAAACTTGGGCTGGAGGTCCCTCCCTTTAATTAGATAGAGTACGAAATAAACTTTTGCCCAGCCCTCATCTTAACTGTCCCCTCCAAATAGTTAAAAGAGTCACCAAGAAAAAAAAAACAGCACGGAGGAACGAGGCAAAGCCTTCCCCCAGACGTGTATCAATCCCACTGAGCAGTCCCAAGATATCTGGGGCCTGGTCAGCTCTGGCTTCATCATCATTCAACGTCTCCCACGGGCTCCTTCCTAGAGCCTGCACCTGGGCCACCCCACTGCCCCAGAACACATGACTGGGGGAAGGGGCGAAGAGATGTGCACAGGGTCCGCCTCAACCCCCTCCAGAAGGGGCCTAAGGAGGGAGGGGCTAGGGGAGGTTAAAGAGGCTAGCGATCTCCGCCACCTGGGGGCAAACAATGGGAATGTAGCCTTGACCCAGAGTCCCCCTTTTCCTGTGCGTGGAAATGGGGAGTAGGATCCCAAGGGGAATGGATCCCGGAGAGGCACCCGAACAATGCTGCCTCTTCAGGGGTTCTTCTCAGGGGTTCACTTCTCATTCATGGGGAGATCTCGGGAAAAAGAGGAGCTCCAAACAATACAGCCTGCACCAGAGTCCCCCACTCTCCAGGGTAAAGGGGGTGAACAATGCAGCTCCAACCAGGGTGCTCCACTCTCCAGGGGAAAGGGGGTGAACAACGCAGCTCCAACCAGGGTCCCCCACTCTCCAACAGAAAGGGGGTGAACAATGCAGCTCCAACCAGGATCCCCCACTCTCCAGGGGAAAAGGGGTGAACAATGCAGCTCCAACCAGGGTCCCCCACTCTCCACGGTAAAGGGGGCAAACCAGGCAGAAGTAGGGTCACCCACTGCACAGAAAAAGGGGTGAACGTTCCTGACCTGGGGGACAAACAATGCAGCCGGGACCAGGATCCCCTACTCTCTACGGGAAAAGCGGTGAGCGCTGCAGTCTGGACCGGGGTCCCCTACTCTCCAAGGGAAAGGGGATGAGCCTCTCAGACAAGGGGGGCGAACAATGCAGGCTCGTCGGGGTGCCCCCTGCCTGGGGGCTCGCTGGGGAGCCGGAGTCGGGGAGGGAGGCAAAGTTGACCCAGCCGAAGACCCCGCTAGTCCCTCCGTCCCGCAGCTGGGGGAGGGAAGGGGGGGCGGCCCCCTGGGGCGTGAACTCCCCGCGGGCTAGCTCACTCACCCGACAGCTCGTCCGGCTCCAGCCCGGTCTCCGTGTCCAGCCCGCAGATGACAAAGTAGTCGGCGAAGCGGCTGGGAAGAGAGCCCCCGCCACCCCCTCCGCCACCGCCGCCGCTCATGGTGCTGAGGCCGGGAGCTGCTGGTGCCGCCGCCGCCGCCGCTGCTGCCGCTGCCCCGCCGCCTCCGCCCCCGCGGCCCCCCACCCCAGCTCAGGCTGCCCCGGGCCCGGCGCGCGCCGCTGCCTGTGCCGCCGCCGCCGCCGCCGCCGCCTCCGCCGCTACCGCGGCCCCGGCCCCGGCTCCGGCAGCTGCCCCGGCCCCAGCCCCGGCCCCCGCGGCCGCCGCGGCCAGGACCGCGCGGGGGTAGAGCGCGCCGCCCCGCGCGGCATCCTGGGCTCCGGCCGTCAGTCCGTACGCTCCCGCCCCGCCCGGCCCGCGCCGCCCGCCGCCGCCGCCGCCCGTCAGCCCGCCCGCTGCCCGCCTCCCTCCAGCTGTTTGCCAGGCGTCTGAGCGAGCGTGCAGAAAGGAGAGCGAGCGAGGGCCGAGCGAGCTCCCCCGCCCCGCCCGCCGCCAGTTGCGCGCCTGCGCCACCCCGAGGGTGGGGGAGGGGGCCGCGGGATGACGTGATGTTATTCTCCCGGCTCCTTCCTCCTTTCCCGCCCTGAGCGTTCCGGCGCTCCTCCTCCCCTCCTCCTCCCTCTCCCGGCCATCCTCCCTCCTCCATCTCCCCCTTCTCCCTCCTCCTCCTACTCTTCCTTCTCCTTCTTCCCTCCTCTTCTTCCTCCTCTTCCTCCTCCTCTTTCTCCTTTCCCCTCCTCCCTCCTTCATCTTCCTCCTTCTCCTCCCTCCTCCTTTTCCCCTTTCCTCCCACCCTCTTCTTTTCCTCCTCCTCCCTCCCTCCTCTCGCACTTCCTCCCTTCTTCCTCCTTTCCTCCTCCCCCTCCTCCCTTCATCCACCTCCTTCTTCTCCCCCTCCTCCTCCTTCCTCCCTCTTCCTCCTCCTACTATTTTCCTCCCTCTCTTCCTCTTTTCTCCTTCTCCTCCTCCTTCCCTCTCCACCTTCTTCCTTTCACCTTCCTCCCCCCACCTCTCTCTTCTTCCCTCCCCCTCCCTTCTTCTGCTCCTCCCTCCTCCCTTCCGCACCCCTGGCAGAGCTGGACAGTGGGGGCGGCATCCAGCCACGAGCCGGAGACTGGAGCCTCCCTTGGGGCAGAGGAGGAGCCCCGTTTTCTGCCAGGCGCTCAGGGGTCAGGCAGGGATGGACCAAGGACGCCTCTGGGGACATAGCCAGAAAAGGTCTGAGTTGGAATCCAACCCCGAGGGTCCCTCCTGAAACTAGCGTCTGTCCAGCCAGATGTTAAAGCATCCCCCAGTGCGCCCGAGTCAGGGAGCAGCTGGGCCTGGGCCTGGAAACAGGGTGACCTGAGTTCAGATTTCCAGCCTCAGACATGTGCTGTTCAATTCAACAAATGTTTATTAAGTTCCTACTCTGTGCCAGTCACCGTGCTAAGCTCTGGCGGCGCTACAAAAGAAGAAGCAAAAGACAATAGTACCTACCCTCAAGGGGATTACAGTCTAATGATTGTACTGTCAGGATGATCCTGGCCAAGTAACTCCATTTCAGTCTGACTCCGTTCCCTCATCTTTAAAATGAAGATAATCATCTTATGCATTATCTCACGTCGTTATGAGGATCAAACGAGATAATGTTTGTAAAGTAATATTTAAGTGAGAGTTATTATTAACAAATTTAGCCCTGCTCTTTTACTGCCATGAGTGAAGGAGCACTGTCGCAAAAGACTGAGGCTAAGCGCATACGTCACTGGGGTCTCTGATGCCAGGGAAAGGCTCTCGTGGCACTGAAACCTCAGCCCCCTCCCTGTCCATTGTGGCGCCTTAGTGGGAGGGCCAGGGCAACCTTCTTCCCTCCCAGCGTGTACCCATGGCTTCGTGTTCGTGGTCCCCAACTAGCAGGGCCAAGCCTGGGAGAATCTCCTGCTGGGACTTGAGTCCCATCGTTCCCTGCTGCTGACACTTAGGTCATCCTCCCAGTGAAGCTCTGAATTGGGAGCCCCAGGAGCCCAGCCTCAGCAGCTGGGAGTTACTGCTTTGACAACCACTGTGTTTATATCTGAAAGGCCCCCAGGGACCCACTAGTCTCACTTCTGCCCTTGCCTACCAGCTCCCAAACAGAAATTAGAGCACGGTTCTTAACCCAAAGTTTGTTAGATGGAGAGGGAGGGAAGGTGGTGCTAGAGAGGCGGGAGTTCAATATATTTGGTTTCCTTTAAAATCCTATATTTTAATCTATGTATTTAAAAACCATAATTCTAACAAGAGGTTCATAGGCTTCACCAGAATGCTCAATAAATAAATAAATAAATATTTTTAAAAAAAGAAAAAGGTTAAGAATCCCTGCCTTAGAGGAAATGCTGGAAATAGGGCTTTGTGGACAATTTCCTGGGCAGGGGTAAGATAGCGTTAAAAAGAAGAAACATAAATGCTGGTACATTAGACTATGAACGCCCTGGGAAAAGGTATTGTTTTTTGCCTTTCTATCTAAGCACAGCCCCTGGCACATAGGAGATGTTCGTTGACTAATTCCCCAGTCCTCTAATGTGTTCTAAGGAATGACTTCCCTTCGCTAGCCTCCTAGCCTTTCCTAAGGCCAACGGATTTTCTCAGGCCCCTGAGCAGAGCAGGGTTAAATAAACAGTCCTTGTCAGGAAGAAACTTGGCTTCTTATATATGTCACTTTTAGAAACATTGTTTAGAGTGTCAGAACTTGAAGAGCCTTTAGAGATGTCCCATGAAACCCCATCAGATTATGGATGAAGAAATTTAGGTACTTGGCAGAGGCAGGATTTCCCATTGTCATATAGCTAGTTAGTAAAGAACTGAAACCTGGGCATCAACTCCTTGGGTGAGCCAGATTATTCAACAGATTCCCTGGAAACACATCTGGGGCCCCCCAAAGTTAGCAGAAATTATACCCAGGAGCATCCTCCCCATGGGAGAAATATACCTTTTATGATCCATCTTCTTAGAAGTGGGAGCATGAAAGCAAGAATAACATTTTTTCTGTTCTTGTCTGCTGAAGACTACAGGGCAGGTGGGGAATGCACCACTCCTGAGAGCTAGAATATATGATTCTGGCAAAAAAAAATGGCAAAAAAGAACTGAAACAAAGTCCCCATTTACTTGTCACTCATGACATCTGATCAGGAATCAGGGAAGACTCCTCAGCTCTCGATAGGCAAGAAGACCCTGTGCAGAGTAGGTGGTGGAAGAAAGATCTTGGTACTATGACAATTAAAAGGTTTTGAGAGACATAGTTTCTGGGTAATTTAACCATTTTATTAAAAAGGTCAGTATGTTATTAATAAAAAGATTGTCATTTCGCTTTCTCTCTTAGACCAAAGACCCCTCATGGGCTCACAGCTCTTTGAAGAGCTGGTATTTCTGAGGGGTGCCTAAGTGGGCTATTTTGGGGTACTTGACTTAGGTCACTCAAATCTTAGTCAGAGACATCAATTTCCATATCCCCTGCCTTGATAATAGGGAGAATCAACAACTTCACAGACCTGTCTGAGCAAACACAATGAGCAGGAATATACCCATTAGCCCAAACTTTCTTTTACTGTCAGGTTAGATACGGGTAAATCTTTAAGAGAGGTTTCCAAATTTGTAACTCAAGGGATTGTAGAACTAAAAGTAAATAAATAAATTAATTTTTTTTAAAAGGGAAGTTTCCCACATTGGTTGGTTTCTGGATGAGGAAGTAGAAAAGGGGGAAAAATGATCCTAATTTAATAATTAGTTATTAAATATTAGAGAGACATATTCATTTCTGACAGTACTTAGGGTTTTTCTATTATCTCTTATCATTAGTAAGCTGAGCCAAAAACAGATTTTGTGGGCAACACTGATTTTCCATTCTCTTGAGTAGAAGTATTCTTTCTTTAGAATGTGTCTTGCAGCAATCAATCAACAGATATTGAGGCATGCTAGACATACTAGGTACTGGGGATCCGAAGACTAAAATTAGTCCCTGCCCTCAAGGAACTCACATTCCATCGGGGAGACATATGTACATGTATTTGTGTGTCCGTGTATGTGTGTATATACATATATACAAATATCCACATATATACATATACCTATATGAACATCTACATATACATAAGTACATGTAAATATAAAACATAAGCATGTTTTGTTGTTCAAGAGTGTCCAACTCTTCATGACCCCATGTGGGATTTTCTTTTTCTTTTTTTTTTTTTGAAGGGGAAAGGGCAGGGCAATTGGGGTTAAGTGACTTGCCCAAGGTCACACAGCTAGTATGTGTCAAGTGTCTGAGGTTGGATTTGAACTCAAGTCCTCCTGACTCTATTCACTGTGCCACCTAGCTGCCCCTAATGTGGAATTTTCTTGGCAAAGATACTGAAATAGTTTGCCATTTCCTTCTCCATCTCAATTTACAGATGAGGAAGCTGAGGCAAAGAGAATGAAGTGACTTGCCCAGGGTCACACAGCTAGAACATGTCTGAGGCCATATTTGGACTCAGATCTTCCTGATTCCAAACTTGGTGCCCTGTTTTACCATCTAGCTGCAAAAAAAGTCTATACATAACTTTAACTCCTCCCAACTGTTAGTGCATTCTCTTCAAGGTTTCTTTGTATCTGCTTTATATACTTTATGTATACTTTATGTGTTCCAAAAGTCCTAGTTGTTTTAAATTATTAGTTAATATTAATGTTAATAATTAAGTTGTGTTTAATATTAATATTATCATTCAATATTAATAAAATTGTTATTTAATTACTTTAAATTATCAATAATTTTAAATTTTATTTAATAACTTTAAAGTCTTAATTACTGTCTAACAATTAAGCTATTTGATATTAATATTCATAATTAAGTAATGATTTAATATTACTATTATGAATTCAGTTGTTTAATATTAATAATTTAAAATTGAACTAAGATTTTTGGAACACCTTGTGTGTGTGTGTATATATACACAAGATACAAAGCAGATCCAAAGTAACCTTGGAAAAGAGGGCACAAACCCCCACCTCTCTCCTCCCAGCTCCTGCAGAAAGTGGGTGCTTGAGCTGAATGTTGAAGGAAACCAAGGATATTAAGAAGCAACAGTGAATGAGGAGCGAGTACATTCCAGAAATGGAGGACAATTTGTGTAAAGCAATGAAGTCATGTATGGGGGATAGCAGGTAGGAAGATGTGGTTGTACCATGGAGGATATGAAGCCAGGTGATGTGTAATGTGTCTGAAAACATAAAATGGGCCCAGAGCTTTAAATGCCAGAGAAGTTTGATCCTAGGGGTTGTAGGGAAGACATGGTCAGATCTGCACTTTATGAAAATTGTTTTGGCAGCTGTGGGAACAATAGATTGGAGAGGAGACTTGAGGCAGGGAGACCAATCGGAAGGTCATTGAAATAGGCCAGGTGAGAAGGGATGAGAGGCTGAAATAGAATGGTAGCTGTGGGAGGAGAGGGGAGCATGGGAGTGGGAGATGTTATCATGGTAGAAATGAGATCCATCCCCCCTTCTCTGTTCCCACAGACACACTCCAACCCCAGGCTCTCTTCACCCTACACCAAGCCCATGTCAGTAGGCTCCCTGTCTGTCTCCTCTCTAGTCTATTTTGCACTGGAAGCCTTATGTTAACCCCCACTAAAATAATCTTTCTAAAACACCTCTTTACACCTGCTACATATATGAATCAATTAATTAATTGCTAACTTATATACAAAGCCCTGTGCTAAGCACTAGAAATACAAATAGAAAAGTAAGACAGGGCAACATCCTGCCCTCAGGAAGCTTGAATTCTAACAAGAAAGACAACACATATGGAAGGTTTCAGTTATAAATCAGATGGGAAGGAACCAGGGTGCTTGAGTATAGTAGCAAAACATAGGGTAGCATATCATATTCTTTCATGTCATTTCCCCTGGTAAAATGGAGTGTATGGGATGTTCAGGAAGGACTTGGTGTCTACCTTCATCCAACTCTCACAGCTCCAAGAAGCAACCACACCCTGGTAAACCATATCAGCAGACAAGCTAAACTAGGTTGAAGGTAACCAACAGGCCTCAAACCCATCACTGAGTTAGAGGGGGTGTCTACCTCCAAGCATGTACAGACTTCCCCCAGTAGAATGGGCAGAGGAGGGTAATTTCTTCCAATGGCCACAAGGCTGGCTGAAGCAGGCACTGTAGAGCTTGGTCAGACATGGAAGACACCAGGGTCATCCACTGCATCCTGGGCCATCACCACTCGTCCCCACTTTTGTCTTGCCACTGGACTTTAATGACTCTGGAAGAGAGAGTGAGGCTGGTGACTTTGTGTAACTCTGCCTCACTTAAATCCAATTCACGCAGAAGTCAAGACATCACCTCACAATGTCATTGCTTCTCTTTGCAACGAAGGACAAACAACAACTGGCAAAATCCTATCAGTTTCTGATGTTGAACCATCTGACAGAGCCAAGGATCAATGGAGGGGCGGCTAGGTGGTGCAGTGAATAGAGCACCAGCCCTGGAGTCAGGAGGACCTGAGTTCAAACCCGGCCTCAGACACTTAACACTTACTAGCCGTGTGACCTTGGGCAAGTCGCTTAACCCCAATTGCCCTCCAAAAAGCAAAACAAAACAAAACAAAACTAAGGATCAGCAGAAAGCACATTCTTACTAGGGTCTTCAGTAGCTGTGGCTATAGCACCCACAAAATCAGTGGGCATATGCCAGGCTGCTTTTCACAGGGGCTGCTACCCAGAATTGATGGCTATGCTCAAGGCTCTTGGGTTCAGAACTCTGGGCTGTCTCCATCAGGGTCTGAGGGGAGATGGTGGTCAAGGTGGTGGTCATGGTGATTTGACTTACCTATGCGTAGGAATGTATACAGATGTGCTTATTTTAAAATCTCCAGTGGTTCTTTATTACCTATACACTCCTAGCATCTAAGGGCCCACCCCTCTCCCTGATAATCTGACTCCAAACCTACCTTTCTGGCCTTTCTTCACATTGCTTCCCTGCATGAATCCTCTATTTTAACCAGAAAGATTACTCATCATTCCCCAATATTTGATTTGGGACTAAGAGTAGGCCTATAGATAGTTGTCTTTGGAGAGAAACATATGAGGGAAGAGATACTTAAATACTAATTTTTGTAAATGCACCTACTTTTAAGCCAGGAAACACCATTGCAAAGAGTGGTGGGCCTGGATCAGGGACACCTAAATTCTAATATTCTCTCAGACACTTACTATCTATGTGGCTCTAGGCAAATCACTTAACTTCTGCCTCCCTTAGTTTCCTTGTCTGTAAATTGTGAAGATCAAATGAGATGATGGTCATAAAGCACTTTGGAAACCTTAAAGTGTTATATAAATGCTAGCTATCACAATGACTAAAAGGACCAAAGGAAGAACGTCTGTGGGTCCTCCATAGGGGAACTAGGAAGACACTGACAAATGGCCAACCACAATTCCAGAGAACTAATGATGAAACATGCCACCCACCCCGTCCCGGAGTGGCGTCAGACTCAAGGGCACAGAAGGAGACATACATTTTTGGATGTGGCCAATATGGGAACTTGTTCTGCTTGACTCTGCATATTTGTACTAAGGGTTTTGTTTTTCTCTTTTCCCCCCACCCCACAGCGATGGGGGAAGGAGGGAAGGAGAAAAAAAAATGCTTGTTAATTGGAAAAAAAAGGAAATTTGAGAAAGACTAACAAAAATCATTGTGAATGAGAAATTACATCAGGACTACAATCTTCATCAGTGGAGGGAGTCAGTATTCACACTAACTAGGAATATATGGTTTTTAATGCCAGAAAATTCCACTCTCCATGGTCTTCAGAGTTTTATTTTATGGTAAGTTAAATCCCAAATCCTGTGTTATAGGAAAAGTTCAAAGGTTGTAGGGAGAAGAGAGAGAACAGTATCATGCACTATGCCTTCGTGTGCAGGATAGGAGCCAAAGGAAAGGAAAGAGGATTTGGGTAAACCATACCTAAGCAAAGGAGATAGCCCTTGAATTTCAGTTGCTTCCATCTCTAAACTGGGAAGAATAACACTTGTACTACCAACCTTACAGAATTGTTCTGAAGGCCACGCTTTGGAAATTGTCAAATGTTATCACAATTTCTTTGAGTTAGGCCTCGCCCAGCGTGAAGGTAACCCCGAATGCTTGAAGCCAAGACAGCGAGGTGCAAGCTTCAATGGATCCTACCAGGCTAAAAAGGCTTTGAGGTGTGGTTTGACGATTAACTTACTTAGGCTGGCCTTCAGATGACCAAGTGCTAAAAAGGCTTGGCCATCGGGTGATGATTGTTTGTGGTTAAAGAAATTCATAAAACCATCTGTAAAAGTATGTGGAGGGGCTGTAATCTGCATTAGTGAATGGAACACCCACCCAAAGCAGGTCACAGTTGCTTGGAATATTTAAGTATTTTAAGCAGAGGTTACCATCATACAATATGCCTATGTGGAACGTTACCCTGTTCAATGTCTCATGTCTGCCTGTTTCAATGCCCTTGCTTACATCATGTCCCCTGCTTGCACCTCGCCAGCCTCTTCTCTACATTTGTCTACTTCCTCTCCTTCTCTCAAGGCCCAACTCAAAGCCCACCTCTTATATCAAGCCTTCCTAAACCACAGACCCTCAGAAAACAAAGTCCTCTTTATATCACCTAAAACAATGGGGTCAAACTCAAATAGAAACAGACCCCTGCACCCACATATTGGCTTAGAAGATGACAGATTAATATTATCCATGCATATTGTATCTTTATTTATTTTTTTAAACATTTTGCACATTTTAATCTGGTTTGGCTGTACTTGGGAGTTTTGTGGGCTGCTTGGAGTGCGATTCCTCTGATAAAGCAACTGTTTTATTTTAGAGACAAGAGAACTGAGGTCCCAAAGGGGGAAAGGTCACAGAGCCAGTTTGGAGAAGGGGGGAGAACAGGACTACATCCCAGGTCTTTTGTCCCCTGGTCCACAATAACATACAAACAACCCTCTTCCCATACCCCTGGAACCTTCCATAAGAAGTCTGGGTACCTGGGCTCACCCACTTCTGGACTCTCTGACTTCTAATGACTCCACTATCTCCAAATCAATATACCTGATCACAAACCTCTACTTCTGGAAACAGTTTGCTGGTCCCCGGTCCTCTGACCCAGAACTCTCTTCTCAGACTGACCTGGGGTGGGGCACATCTCTTTGCTTGAATATTTTCCTACCAAATAAATACCTCCCAAGTTTACTGGCCCAACCAACCAACTTGATCTCGGAGTTCAGACATGAGTAGAAATGAAACTGTGAAGAAAAGATGAGCATGACTAAAGATAAAAGAAGAAGAGCGAGAGGAAAGGAAAAAGGATTTGGGTAAACCATCCATGAGGATGGGATTTTAGTTACTTCCATCTTTAAAATGGGAAGAATAATGCCAACCTTGTGGAATTGTTCTGGAGACCATGCTCTGGAAACTGGTGTGATCATTTTGAGTTTTACTTCACACAGCCTGAAGGTAACCCTGAATTCTTGAAACCAAGGCAATGAAGGGCAAGCTTTATTGGATGTTACCAATTTAAAAAGGCTTTGAGTAGAGGTCTGACAATTAATTTACATGGCTGGCCCTCAGATGACGGAGTGCTAAAAAGCCTTGGCCAGAAGGTGATGAATATTTTGGGTTAAAGAAATTCATATGGAAGTATGGAGAAACTGTGATCTGCCTTAGTGAGGTTCCAAGAGAAGATCACAGCTACTTGGAATAGATTGTCATCATTCCAATCCCACTGCATCATTGAATTAGATAGTCTATTCTTTAGGTGATCATTCACCAGTCTCCATCCTTAAAATGTTGTTGAAATGTAATAATAATAATAGTAACTCAAACTTAATGGCTGTTCTTAGGGTTTAGCTATTTGAAACCATGTAAAGACATGTCTAATTCATGCTAACTCAATGAGGTTGTTCCCTTTAATTCCCTAAGAGCGAGAGGGGTCACACATCATAATTATAGTTAGTTTAATACCTTGTGATTATTTCCTGGGACTTCTGGGATAGAAGACTGGTCAAATATTTGTAAAGCGCTTAGCACAGTACCCAGCACATGGTAATTGTTTAATAAACGTTTGTTCCCTTGCATTCCTCTTCCCCTATATAAAGCACAATATTCTTCTCACATTATTGTATTGCTATGAGTCACGGAACACTACAATCTTTGAAGAATTGTAGTTAAGGGTGACCTGTGGGATAATAAATAGCAAGGCTCACAGTGGGCATGAGTAGGCTGAAATACATTATTAAAAAAGTAGGAGAACAAAATATTTAAGTATAGATTGTCATCAGCTACATGTGTGGCAGGAATAAGAGCCCCATCTAGACTAGACTCATTTTTCCATAAAAAGCAGGAAAGATATCGACAAGACTTGTTTGGTCCAGGAAACTAGGGGTCTAACCCACTGATATGCCTTCTTGGCCACCTGGAGCATAGAAGGTCGACCCATGAGAAGTCAGCGTACCCCACTTTTGGTAGATGTTTCACTATTGAGAAAGCCACCACATCCCTATTGACCTAAAACATTTCCATATAAAGACAAGGGCATCTACCTGAACCAGGACTATATCCTTGCTAAATATTCTTTCCGTGCTCCAGCTGGGTAAACTTCCTATTCCTTACTATTCGATGGTCTTCATGGGTCTCATTTCATTTCATCCCAGACCCAATCACTTGACTGGCCAAAGTCAGGTCTGCCTGACCCACGACCACATATATGAACAAAAAAGAAGGGAAGAGGCAGAGACAAGTATCAACAATCCTTGTGTTCCATTTTTATCTTCAATGCTGTCAAGAGAAACTGAGAAAGGCCTCTAGCAGGTTAAATGAATCCTCTGTGGCAAACTTCTGAGAGGCTATAGACAAGAGTCACACAGATGGGCAGAAATGGATGGGTTAAGGAAGAAAGGAAAGCAGCATTTATTAAGCATTCATTATGGGGCAGGCTCATTATGTGTCAGCTAATTGCTGAGGTCACAAATACAAAACACAAGAAAGATAGCCTGGCCTTAAGGGAGTAAACTTGCATTCTAATGGGGATAGACAACACACAAAAGGGGGCTCAAATGCAGAGAGAGAGGGAAGGCATTCAGGAAGGGGAAATAGTTTGGAAGTCTGGAGGCTAACAGAGGATTGGTAGGAAAATGAAGATTCCACAAAATGAAGGCTCCAGAAAGAACTTACCAATAGTGAGAGGCAGGTCTCCAAGAGGACTGTTCCATATTGAAAATGTTGTAGGTATGGTTGACTGTTCCAGGTAAGGAATTCTCTAGCTTTGAGGGAAGTTCCAGAATTAGGTAGCATGGTTTGGAAATTTGGGATTAAGGTTAAGACCCAACCTGGAGATAGCTTATAAATTCCTGGAGGGCATAGATGGTTTTACTTTTGTGTTTGAGGAACACAAACTCAACCATCTTTTGCCTCAATTCTTACCTAGCCCTTGATTACAGCATGGGCCTTGTCTTAGACAAACTGAGACCTTGGGAGAGACCTTAGCTTAAAAGGCCAAGGTTTCCCACTGCATCTTGGGCCATCATTGCTTGTCCTGCCCTATGTCTTGCCACTGGACTCTGATGACTCTGGAGGGGAGAGTGAGGCTGATGACCTTTCACAGCCCTGCCTCACTTAAATCCAGTTCACCCTCCTGATATCATTGGTCTTCTTTGAGAAAGAAGGACAAACAAAAACAAATTTTAGTCTTTTGTTACCTTAGCACCTAGCACATAAAATACTTCTTGAGTAACATTTGTCAAATACCTATATATATATATATATATATATATATATATATATATATATATATATATATATATATATATATATATATAT
>CM053592.1:155890192-155906782 GCA_028646515.1 Pseudochirops corinnae
TGACATTCAAATACAAAAAGCATGAGAAGGTAAACATGGAAAAGAAATCATAAGGAACTTATCAAAGTTGAACTATTTACATGCCAACATGGAAAAATGATGATTGTAACTTATGAAACTTTTCTCAGTATGAGAATAGTTGAAGGGAATGTAAATGTATATATATGTACATATACACATGTCTATATAGGAGGGTATATATGCATATGCATACATATGTGAGTGTGTATATATGTGTACATAGACAGAGGGCATAGGATCAATTGAATAGGAAGGGATGATATTTTAAAAGGTGAAATTGAGAGGTGGGAGAGGAATAGAATGAGAAGAGAGGGGGAGAGACAAAATGGGGTTAATCATCTCATATAGCAGAGGCAAGGGATAACTGTTACAATGGAGGGGAAGAACAGGAAGGCAAAAGGGACTGGGTCAACCTTACTCTCGTTGAATTCGGCTTAGGGAAGGAATGACATACACTCTAAATTGGGTATCTTGCCCCACAGGAGAGTAGTGGGGATGGGGATGAGAGGGGGGATGATGGAGGGGATGGCAGGTTCGGGGGGAGGGTTGTTAGAAGCACACACTTCTGTAAAGGGACAGGGACAGGGTAGAAAATAGAATGGGCAGAATAGGAAGGAGGAACATATAATCAGTCTCTCACAATATGCCCACTGTGGAGATGTTCTGAGTAACTACACATGTACAGCCTGTATTGAATTGCTTGTCTTTCCAGTGGGGGTGGGTGACAAGGGAGGAAGCGAAAGAATCTAGAACTCAAAGCTCTATAATCAAATGTTAAAAATATATATGTATATATGTTGTTATTATTATCATTATTTACATGCAACTGGAAATTAAAATATACAGGCACTGGAGTAAGGAGATCCATCTTGCCCTACCAGAAAGTCAGAGGGGTGATGGGGGAGGATATAGGAGAGAGCAAATTGGGGGAGGGGTTATACAGTGGGATGGCTGTTTTAGGGTGGTGGGTAGGGGAAAGATGGGGAGAAAATTTGTAACTCAAAATCTTGTGGAAATGAATAATGTAAACTAAAAATAAACAAAAGTTAATTTAAAAAAATTCTTGCTCCTTAAGAGCAGGGACTTCCATTTTTTTCTTCATATCCCAGCACCTAGACAGTGACTCACACATAAAAGAAACTTGGAAAGCGATGGAGCTGATCAATTAGTTCTTTTTAATTCCCACTGCAACTATCCTTGTCTCTTCTTGCCTATTAGCCTTATAACTGGTCTTCCTCCCAGTGGCTCATCCTTATTCAACCTATATGTCACAGTGCTGCCAGATTAAGTATTCTTAATGCACCAGTACTATCAAACCTCTAGTGGGTATCACTGTCTAACAGCTAAAGTATAAATTCTTAATTCTGGTATTCAAGACCCTCTGACATCTAACCCCAACCCATCCTTCCACATTACTCTCCTTCACATTCTGAATTCCAGCAAGATTAGACAACTCTCTCTCCTCCTTATCTTCATCTACATAAGTCAATGAAGCACAAGCTAAGTGCCACCTCCTTCAGGAAGCCTTCCTGGAATGTTCTTCCCTCTCTTATAAGTGTCTCAATACTTTTCCTGCTCTCCTCCTTTGCATTTCTTATCTGTAGTCAAATCAACAAGTATTTATAATGTCTCTAGATAATGTACTCAGTACTGTTCTTCAGTCATGCATAATTTTAAGACCCTTTCTACTGGACCTAGGGCCTCCTCTTTCCCTGGTGAAGCAAGAAAGGCAAAAAACAGGACTTGCTCTCAAAGTTCTGTCTAACGGAGTGAGACAACATACAAACAAATATGTAAAAATGAGATATATACATGAAAAATTAAAGATAATCAGAGAGAGAAAGCATTAAGAGGGACTGCAAAAAGTCTTTTGTAGGTGGAATTTTAGTCGGGATTTGCAGGAAGCCAGGGAAATCAGGCTGCAGAGATGAAGAGCAAGAGAATTCTGGGCATGGGGGACCCCAGGCCATGAAAGTTCACTGAGTTGGGAGAGGTGTTGTGTATAAAGAACAGCAAGAAAGTCAATGTCATTGGATCAGAGAGTATTTGGAAGAGAGGACCGTGTAAGAACATTGGAAAAGTAGGAAGGGACCAGGTTATAAGGGCTTTGAAAAGCAAATAGAGAATTTTTTATTTAGTCCTGGAAGTAGTAAGCCACTGGAGTTTATTGAATAACAGGGTGGAGTAGTAACAAAGTGCAAGTCAGACTTGTACTTCATTTTTTTAAAAATAACATTTTTCCAATTAAATGTAAAGACAATGTTTAACATCTTTTCATAAAATCTTGAGTTCCAAATTCTCTCCCTGCTTCCCTCCCTGCTCTAAGTAATGGATATGTTATATATGTGATCATGCAAAAATATATGTATGTGTGATCATGCAAAAAATTTCCATATTAACCATGTTGTGAAAGACACAGCAAAAAAAAAAAACAAAAAAGAGAAAAATAGTACTCTGATTTGGATTCAGGCTTCATTAGTTCTTTCTCTAGAGATAGATAGCATTTTTTATCATGAGTCCTTTGGAATTGTCTTAAATTGTCATATTGCTAAGAATAGCTAAGTTATCCACAGCTGATCACTGTACAAAATTGCTGTTGCTGTGTACAACATTTTTCTGGTTCTGCTCACTTCACTTTGTATCAGTCCATGGAAGTCTCTCCAGGTTTTTCTGGGAGCATCCTGCTCATCATTTCAATAGTATTCCATTACATTCATATACCACAACTTGCTCAGTCATTCCCCAATAGATGGGCATCCCCTCAATTTCCAATTCTTTACCACCACAAAGAGTTGTTCTATTTTCATAGAAATAGGTCTTTTTTTCCCTCTAAAAAAAAATTCTTTGGGATACAGACCTAGTAGCATTATTGCTGGATCAAAGGGTATGCACAATTTAACAGACCTTTGAGCATAGTTCCAAATTGCTCTCCATAAATAGTTGGACAGGTTCACAACTCCACCAACAATGCATTAGTGTCCCAATGTTCCTACATCCCCTCCTCCATTTGTCATTTTTTTTTATCATACTAAAAAAAATATGATAGGTGTGAGGTTGTACCTCAGAGTTCTTTTAATGTGCATTTCTGTAATCACAAACTTGGACTTCAGGAAGATCAATTTGACAGCTGCACGGAGGATGGCCTGGAATGAAGAAAGACTTGAGGGATGGAGACTAACCAGATTATTCTAATAGTGCAGATATGAAGTGATGAGCACCTACATCAGGACAGTGGCAGTGTCAGAGAAAGGGGAGTAAGAAATTTTCCAAAGGTAAAATAGGACTTGGAAACAGATTGGACATGACAGGAAGATGCGAGCCTGGATAACTTGGAGAATTATGGTAGGTGGCACGGTGGATGGAGTGCTGAACCTAGTCAGGAAGACTCAGTTTCCTGGGTTCAAATCTGGCCTCAGACAATAGCTGTGTGACCCTGGGCAAGTCACTTAACCCTGTTTGCCTCAGTTTTCCCCATCTGTAAAATGAGCTGGAGAAGAAAATAGCAAACCACTCCAATATCTTTGCCAAGAAAATCCCAAATGAGGTCACAAAGATCAGACATGACTAAACAACAGTAATAAAAAAATTAAAACAAGGGAGAGGACTTGGGTGGAAAGATAATGAGTTCAGTTTTGGACATGTTGGGTTTCAGATGTCTATGGGACATTCCAGAAATACAACAGGCATTTGGAGTTGTAAGAATGAAGATCAGAGGAAAAGTAAGGGCTAGATAAATAGATCTGAGAATGATTTGCATCATTGATAATTGAATCCATGGGAGATGATGTCACGAAACGAAACAGCAGAGAGAATAGAAGAGGGCTTGGAGAACACTCATAGTTCATGAGTGTACCCTAGTTGAAGATTCAGTAAAAGAGATTAGAAAGGAGAGATTAAACAGGTAGAGAACCAGACAATAGAAGCTTTACAAAAACCTAGAGCCAAAAGTACCAAGTGGAGGATCATTAACATGTCATCAAGGCTGCAGGGGGGTCAAGGATAAAGGAGAAAAGATCCTTAGATCTAGCAATTAAAAGATCACTCATTTTGGAAAGATCAGTTTGTTGAATGAGGAGGCAGACGCCAGACTGCCAGAGTTGTAAGAAGAAACTTAAGAGGAAAGGAAATGGTGGAACCAATTGAAGATGGCCTTTTCAAGTTTAGCCACGAAAGGAAGGAGAGATAAAGGGCAGGTAGAGAGGATGAGGGAAATATAGACGTATTTCAGCAGAGAAACAGTCAATAGACTGGGGAAACTGGAGGTTAGTGAGAGAGTGGGGATAATAGAAAGGGCAATCTGTTAAAAAAAAATTTGTATGCAATGATATCATATGTGCATATAGAGAGATTTGGTTTGGCAATGAGAAGAGCCATCTTCTCACCTGAGACAGGGATGAAAGAGTAGGGGAATGCATTAGTGATGTGAAGGAGAGACGAAGGGATGAAGCTCTTGCCAGATATTCAATTTTTTCAGTGAAATGAGGCAAGAGAGTGGGAGAGCTGTGGCAGGTCTGAAGAGGAATAAGGAAATTTGGAAAAGTTGCTGCAAATTGAAAAATGAATTGATTGTTATTGTTCACTTGTATCTGAATCTTTGTGATCCCATATGGGTTTTCCTTGGCAAAGATACTGGAATGGTTTGCCCTTTCCTTCACCAGTGGATTAAGGCAAACAGAGATCAAGTGATTTGCCCAGGATCACACAGCTAGTAAATGTCTGAGGCCAGACTTGAATTCAGGTCTTCCTGACTCCAGGCCCAGCACCCTCTCCACTGAGCAACCTAGTTGCCTCCAAAATTAGGGAGATGTAAAAGGACTACCTTGTCATAGGGAAGACCCAATTGAGATTTATATAACATAAATTTGTAGTGGATAAACAGTATGGTTTCATGACTTTCTCCAGCTTCACTTGGCAGCTTGAGTATAGTGAGTGAAGAAAGCAGATGGGAGAAGAAATCCAAAGTTGAGGCTTGGCAGGGGTAAGACTGACAAGAGGATATGGGGGACATATGGGGGGCACACAAGAAAGAGTGTGTGGTCAGACAGTGAAGGGTTGATAGCTTGGGAAAAATTGAGGAGTTGAAAGACTGGAGGTCACAGCGAGGATAAAGAACAGAATTAGGGGTTGCAAGGGAGAAGCAGAGGTTGAATGACAATGAATTGTGATTAGATAAGGAAATTTCAGAGTTCATGAACACGAAAGTGGAACATTTGAGTGACAGCAAGGACAAGAATATGACCCACCTTTCTCTGTGAACTTAAGAGTGGACTGAGGACAGAGTTGAAATAAGTAAACTGAGGAACCTTGAGGTTACGGTGTTTGAGGGGCTATTGCTATATAGTTCCCTAGTATGATGGCAGGAGTTAGGTAAGAGAGTCAGGTACTGAACTCAATGAAGAAGGGGGAGCAACCCAGAGTTTGGGAGGTAACAGCTACCAGAATCTCCAGTAATAAATATGAACTGGATGAAGCTCAAATGAAGAGAAGCCCCTGTGTGATGGCGGTAGAGGAATACCTTGGAATTGCCAAAGGGGAGCAAGGAGTATACCAATTCTTCTACCACGACCAGTGAGGTGGGGGCCTGCCTGAAAGTGCAACCAGTTCTGGAAAGGGCGGCGGGTCTCAGAGAGTGCCAAAGATGGAAGGAAAAGGGAAAAGGTTTAAGGTGAATGTAATTGTGTTACTTACAGAGAAAACATTCCAAAGAGCACAGCGGAGGGGATGGGTAGCTTTACAGTGGGAGCTGGGAATGAGGGGAGTTTTACTTAAGGGTATAAGAATATTTAAACAAGGGGAGGCTAGGTGGTGCAGTGAACAGAGCACCAGCCCTGAAGTCAGGGGGACCCAAGTTCAAATCTGACTTCAGACATTTAACACTTACTAGCCATGTGACATTGGGCAGGTAACAACCGCATTTGCCCTCCAAAAAGCAAAAAAAAAAAAAAAAAGAATATTTGAACAATAACAGCAGTAAAGCTGGGGATGAGTGGGGTGGGGAAGAGGGAGGGGTGGGAGTATATTAATTATTGAGGAATAAGTTCAGTTATCACTATTTCTCAAAGTCCAGCCTGCAGTGGCATTGTAAGGCAACTAGGACAGAGATGGGATTGTGGGAGGCTAGATTATAGTTATTTGTATACCTGTTGTTTTGTATTAAGACTATGCCTTGAACACAGAAGACATGTAAAGCTTGTCAAATGAGCGGAATTAGGAGTTCTGGTGGACCGCATGCTCAACGAATCAAAAGACTATGATCTCAGGTTAAAGTCCAGAGTTATGTGATATGTCTAGGTAGGTCACCAATGAAACAAGTGGCAGAGGAGGAATTGGAATCCAGGCCATTTGACTCCTAATCCTGCACTCTTTCTGCTCTATCACGATGGCTTCTAGAGGGCTGTGTTCAGTTGTGGGCATCCTATTTTAAGAAATATACCTAGGATGCCTGGTTAGGTGAGGGGTCTGGAAACCACAAAGGGACGAATAAAAGATTTATTAAGCATTTAGTGTGTGCAGGGAAAGCACTGTGCTAAGTGCGGGGTCTCTTCTTGCAAGTCATTTCCACTGATAATATATCAATTTCTGATACTGAAACATTTGATAGTGCTAAGGACTTTGGTGACATGAACTTTCTTTCCTAGGTCTTCAATAGACATGGCTATAGGACCTGCAGGAGCCACATCATATGAGAAATTATCAAAGAAACTCAGCATAAGTGCAGCGTAATTCCTGATCTGCACTGGTACAGGGAGTCACCCAGAGTTCTGTAAAGAAATAAGAGTTCTAGACCAAAAGGCAAAGCAGTGTGCTGGCTGCTGGGAGATGCTATAAAAATGAGACACAACCCTCTCTACCCTGCTAGAGATTGCCCAGTTGTCAAGGCAATAACACACACAAATAAACATTATGGAATAATTTACAAATATAGAGCATTTAGGGTTTAAAAAGCACTCCTCACAATTTTGTGATATCGTCCTCAATGAGTTCTTAAGTTCAAAGTTATTAACAGAAAAACTTCTGTGAAATAAAATCCATGCACAACAGAGGGGATGTTTCGCAAGTGTTTTATTCCCATCAGTTTAGCTTACACTGAGTATATTAAAAATATTGTACACAAAACATAATACAATTCCAAAGCCAGTCTACTTTGCCAAGTGAATGCAATCTCACGTGGCAAGCTAGTGTCTTACCTTCCCATTTGTTCCATGGCAGCTCTCTCCCTCCAAAGGACTGAAACTTGCGCCAGCTGGACTTTATTAATTTGGGGCCTTAGAACAAGTCTTCCAGGAATGCCACATTTGTGAAGGGGCCTTTGCATGCCACTGGCTATATTTTCACCCAGTAAAAACATGCTCAAGGTTTCCTTCCTAGCAGAGCCTACAACTCCTAGCATTTAGTCAATGACGTTCTTAGAAAAAGAAAAAACATTGAACTGAAAATAGCCGACATCTATTATACAAAGGCCAACAGGAGAGGGAAGCAAGTAAACAGTTAATAATGACGACAAAATAATTCTGAAAAGGCAACAGTTATCAGGGGCTTCAGATGACAAACTCAGTAGTGTGAAGCTTCACTGCTCTGCCAAGTCTAAGCTCATAAATTATAATTCAAGTTCTTATTTTGAAGTAAAAATTTACTCTGTCATATTTTTAAAATTAGTATTACTTTGTCCATAAAGTTATGTTTTAGATTCTTTTATGTAAAAATACTCAAACCTTTGTTGTGCGGTCTAAGAGAAACAGGAAAGGAAATTTTTTCTATGAACAAAATTAAATCAGATCACATAAAGCAATGAGACATGTACATGTTAATATATTTTCTGTGTATTTACAATAAATTCATTTATTAATACTGTGACAGAAAAAGTAATGGACTGATCCACATTATATTATAGAAACCAGGTTTTAAAGATGACCACATCTTTCTAAATTAAAAAAATAATAATAGTAATAATATAGGGTTTCTCTTGTTTCTAAAGTAGACTCTAATGTAATGACAAACTTCTGGGAAAACAAAACTGACAAAATCTTGCAGAATGGCAAAGCCCAGAGTCAGAGGCATTGCAAACAACCAGCAAGCAGCGAGTAGTTTTTCCAGTGCTACCTAATTAGAGTTGTTACCATTTGAGAAAGTGTTCTTTTTATTCGGTGGCTTAAGACAAAATAAAGCACTGAAAACTGCATTGATCTAAAGCAGCTACAAACAAAAAGCTACCAATCAGGTACAAAAATCATAGCCTTATAAGCATAACATGCACTAAAAAGTCTAATTACATAACATACTTTAAGTATCAGACTAATAAATTAAAGATGAAAATTCCACAACTATTTTAACCAATTTATTATATTTACCAGTGAAGATGTGTACTGGCACTAAGTTTTCACCCCTAAAAATCAAAGCAGTGCAATTTTTCTACCCCCTTCAGACTGTATTTGGAGTGATGCTTTGAAAACCCTCTTCTGAGTTTTCAAAGAAGAATAGTATTCTAAAGTATTATTATTTGGATAGAAATTATTGCCATTAATTTTGATCACCCTAGTATACAGGCACAACTGAAATATTGGCAAAACTAGTTTAAAGAGAACAAAACAAGTTGAGGTCAGAATTTTAAAATTCAGACAAATTCATGATAAAAATTCAAAACAAAACAACAAAAATCAAACCCCACAAAAGTAGAAAAACTTGATATCCTAACTGAATTCCTCAATCTTCCAAGGGCCTGTAATTAAACAAAGCCATCAGCACAAACCTAAGACGGAAAAAACAAGAACCATAGCACATCAGTCTCATTTCTTCAGTTGATGCTCTGTAAAAAAGGCTGATCTCAGCAGGAATATTAATACTTTTGTTTTCCAGCAAGTACTGTTGCATATCCTTTAGGTTATCACTTGGGAAAGAGAGGGAAGGGAGAAGGGAAAATCAACAGCCCCAATCACCAAGTCAGGGATAAGTGGGATTACAACAGCTAGATTAGCTCTACGGGTTCGATGAAGAGTTCTCTGCAGCCTGCCATTAACACTTGTCCGTAGTTACTGGCTAGCGTTCATTTAGAAGTTAAGTGTTTCCCTACCCCAAGCAAACCAGTATCCTTTTCAAATTCCCATTTTACTTCCTCTTCTGCCTGGCCACTTAGAATGTCTTCCCTCAGCTGTTTGATAGGAAAATGTTCTCTTTTTCCATTGGTGAAGAGATGATTTCAAAACAGAAAAATATGGAACTGCAGATCCTGAGATGAAAATACAGGGAAATTAAAACCAAAGAGGTTTGTTACTCAAACTTCTGTTTCAGTTTTTTCTGGAAGACAGCTGGCAGAATAGAGAGAACTGCTAAAATCATCAGGACAAATACTGAGTTCCAGGAAACAGCTTCTCCTGCTGTTGTAAGCTGGTAGAGTGTTGTTCCTGCTTTGATTGCTACAAAAGATGGGGGTGCAACACCTGGAAAAAACCACAGAAGAATCAAGATAAGGTGGTGTGTGTTTGGGGGGGAGGGCCCCTTATTTTTTCTTGGAGGGGGGAAGGCTGGGCAATTGGGGCTAAGTGACTTGCCCAAGGTCACATGGCTAGTAAGTGTTAAGTGTCTGAATCTAGATTTGAACTCAGGTCCTCCTGACTCCAGGGCCGGTGCTGTATTCACTGCACCACCTAGCCGCCCCTCAAGATAAGTTTTAAAACCAGTATGATGCCTCTCAGTTTTGAAAGATAATTCATAAAAGACATGGGGCAAAACCACTACTTTTTTGCTGAAAAGTGAATCATCTTAAACTGACAGGTCAAAGCACTAACGACAGTGGGGTAAGTTGGTTCTGACTGCTTCCCCTCAATGGGCCTCACACAGAGATGAATTAAATAATTCCTAAGAGTCCCTTTAAAATGTCATGACTCCAGAAATACTTACTACACTTAATTACATCATATACAATATGTACCGAGTTCCTTTTTTCAATTTTAGTCAAAAGTTGTAAACAAAAACACGACCTGAAGACTGAAGAGTTGTTTGGTTTTTTTTCATATTTGTGAATAAAAATGGAAAAGCCTCCTTCATCAATTTCTCCATTAGGAATTAAAACCATTTTTAGCAATATAAGCCTACCCTTAAGGTCTTCTTCTGATGCCTCACTTGGCAGGTGATCCTGAGTTTGCAAAGGTTTTGGCGATTCAACACAAACTAAGAAAGAACCTACCACTCTAGAGAAGGGAATGGATGAGGGTTGGCTATCTTTCACTTTAGAACCAGGATTAGCCAAGTGTTGAGATTAATGATCAAGTTGTTCACCAAGGTCATTTTTCAGGGGAGAGAGGGGAAGGAAGGGATGGTCACAGCAGATCTCAAAGACAGTCTACTGAGTGGCAAAAGATTTGCAAGTTATTAACCAAAAACTTGGGAAATCACTGCTCATTCTGTTATCTAAGGGGAATCTGAAAAACAGATCTGACCAGAAAGAACTCAAGTTCATCTAACATTTATTCTGCCTCTAAGCAGACTGTCCGCAGATAAATTACAAAATGGGCTAAATTTTCTTCAGAGAATGAAATTCAACTAACATCCTTAAATGATTAACATTTATGTCAAAGACATAATGCCAGATAAAATCAAAAGTGAAATTGCAAGACAAAAGAGACCCAGGCTTCTTCTTAACCCACTCTCTCCTCATATAACATAAATTTTAAATTCTTATGTAATCCTGTCCTCTAATCCTGTCCAGTATCCAGTAGAGGGTGGTATTCTATAAAATATGTCAACTAAAGTCTTACCTAGAAAAGTACCAATAAAAAATACTTTTAGTGGTACATTTATAACAGGAGATGTTATGTTAATAAACCAGTTAGGCAGAAAAGGAGTTATTCTCAAAAATATTATGTAGTTAATGAGATGGTCTCGATGTCGTTCAACCTGTAATAAAAGAGAAAAGGATTAGAGTTCAAGCAAATTCTATCTAAGATTCCAACTTTTCTTTCAAAATAGCTTACAACGTAGAGACCTGTTAATCACTCTGATCTTATCCAGATGAAATGAACAAAAAAGAAAACAAGTTGAAAAAAATATGAAGATATTTAGTGGTGGCAATGAAGGAATTGTTCCAGCATAAATTTGTGTAAGATACTGAATGTAAAACAAATCCTGATTTTTTAAAAAATAGAACTGGATTTTCTTTTAGGATATCTGCTCCCAATTTCTACCATAATTTTATCACTGGGGGTTCTTTTTTCTTTTCTTTTTTAGAACAAAAATAGGCCATTAGCTTTTTTTTAGCACAATAAACAACATAAAATTATCTATAAATTCCCTGCAGAGAAGCACAACTATTCAGGATAATGTCTACTAAAGAGCAATGGAATGGGAGGTAAGAGACTCATCTGCTTGAATTCACTATGTAGACAAGGATAAATGCCTTTACCTCTTTAGACCTCAATTTTCTCATCTGTAAAATATCAGAATTGAACTAAAAAAAAATTATAATGTTATTTCCAGTTATAAGTGTCTCAGTATCCACAGTAAGGAAAGAGCAGCAAATCTGAAGGGTAAAAAGCTCCATTTTAGGTACTTAGTTCTTTAAAAAAAAAAAAAAAAAAAAGGTCCTCTTATAATAGAGATTTTCATTTCCTTTGGGTAAAGGTAACCTGAAGGAGGTTTGATGGAGAAGAGGAAAATGGTATTTATACACTTGAAGTTTCAAGTAAAAACTGATGGTATCCCTTTTTCCATTAAGCCACTGTTTTCTCCTTGTCTCTGCCTTATCTGTAAACTCAACCCTAAACTCTTCAGTATGGATAACAATCCTTTTCTCAGTTCTTATCCTTTTGACCTTTCCATAATATTTAACACTGCTAACCAAATCCAAAAGCATTTATTAAACTCAATGTTCCAAGCATTGAGCTAAACACCGAGATGCAAGGAAGGCAAAAATCACCTCTGTCTTTGAGCAACTTACATTCTAATAGAGGACAGAACAAGGTAATTAAGTACAAGATCTATACCAAATAGATGGAAGACACTTGGGGGTGGGGAGTGGGGTCTGCAAAGGCTTCCCAGAATGGGTGGCATGTTGGCGGAGTCTAGAAAAAGCCTGGGAACTAAAGAGGCTGAAGTGAAGAAGCAGAGCATTAGCGCTCTGGGGGAAGAGTTAGGCACACACACAGGAATGCAGTGCATGTTCAGAGAACTTCAAGGAGACCCATGCTGCTGGAATGTAGAGCACGGGAAGAAGGGCCAAGCATGACGAGCCTGGAAAGAGAGGAATGAGTCAGGCTAGAAAGAACTTTTAAATGCCAAACGTGCATGAGAGGGAGAAGTCGGGAATGACAAAGAAATCTGTGAGCCTAGATGACTGAAAGGACGCTGGTGTCCTCAACAGTCACAGGAAGTTCTCAAAGGAGACCTAGAAGGCATGAACAAAGAGGAATCAGAAGAAGGCAGTGCCTATCATGAAAACCCAGGAGAATATCCAGAAGGTGACTAGCAATGCAAAATGCTGTAGAAGACAAGAAGGATCAGGATGGAGAAAAGCCTATTAGACTTGGCAACTAAGAGATCATCGGTAACTTTAGAGTCATTTCACAGTTGAATGAAGAGGTCAGAAGCAAGACTGCAAAAGAAGAGAGTGAGAGCAAGTGGAGGCCTTGAGTGGAGACCATTTTCTCAAGGTGTTTAACCATGGAGACAGAAAAATTAAAGGGCAGGAGGAGGAAACAAGGGTATGTTTGTAGGGAGCAGGGAAGGAGTTTTACTAACTTAAAACTGCACAAAGACATCCCCCGATATCCTAGATAAGAAAACAGGGAGGACAGACGGGGACAATTTGGTGGAGAAACGGAAGAGCATGGGAATAAGAACAAATGCCCTGGCAAGAAAAGGGAGACTGGAGTAAAGGAGGAAATAGTGGGGGCGGATGTCTGAATATGTGAGATGAAACAAGAGGGAAAAGGGGGGAAGTCTGGACTATCACAACAGTTTCTTTTCACTGGCCTCCCCGCCTCATCTCTCCCCTCTCTAACACATCCTGCCATACATGATCGCCTGATATTCCTATTTTTTTAATTAAAAAAATTTTTTAACCATAATCTACCTTATCTCCCTCCCACCTCCATCTCCTCCCACTGAAAAAGAAAAATACAACCTGCCACAAAAATGCTTCGTCAAACCAAACAAATTCTGAAAATAGCTGTTAAAGTGATATTCTTAAAGCACAGATGTGACCAAGTCATTCCCTTCCTGGTGAAATTTCAGCATCTCACTATCTACAGGATACAATGTAAACTCCTCCGTCTGTCACATAAAGTCCCTCACATACACAGAAATCTCATGCATACATACCTCTGGTCTTTCAAAATATGGTTCCGACCTATCCTTCCAGACTAACTTGTTAGCCTCCACTCTGTCTTCACTAAGTTACATTCCAGTCACACTGTTCTCTTTGCTATTTTCTGTGTATGACAAGACTGCCCCTGTGCCGTCTCCCCCGTCTAGAATAATCTTGATCCTCATCTCTGCCTCTTGGAATTTCAAGCTCACTTCAAGAATAAGTTCAAGTGATATCCCTTCTACAAGATGCCTATCTTGATTCTCTAAGTGTCTAAATTTAAAAATGCTTTCTGTGTATATACTATTCTGGCCCTCCCCCCCAAGTAGACTTAAGTTCCTTGAAGATAAGCGGTTTGCATTTCCTGTGCCTACCACTCAGTAGATGGTAAGTAAATATTTAATGAACTAAAATGACTAAAGAATTAAAATACTGACATAAATCACTTGCCAGATCTAGTGCCAAATTCTCAGAAGTTGGTCCAGGTTTGACTTGATCCTGGAAATACAGGCCTCGACTATTAGACTTAGACTCAAAAGGTTTAACCCTAACAAAACTCAGTCATAGGGGAAAAAATAGAGCCCATCTCCAGTCAAATTGGGAGTCAATGTTTGCTTTTAGAGTAGGCCCAACATAATTTAAACTCATACAATGTGAAGCATACTCTGAGAGTTAAGTTCAGTCCAGTATTGTCTTGCTTCTTCTTGAATGACCTCACTAAGGTCACAGCAACCATGCGATCTGACCCACTTCATCTCACCTAGCACTTTCAGAGTGTGGCTAGAAGATTCCAGAAACATCGTGATTATGGAAAAGGACTACAAGTCACTCTAAACTTTCAATTCACTGTCAGATTTCTTTGTAGCAGCAAACACACTTATGACAAGAGAGGGAAGACATTATCAGAGAATCTCAGAAAAAGCGACTCTACCCACACTACCAGCAGGCAATCACATTAAGTGATGAACCTGAGGCTAGGACAGAGAAGACACTCTTCTGAGAAAATCTGGCTGGTCATTTGTTTAAAATAAATCAGAGGCAGTTAAACACTAGCTCATCACCCAATTTTGTATTATGTATGACCTGCTACTACCAAGTGTTACAGGAACCTAAAAAGTAGATGAAAACTAACAAGTTTTTATATTAAAGATGGAGAATGACACTTAAAAGCTCATCTGAAAATTCTACCTACCAAACAGAGATTGAACATTAAGTGAACATACGTGAACATGTCTACTAAACACAAACTTCAATCTCCCACTGGTCTAGTGACATCACAAAAATCAACAGATCACTAATGTAGGCAATAACAAAAGTAAAATCCTACAAAATCTGAAGTCAAATTTTCTAACTCCCAGAAATTGCTTGGGAGGATTAGCAATAATACTATGGAAGTTCAGTAGCAAATATACCTAAAAAATTTAATCCGTAAGAGACTTAAAAAAAAATTTTTTTTAATGATTTTGTGACCTTTTCGGATGAGATTAAATTAAGTCATTTAAAAACAACAGAGAAACAGAGAAAATGTAAATCAAAATTTGGCTTTTGATGATTATGGGAAGTAACTGCTAAAATTACTGTGATTGTGTAAGACACTAAATTCATTAAAATGAAATTTTTCATTTGCAGGAAATTAAACAGCCCATTTTCTTTCAATCAACATTGAGTGGCTGCCTAAATTCTGTATTACATTATAAGTAGCTTAATTAAAAGTACATGGAGATAACTTTTTTGGTATTCCACAACACAGAATCTCAGAAGGAACCTCAAAGAGGTTCATTTAGACTACCTACCCTAAGTGTAAATTTCCCCCTCCACTGAGAAGTGGTGCCTCTATTTTGAAGCTCATTATCAATGTTAGGATGATAAGCAAAGATTTACAGATTTACTGCACCAAACAACAAAACAGTTTAGATTTTAATCAAAATTCTTATTGTCCATTTTATTGTTTCTCTCAGACAAGTCCTGTGTTATTTTAAATAAGGATGCTTGTACATGGTAAGGATAATAACATTCGGCACTGTATCACATAAAACAGTATCAATACAAAGGAGATTTTTACCTGCTGTGACCATTTTACTGCCTTTTCTGTTAAATACTTGTATACCACTGGTCTCCCAACCAAATACGAAAGCATATAACAGAAGGAAGCGCCGAGTCCAGAGCACTAAAAAGGAACAGAAAGCCATGAGCATAATTGTACTTCCTCTCTTTACTGGTAGGTAGGGCCCTTTTCACTCTAAGGATTCACTAGCCTCAATTTCATGTGATCCTCAGGATCATAGATTTAGAACCAGAGGGGACCCTCAGAAGTCATTTTGGAAATGGGGAGACTTGAAGTCCAAACCCACCAGGTGGCCTGTCCATGGTCACACAAGTGGTAAGTGGCAGAGTCAGGATCTAATGAAATCTGTTGTGCAGATGTAACATAAAAGAAAAAAGAGAAATCAGGTACCACTTATCCAGAACTTTTTTTCTGCTCAAGGCCACACATAATGAGGCTCTATTACAGGGGACTCACACTTAGGATTTGATATAGGCAAGTTTATAAAAATAGCTCATTTTAGCTGAGAAAAGCATTTTTCAACATAAATGTCTCAAATGCTAATCAAGTCATTGATTTGCATTACCCCAAACCACCATTCCTGAGTGGTCTTTATAGTTTCCCAAATGAAAAGCTCCACACAATAACAGGTGATTCCCCAAAGATCAGCGTGCTGTGGGACAGACAGGGAAGGTGCCATAACAGAGTGGCTTAGCACTGTGCCATCAAATGGGATAGCTTTCCTGGAGGAAAGCCCTTCAGCTTCTGCTACACCTCATCTCACAGAGTGTCCCTAGGACATCATCATATCCAACCGTAAAATCATTTCCTCACTGCTCTTTACTAAGGGGGTGTGTGTGCGTGCGCACATGCGCATGCGTGCACTGTTGTGTATACACATACTCATGCATGCATGCATGCATGCATACAGACTTATATACTTACCAAACAAACAAGAAATAAGGCTAGTGGAAAAGGATAAAGAAACCCTGAGAGAATACTGAGAAATATAGACCCTGGAATAGCAAATGTTTGCAAGCTGTAAACTCAATGGTTAAGGATTGTACCATGAGTAAGTTACATGATATATAATAAGACTTATATCTTCCCAATTTTAATGCATATTAATGAGTACTCCATGCATCTTAATCTTGAACTAAAGACAGTTTAGTAATAAATGATTTTTAAGTAATACTGCCACTATTTTTTTTTTAATTTATAAAAGCTT
>CM053592.1:155907282-155929235 GCA_028646515.1 Pseudochirops corinnae
TCAAAACTATTATTCAGTCTATTCAGCTTTCTTGTACATTTGCCAACCTCAAAACAAGACGATTCATATCTTTTACTGACTACTTGCTCTGATCATAGAAACTCGCTATAGAAGAGATAAGCAGGGACATATGACATTCCAAATATGACAGGATAACCATCCTTGGCTCTGTTTAAATTCAGGTAAGGTCACAGATATCCATCCATCCAGTATTAGGTACCACCTCACAGCTAGACTCGGGAATAGGTGGACACATTCCCGTTTCAAAGGAATTTCATGGGCAATTTGCCAGAGCCTATCACAGCTGAGACTGCAATTGCCCCTTCGGCCTTTACCAAATGTAGACTTCCACCTGTTATCAGTATAGGATCACACTCCCTCTGAGTAGCTTGTGGGGCATTTGATGCAGGTACTGACTTATGCAGACCATCATACCTGGATTCAAACTCCAAACAAAATTTAGTTATAGTCCCAAATGCCTTTTTCCTCTCCTCAAACAGCAAGTCTCATTAATCACAGCTTAGAGCCAGTTCTCTTATTTATTCATTTTCCTTATGGCCCTAAGGCCAAAGGCTCTATATACTTTAGCAAATGAGAGGACCACACTACATCCTACACAAGTTTTACAAGTGATTAGGAAATTTGAGCCTCAGCAAAGTGACATGAGTTACCTAGTAAAGTGAGCATTCAGGTCTCCCAATCCCAAAGCCAGACCTTCTGCATGGAGCTTCTCTATTTCTGATGCTTTGAGCCCCCATTCTAGTGTGATTCCTCAACTGTGACTAGGCCTCAGTTCTACTTAACATCTATTTAGTATCATTTCTTACAAAAGGATATTTATTTTGAAGACATAACAAGAACAAAAATACAAACATTTCTCCCTAACACTTGAGGTACAGCGTCTCCTATCCCTCCTCAATCTCTGGAGAAAGTAAGCAAATTTAGCACAATTTTTACATAACATTGGTCTTTCCAAGTTCATGTCAAATGTAGATCTGATGCGGATGAGTCATAACTCAACTACTCCTAGACTTGTGTCCTGAAGGTTACTCCTCAGGCCATGGTCCTGGGATGGTTGCAAAACTCAGCATGAAGTCTATGTAGAAATCTTGGACTTCAGATGATTCACTCTCCTGTCTTTTAAAATTCACAAGTATATAGTTTAGAGTAAAAAAGCAATAACAAATACTGAAGCAAAGAATTGGGACCCACAAGGTCACATATTGATCTTGGAGGAAGATCTTTCTTTTTACATCACTGATTGTCACAGGAAACCATCGACCATAAAGAATTCACACAAAGAATCAAAACAAGAGAAGGGACCGGAACTCTAGAGTCTTTTGAATACATCCCCAGACAGTCCAAAATGTCTTCCTCATCATGTGATTAGCAGATGGGAATCAGTGACAGATTATCTTTGTGTGCTCCAGAGTCTTTCCAAGGAACTTGTTATACATCCTCATGAGATAACCTACATAGATCAACCTCCCAATTCCAATGCCAGGGATCCCTGGGATGTGTGGAAGTTTATCATCTAGAGGGAATGGCATCAAGTCCAACCTCTGCCTGTGCAGGGGACCTTGGGGTGCTCACACTGACCCTCCCTTGGGCCTCAGCTGCCTGTCCCCTATGGGGGGGAGCAGGTAGAGACCACCGCTGGTCCCATATTTTCTGGAGGACTCGGGGTAAGGATCAGCAGGCTTCTTTCACATAGAGAATTACATTAGCAGCACTCTGTGCCTATTCATAAAGACTGGACTTAGTGGCCAGTCCCCCATTATGCCCATATCACATAATATCAGAGACAAGATTTGAACCCAGAACTGTCACCAAGCGCCATGCTCTTTCCATTTTGCCACACTGCTTCTTCAGAGGGCAAAAATCTTGGAATGTCAAAGGTAGGAAGGTACTTAACCAAGGCAAAGAAAAGAGCCTCCTGATTTTTGCCCCTGGATGGAGGGTGGCAACTCCTGATCTTTGCCCTGAATGAAGGGTGGCAATTCCTGTAATCTACAGGAGGGAAAACAAAGCTTTGTTTGCCTCCATCCTGTCCCAGATCACTCTGTCCTACCAAGATCAAGTCCAACCTGTTTGATTGTTCTCTTGAGTGTTACAATATATGCCAGTGAGCCTTTAGCAATGTCATACCATCCTAGGTTTAGAGCTAGAAGGGGCCTGAGAGTTCATCTTCCCACTCACATGCTTGTTGATTGTACTCATATGCACAAGCTGTACCCTTCCCACTTCCCCCATAGCCCATGGGCCACCATGCTCTCCATCCTTACCTCCACCTCTTTTTCTGGCAGGCGACCCTATCGCTAACCCACTTCGTCCTAGAAGCTCCTCCTTCATTGAAAAGCTGAACTCTGTAACAAATATGAATAACCACACCAAAAAAAAAAAAATCCTCACGCTAGTCTTACCTAAAAATGTCTGTCTCAGACTGCAATTTGAGGCTACATCTCTCCACTGCCCAGAGGTGCGTTGGCACACTTTATCTTTAACCCTCCGGGATTGTAGTTGGTTGGTAACTACTTTGACTGGCACTTTGTCAGGATTTCTGCTTAGTACAGTTTAGCACAAAGCTGCCACCAGATAAATGCTCGCGGAACTGGACTGAATTGCAATTTTGTTTGGGGAAACAATGTAACCAAATAGCAGCAGCTTGGAGAAATTCAGCAGCGGGTTTATGTAAAGGTCCTAACCACGTTCTTGTGCATTAATTAACACAAACCACTAGAACTTCCGACTCCTTCAACCCCAATCAGAAGAGTCCAAGTCACAGTCTTCACTGGTTACACCTCGCAGCCTCTCGGCCCAGAGGGAGCGCGGGCGTGCCCACAAGTGCGCATGCCCCACAGCCAACGGAAGACGAAAGAAGAGGGGGGCGGGGTTTTAAAGCCGGCCTCTCCCGGCTCGCGGAGGCTTTTGGGGGCGGGCTCGCGCGCGCTCGCGAGATTTGGGGCGGAGCGGAGGGGCGGAGCCAGGGGCGGACGCTCTAGAGGGAGCCTGTGGAGATAGGGGTCGCTCCGGGTGAGGAGGAGGCGACGGCGGCGGCTGCGGCTAGGAGGCGGAAGTGAGCCCGGGCCGCCCCGGCACAGGCTGTGCGTGCGTGGAGACGGCTCCGGCTTCGGCGTCGTGAGGGAGCCCGCGCCCTCCCCTGGTCCCCCTCCGCGGCGGCGGCGGCCATGGCGAAAGGCAGGATCGGGGAGCGGGCTGAGGAGGTGGCGGCGGCCCCGGCGGGGCCGCGGGACCCCCCGGACCAGGCCCGCAGAGACTCCCTGACAGGTGAGGCAGCCGCCCGGCTCCGCGAGGTCCGAGCTTGGAGGCGGGAGGGGTGAGGAGCGAGCCGGTAGCCGCGGACGGGGAGAAGCCGGTTGGGAGGATCTGTCAGTCAGTCGACAAACGTCCCCGCGGCGCCGCTGGGGAGCCGGGCTGTGGGCTAAGGGCTGCGAGTACCACAGCGAACCCGCAGGAGGAACGGGAGCAGGAGGGCGTCGGGGGCCTGAAGACGGAGCGAGTCCCCGTTCCCAGCGGGGGCGATGCTGATCCTCACCCTGAGTCCTCCAGAAAACCTGGGACCGGCATTGGTCTCTCCTTGTGTGGAGGGGGCGGCAGCTGAGGCCCGCGGAGGGTTGGCGGGAGCTCCCCGAGGCCCCCCCACCCCGCACCGGTAGAGGCCGGACTCGATACCAGCCCCTCTAGACGCCAAACTTCCGCACAGCCCCAGGATCCCCGGTATTGCAATTGGGAGGTTGGTCCGTGTAGCTCTAGGCACTTTGCTGGGATACAAAGGAAAGCAAAAAACAGGACAGACCCTGCTTTCAAGTTGCTGCCGCTCAAACGGGGGAGACAACATGTAAACACTTGTGTACAAACAAGATATTAGGGAGTTCAAGAGTCTTGGTGCCCTGTTAAGCGTTAATAGCTATGTGGCCCACCACCATGTATGATAACAGACCCAGAGAGAAGAAAGGGGCTGAGGTTAAGGAGGACCGGGAAAGCTTTCTTCCAGAAACCCTTTTGGTTTTTACCTTTGAAACCCCAGCAGTCTAGCACAGGGCCTGGCTCATCGCAGGTGCTTAATCAAGTTAGCAGGCGTATATTAAGGGCCATCCATGTGCCAGGCCCTGTGCTAAGCACCGGGGATACCAAAAAAAGGCTAAAACACCCAAAGAACCCAACAAAACACCAACACTCCCCCCCCCCCCAAAACCCCACAGTAACCCTAGAGAGTTCACAGTTGATGCTTGTTGAACAAATGAAAATCAGATTTTAGACGTGAGATTGGCTCTCCTAGTCATTAAAGTTTTTCCAGTTAAGGCAGCTTTTATTGCCAACCAAAGTGTTTAGTAACCTGTATAAGAAACTAGTTTTATTTTGCTTAATTGCTTTTTCTGTAACTTAAGCCTGTAGGAATGGTTGGTCTGTACATAAAACACCTCAAGTTCACGGTGTTAAACTATTATTATATGGGAGCCAGGTTTTTTTGCATGCCTTAAATAATGACCCTAGATAATAAATGTTTTGACTCTAGCTTGACAAGTACTAGTCATTTCTGCCCATCATCCACGAAATGATTATGTTTCTAAAAACTCTTAAACCCATACATTTGAAGTGGTCAAAAGGAGTAGCCATTAAGCATACTGGCCATTCAGGTAAATTTAGATGTTTTCTTCTCTGTCTTGGCCACTGATGAGTGAAGAGAGAGCTAGCTATGTTCAAGAACTACATTTCTGTTTGTCTTGTATATAATGAAGAAGAGATGTTAGTATTAATATGGATCACTTAGTCTTTGTGAAGTATTGCGCTAGGGAATGGGGGAGCTTACATTTAGTAGAGGGAAAAGGCACAAACAACTAAATAACTTACATATTACTGCACGTTGTGTTATTAGAGAATTATAAATCATAGTACTACCTGAGTTCTGAGAGCCAAGGTTGATGGTGTTGGGGAGAGCTTCCTAGACTAGGTGATGGATGTGTGCTTTGTGGGAAGCTTTGGAAAGGAGAAGTTGACGTTTACCCTAAGAGAGGAGAGCCACATCACACTGAGCCAACTGTGGAGATTGTAAACAGACTTAAGAGAGAGAGTTCTGTTCTTGTTCATGATGCAGAAAGAAAACCCGTTTGACTAGAGCATGGAGTGGTCTGAGGGACAGTAGTACCAAAATCAATTTCCACTCAGTACTCAAATGAAGATTTCTCTTTGGTTTGAGACCACAGTTAGTATTTGAAGAACCTGTTGTTGAGAATGTGCTGTGTGACTTCATGACTCTATGTGACACCAATTAAACTTCCACCAAAGTTCTCCATTGCCTTTCATGGGTGACTGTTCACAGAGCTTAAGCACTTTTAAGATACTTCCAAGCCGGAAAAGCTTTGAGTATTTATGCCTCAGCAACAGATAACTAACCTAGCTAAGTTTGGAGAAGCTTAAACTTTTTTTTTTTTTTGTGCTTTTTGGAGAAGCTTAAACTCTGAAGGCAACCCTCCAAGTGTTGAAATTTGATTTATGAAATTTGATCTCAATATTGTCTGTCTGCCCTGACATAGAGGGGATGCAGTTTACGTTGAAGTATATCTCAACATTAATTAAAAATACAAGATCCTTGAAATACTGTATTGAAGTAGGTATGTATTAAGCACTGACTTTCCTCTGAAGGAAGTTACAGTTTTGTTCATGAGATAGATATACATGAGATATTTTTTGTTCTGACTTGTTATTTCATTTAGGTAGGGAGGTCCCTGGTGCTGTAGATCAGCTTATTTTACCAACTTGAAGTCTTTGAAGCACTGAGAAGTTATGAGCTTTGTTGAAGTCACAAGTCACAACATGTGACAGTGGAGATACTTGAATTGAGATCGTCTGGCTTTGATGAAAGCTTTTTGTCTGTTAAACCATATTGCCTTTTATATATAAGATAGTAAAAATAAAAATGCAAGGCAACATGATGAGCTTTCGAAATGAGTGTTCTCTGCATTCAGTTCAGAGGAAGGTGAGAGCATCAGCTAAGGCTAAGTAGAGACTTAAGGAGGAGAAGGATTTTGAAGTAGGGATAGATTTTCTATAGGGTGGAGAGGGGAGTTGAGGCTTTAAAGCTGTTTATGTAGGGAAGGTGGGACCAACAAAATGGAGACTTGAGTGAATATGGTATATTTGAGGTAAATTGAGGAGACTAACTTGTCAGGATAGTGCTGGTATATGAGGTTGGGTGGAATAGAATGGAACCAAATTGTGGAAGATCTTGAATTTTGATACAGAGGTGTTTGACCTGAATTCTATGTGTAAGAGCATAGATTTAGAGCTAAGAGGAACCTTAAGAGATCCAAACCCCTTCCTGTTTCAAAAGAGGAAGCTGTAGGCTAGAGAGGTTAGGAAACTTGCCCAAAGTCATAGGGGTAGCTCTGCATGTGGAATCAGGAGGACCTGAGTTCAAATTTGATCTCAGATGTGTGCTAGTGTGACCCTGGGCAAGTCACTTAACTCTGCCTCAGTTTCATCATCTATATACTGAACTGAAGAGGGAAATGGAAAACCTCTCTAGTATCTTTGCCAAGAATACCCCAAATGTGGTCACAGAGAGTTCAACTGGACTGAAACGACTCAACAACAGTAATGTCATTAAGTATTTGATGCAGGATTTGAACCCAGACAGTTCTTTTTGACTCCATTCACTACACATGTTAGGGAATCATTGAAGTTTTTTAAGTGATAAGATTTAATGATGTGTGCAGAATAGGTGGAGGAGGAATGATTTGTTTGAGATAGGCAGAGAAACCAGGTAGGACGTTATAAGAGTCCAAGTATGAGGTGATCAGGGACTGGACTAGAGTGGATTCCTGTTCTTCATTCTTGTTTGCCATCTTGGTCAGTTTTCTGGCACTTACTTCATTACAAGCACATTGTACTGGGGAAGTGATTGAGGGAATGTAATTGTTTTGAGAAAAGAATATTGTTGGGACCCTATTAAATTTCCTTTTTTTAGTCTTTTCAGGTTTCTGTCCTGTTAGTGGAAAAAGACCCTGAATAAGGAGAGTAAACTTTCAGAAGAAACTGGATTCTTAAAATTTGGAAAAGAGAATTGTTGTGAAGTGATTATGTATTTCTTTTTTTTTCTTTTTTGGAGGGAGGAAGGTAGGGCAGTTGGGGTTAAGTGACTTGCCCAAGGTCACACTGCTAGTTTTATGTTAAGTATCTGAGGTCAGATTTGAACTCAGGTCCTCCTGACTCCAGAGCCGGTCTAGCTGCCCCAATTATGTATTTCTTAACCATACAACAAAATGTTTCTTTTGGAACCACTTTTGTGACCTATGTTATTTTAGTCCAGATTGTAAGTGATTTAAATGTGACTCCAAGAAGCAAAAATCTTCAGTTTGTTGGTGAGGACTTAGTATTTGGTCTGTTTTCTATTCATCATCACTTATTGGGAGTCCAGAGTAGTAATGGAGTTCACAAGGCCAGGACAGTGTGCATTACATTGGTAAGTTTTATGGATAAGTACTATTTCTTGCCAGATATTCGAATCTCTTTGATTATTCTCCTGTTGGTTTTGTCTGGTTCTCCTGGGCCAGATGGATTACATCCATGTAAGTAACTATCTCTATCAGATTTGGGGATGGAAGTGATGTTTCACTTTTCTCTTTGTATCCCCAAAACAGCCCCTGGCACTTAAACTTAATAACTGTGTGTTGATTGATTGCTCCTTTAGGCTTATTCTGCAGGAAATGCAAGTTCATTTCCCTCTTACAGTAATGAAGCCTGGAGCACTTTTCCTCAGACATCATCAATCAGTGAGTCTTACTTGAATACTTGCTTTACCTAGGCTTTGCCTTCTAGGTAACAAAATCAATCAGCAAGTATTTATTAAGCACCTACTAGGTGCCAGGCATTATGCTAGGCTCTGGGGATACAAAGACAAAAGGGAAAAAGCCTCTTGATATTCATTCCTGATTAAAATTTGTTAAATAGTTAATCTATTTGAGAATGTTTCCTGAGATACTTGAATCATTTCTTTTCTCATTTGTTTTGCTTCAGTTGCTCTGTAGTTCTGTATTGTCATTGTGTTGGTGTTCTTTGTTCATTTTATTTCAGGGTAAATTTTCATTCTTTGTGCATTTTACCTACTTTTCTTCCCTTCTGTGTGTCTCCCTCCACCATTCCCAAATATGAAGAGTCTGGTGCCTTTATAATACCTTACTCTTCCATACCGACAGAGGGTCCCCCAACTTAGCTTCAGGAAGAAGAGTTGACTGTGAAGTGCTATGATTTATGAAGACTTGGTGTTAGGTTTTGGAGAATAGTTAGAATTTGAATTAAAGAGGGTAAAGGAGAAAATGATCAAAGGTGTACTGGCAAGAAAATTTGACCTATTCATAGGTAATTGTAATATTAGTGGGATATAAGATCTTTCTGCCCATTAATAGGCCTCATGTGGAACCCATTAAGGGAAGCTCCCCCATTAGGGGAGGCTTGTTTTTCTGGAAGGCCCACATCTTTTGTTACTTGTGTTGCCCTCTGACCCTGAGGAAGGGTATATATACTCTGGGGTTAGCATTTTGCTTTGGGGCTCACTTATTGGAAGAGTGTTCTTGTGATTTGACCAGATGAGACTCTGGGTAGCCATTAAGAAGGCATCCTCTCTTCCCCCCTCTGAAAAACCCAGACGTTGTTGCTTCTCTTTCTGGTAACTATATATGTGTTGCCTTGGTCAGACAGTTGGATCTGTCTGTTGATCTGTGCTAATTTGTCAGACAGAAGCCCAATCTGTTGGTCTTTATTTCTCTGCTTGTATTTTCTCTGTACTTTCTTTGTTTGGATTTTCTCTGAAGCTCTGACTTTTCCCCTGAACTAATGAATGTAATTACAAAGATTGTTGACCCCTTGAACAGCTGTCTTTCCTAGTAAAGCAGATTCAGGAACCTGTGCTAGCAGCCATCCTGGGTATGCCAGCGTGGTTGTCACTACAGTGATAAATAGACCTGTTGGGACCATCTCCAGTCATCCTGATCTATAGCTTGCTACTGGACTCAGATTACTTCAGAGGAGAAAGTGAGGCCGGTGACCTTGCACAGCCTTCCCTCACTTAAATCTAATTTACTTGCAAGTCACGGTGTTACCTTCCTGATGTCAAAGTCCTCTTCGAGGATAAAGGACAAACAACAACAATAATAAATAGACCTGTTCAGATCCAGTCCCATCCAGTAAATATATATTCAGTACTTAATATGTGTCAGGCACGATGGGGATAGTCACTGCCTTCAAGGAGTTTATAATTTAATGGGAGGAGACAGTACACAAAAGGAGGAGGGAAGAGGAAAGACAAATCAAGGGGCATCTTGCATCTTGCTTGCTGGAGCTAAGATGAGGCAAAGCAGTAGATGAAATAGAGGTTGGTGGGGTATGGGGTGAGGGAGAGCAGTGGAAAATTAACCTAGGATTATATTTTGGGGACCAGACTAAGATATTTGGGCTTCACTAATGGTAATCATTTTATTAAATGAAAGTTTTATTTTCAAATCTGCAATTTTTCCTTTTCCAGCAATTGAAAAAGTAAGAAAAATAATCCCTCTTACAAATACATATAATCAAGCAAAACAAATTGGTCTGCATTGGCTGTGTCCAAAAAATAAAAAGGGGCAATCCATCCTTTATTTATCAAGGATGGGGTATGTGTCCATTTTGATTCTTCTAGAATTGTGGTTGGTCATTGTGTTGATCTGAATTCCTAAGGCTTTTAAAGTTGTTTGTTCATAATATCGAACAGTAGTTATTAAATGTTTACTCTTTGCAGACCATTGTACTAGACTTTGTGAAAGGTATAACATTTAGATAGCTCAGTCTATGCCCTCCAGAAGTTATAGTCTAGATAAGAAGCCATCATAGTAGCCAAAACACACAATATTATTTAGTAAGTGTATTAGAGAAAACAGTGCTTTGTGAGTTCAGAAGGGAAAGGTTATCTACCACTCACTGTGAATGAGAAAGTTTTCTGGAGAAGGTCATGTTTGACTTTGCCTGTTAAATGCCTTCCCATTCCTTAAAACCAAAGAGAAGAAAGGAAAAGCTTTTCAGTCACCAGATAAGCTTGAAGAAAGGCATGAGAGTACAATGTGTATGGAGTGTTGGGGGCGAAGGGGAGAATGGTGTAGTGTGTAAGGGTAGGGCATCGTCCTGTTGTCTAAAGTAGAAAGCAGATAAAGGACATGGTGGTTCCAGGTTTTGGTGCTGAGAGAGTAGTTCAGACCATACACTGAGGCAGCAGGGAGCCACAACCTCGCTGGAGAGTAACATGTAACGTGTATAGCAAAGATTATTTTGTTATTGATGAACCACTGAATGCTTTTGAGTGGAATAGTGACTGAGCAAAGCTGTGCTTCAGAAAAGATGAACCTGGCAGCTGGGTGAAACGTGGGCTAGAGGGGGAGAGACTGGAGGCAGGGAGATCATTGTGGTCTTCTGGATTGTTTTGGTGTCATGAGGCTCTTGAGCAGCCTGGTAGAGCCTGTATACTCAGAATAATGTTTTTAAATGAACAAAATAAGGTACATAGTATTATGAAGGAAGTCAGTTATGTTGAGGTAAGTTGGGAATGGTTAGGTGTTGTAGTGGGTAGAGTATCAGGTAGGAACACCTGAGTTCAAATTCAACCTCAGATTTAGAAGCTGTGTGATCCTGGGCAAGTCACTGCAATATGTCTGCCTCAGCTTTTGAAATGAGGACAATAATAGTACCTATTTCCCAGGGTTATTGTGAGGATCAAATGAAAGAATGATTGTAAAGCACTTAGCATGGTGTCTGGCATAGTAAGTGCTATCCAAGTGTTAGCTATGTTTATTCTTAAATTGAGATGTAAGTTTTTTTCTCACCCGAGTTCTTGAACCCCCTGAAACATATTTGTGTTTCCCTGTGGGATTCAGAAGCCCCAGTTAGAGAACTCCTGATTTAGGAGCCTTTGTATTAACTTGGGTATAAGGGGACAGTGGCCTGAACAAGGGTGGTAGCATTTTGAACGGACAGGAACAAGAGAAAATGTGGAAAAAGAACTGATAAGACTTAGTACTGAGTGAATGTGAGAAAGAGAGCGGAGATGAAGGGTTTTGAGCTTTTCACTAGTTAGGAAGGTGATACTTATAGAAATAAAGAAATAAGAAATCTTGGTAAAGATTGTTGTTTCATTTTTAGACCTCATTATGAGGTGGGGGGAAATAGGATGTTCAACCTACCCTGAGGATGTAGGACTGGATATGTTTGGAGAAGTCAAAGTTGGAGATATAGACTGGGGAGTCCCTTGGTACAGGCTACAGGATAAGAGGGAAAAGCCAAAAAAACTGAACCCAAGGCAAAGTCCACATTTAGGGAGATAAGAGGAACTAGTGATAGAAACTGGTCACCGTTTGGAAGAGAATGAAAAAAGTGTCATTTGTAGAACTCAGAGTTAGAAGATACTTCTGGAAGGGGAAAGATTAACTGTGAGAAAAGGCCATCTAATTTAGTAGGTTATTGGTGACCTTCAAAAGTACAGTGTTATTAATAGGTAGGGAAAAAACCAGATAGTAGTGTTCTAAGAAAGAGTTGAATGAATGGCTGAGAAGTAGAAACACTTTAGAGAATTTCAACCATGAAGAGATAAGAGTATAGAAAGAATGGCAGTGGAAGTATTCTGTGCGTTCCTATGGGTGCCTTCTCTCCGCTACCCCCAAGACCTGGCTTATTTAAAGGCAGAGGGGAGGAAGCCAATCAAGATTGAAAATTTTAAGGCATAGGTAGTAAGGAGGATAAGTGAGTGAGGAAGGCATGTGGAGAGGGAAGAGGTTCGAGACAAAAGGTGGGAGGATATAGGAGGAAAGGAAATTAATAATGAAGCATGCTGAAAGGGAAAAGGTTGGGAATGGTATGTGTTTAATATTTGAATTAAATGACTCTCTGATCATCTATTGTAATATTCTTTGATCTGAGAATAAGAGGAAAGAAAGGGCAGCTTATGGTAGGGGTTGGTATTGTGAGAGATTAAGGAGCTAAGAAATTCTAGAGTGTTAGGGAAACCTTTAAGTGATAGACCACTAAATACAGATGGAGTGTAAGTTGTCTAGCTAGCCCGAAGACAGCTACATTATGACTGTATATGTGACATGAAAGAAAAATGACTCAGTCTCTAGTGACTTTTCTTCAAAGAAAAATTAAAACTACAGTCTCCATGCCGTGTTATTATTTGGGCTTAGTAGTAGTGGATATATTTATGGAATAGGATAGGTGCTGAAGATTTGATAACTAATAATATGGCACTTTTACTAGTTTTTGCTCTTTGTATGCACTGAAGGACTGTTTTATCTAGGAAAAAATATGGCTGCCTTTAAATAGGAGTTAAAGAAAACATATAAGTCTTAAACTAAATATACAAGCTGTTTTGGTTCATATGTCTTAGTATTTCATCATCCTGTATGAGAGTAAGCAGGTAATAGAAGAGAGCTTGGTGTACTTTCATTCTTAAGACCACAAATCAGCACTCAGTTATTATGATTTCTTAATAGGAAAAGCAGGAATAAGCACTGTTTTCCCTTTATTTTTTTAATTGTGAATTCAGTAGTCAGTAGCAGTCTTAAACTTCTCAAGACATGGAAAAGGTTCACAAAAAAACTGATTTCCTACCACATACAGTGGTGTTTTTTTTTTACTTAGAAAAAGAAAACCTTTAACAGTTAATAATAAATGACTTTATTTTTGATTTACATTTCTCTCATTTAGTGACTTCTACCATTTTTTTATATGATCATTGATAGCATGTGTTTCTTCATTTGAGAACTTCCTCTTTATATGCTTTGGCCACTTACCCAGAGAGGAATGAATCCCCCCCCTTAAAAAAAAAAAACCCACTAGTGAACTGGTGAATTGGTAAGGAAAATGTTGATCTTTAAGCTTAAGAGCTGACATAGTGAATTCTTTATTTAATCTTTTAGGCTTAAAAACTTGTATGGGGAAAAAAGTTTTGCTTGACTAGAGCCTTTGAAAGCTTTTAATATAGTTATGATAAAAATTGAAAGCCTTTGTAACACACACTCATCCTTCAAGACATAGCTAAACTACTTTAGCAGGAACTCCTGAAAAGTTAGTATGATTTTTAGGCATGATATCCAAAGTAAGAGAAATAATAGTCCCATTGAATCTTGCTCTGGTAAAAACCATATTTAGCACTGTGTTAAATTCTGAACAGTACACTTTAAAAAATTATATTTCTCTCCTATATTATATTACCTGCATTTCCCAGTATCCCTCTTCACTGCTTACCCCAGAGAACAATCCCTTATAATAAATTTTAAAAGGGGGAGGAGGTTTAAGCATTTAAAACTAAACAAATCATTAGTCAGGCTATTATATGTAGAATTCCACACTGATAGTCCCCTCTCCAAAGAAAGGAAGGAAATATACTTTCTTTTTAAAAATTATTTTTTCTTTTGAACTTAGCATACTAAATAGGATGGACATTTGTATATACATAGTAAAATAGAAAAGGAGGGTTGCTTATGAAACTGTCTCCTAAGTACAGCTTGCTTGTCTTTTTAAGTATATAAGAGAAAATGGACAATTTTGATAATATGAAATTTAAAATGGTTTACCCAAAAAAACCTAATGTAGTAAAATTAAAAAGGAAACAAGTAAATGGAAATAATCTTTGCAGAAAATGTCTTTTATAAAGGTCTTATTTCTAAGATTTGTAAGGAACTGATTTCAGACTTATAAAACTTCAGAGCTAGTCCCAAGATATAAAATAGTCAAAAGATGTGAGCATGTAGTTTTCAAAGGACGCAATCCAAGTTATAAGTAATTATATTTAAATACTCTAAATCATTAGTAATTAGAGGAGTACAAATTAAGGTAACTTTTAGGTTCTTCGTACCCATCAGACTGGCAAAGATGACAAAAGAGGAAAATGACAAATGTTAGTGGGGCTATAGAAATATAGGTGCACTAATGCACTGTTAATGGAGCTGTGAACTAGTCCAGCATTTCTGGAGAGCAATGTGCAACTGTGCCCCAGGTGTCACTAAACAGTGCATACTCTGTGACTTAGCAATGCCACTGCTAAGCCTATCCTCCAAAGAGATCAAAGAAACAGGAAAAGGATATATATATATATATATATATATATATATATATATATATATATATATATATATATATATGTATATATATGTGTGTACATATACATATACATATATATATTTATAACAGCTCTTTTCATAGTGGACAAAAACTGGGAACTAATGGAGTGTCTTTCTCTTCGGGAATGGTTAAACAAATCATAGTATGTGAATGTAATAGAATATTATTGTGCCATATGAAATAATGAAATAGATCATTTTAGAGGAGACTGAGGAGACCACTGAATTGATGAAGAGTGAAGTGAGTAGAACTAGGAGAACAGTTTATACAATAATAGCAAAATTGTAGGGAAAGACAACTTTGAAAGACTTTAGAAATCTGATCAATGAAGTGATAAACCCAGAGTCCAGATGACTTAATATGAAACACATCCCTTTCCTCCTTCTGTAGAGGTAAGCTCCTAGACAGCAGGGACTGTCTTTTAATTCTCTTTGTATCCCCAACAGTTAGCTTGGTGGGTGCCTGGCAAGTAGTAGGAGCTTAATAATGGTTATTGACTGAGGAACTTAAATAAAAAGAGAGATAGATATTTTGGGAAATGACCAAGGTGGGCTTTTGTTTTGCTACAATATGCTTTTTTTTATGGTGAGGTGTTTTTTTTAATTGTTGTTGGGATGGGCCACAGTGCAAAGGATGGATTATAAATTCACATAAAACAAATATACTTATAAAAATAGACCACTAAAAAAGTTAAGTATATTATCATCCTACAGCTTTTAAAGATCTTCTGTTTGTCTGACCCTTTTGACCTTCCTTCTATTCTTTTCTTTAAAAAAAAAATGCCTAAATAAATTCCTTTCTTTTTTCCTTTCCATTTCTCCTTCCCGTTATCTTATCTCCTCTGCTCTCCCATCCCACCCCTATTAGAAAAAAGAGGAACAAAGACATTGTAACAAGGATACATAGTCATGGAAAGTAAATCTCCACCTTGGCTGTATAGTCTGAAAATGTATGTCTCATTCTCTATCCTGAGTCCATCACCCCTCTGTCAGGAGATGATGTCATCCTTAATCACCCTCTGGAATCTTGTTTAGTCATTGATCAAAAAACACTTTGCAAACCCTCAAATGCTTTATAAATGTTAGTTATTATTACATACTGTATCGATTAAATTTCTTAAGTCTTTCACAGTTGTCTGTCTTTTACAATGTTGTTACCATATAAATTGTTCTTATAGATCTCCTTTCACAATTGGTTTAGCCTTTCTCCAGTAGATAGGTAGTTCCCATACTTTCCAGTTCATTACTATTTTTGAAAAAAGAACTTCTATACATATTTTTGTGGGTGCAGGACCTTTCCCTCTTTCTTTGATCTCTTTAGGATATTAGCCTAAGGAGTAATATTGTTAGGTCAAAGGGGTATACAGTCATGCATAGTTCCACATTGCTTTCCAGAATGGTTGGACCAGCTCACAGCACCATCAGCATTCCCTTAGTGTTCCTGTTTCCTTTGTAGCCCAAGGAGAGGCATTCTTTAGAGCAAGCTTGGTCAGTTCAGTTTCACAGACATTGATTTTGTTTATTCTTTCCATTTACATTTTTGTAATCATGTTTAGTATTTTCCTGGTTCTGTTTACTTTGAGTTCATATAGTTCTTTTCCTGCTTCTCTCTATTCATTATATTTATCATTTTGGGGTGGGCAGGACGGGAAGGGAACAAACATTATATGCCTACTTTGTACTGTGCTAAGTGCTTTGTAAGTATTATCTCATTTTTATCTGAGTACAGCACAGAAATATGCTATTATATTCATATATAGACATTTTAAAAGACATGGACATATTTGATCCTACCTAAAGGCAGGCAGCTAGAATAGAGAAGAGATTTAAAACTATTAAAATAGTTCATTTGTATAAGCACTTTAGGGTTTGAAAAAGCATTTTTAAGCTTTGAAAAGCACTTTTCTTCACAACTCTGTGAAGTAGTTCAAGTTGTATGATCTACATTTTCCAGTTGAGAAACCTGAGGCAGGTTCAGTAAAGTTAAGTAATTAACCCATAATCATATAACTAGCAAATGTCAGAATTCACATTTGAACTCTTGACTCCAGCACTTTACTAGAGCTTCCTGTTGCAGGAGCATTCTTTGAAGGAATTTGTGCTGTTTAGATTGGAGAAGAAACCACTTGGACAGGAACATGATGACAGTCTCAAACATTGCAGTTCTCTTGTCTATAAGAGGGATTCGATTTACATTCTGTGTAGTTCCAGAGGACAGAACTAGGACCACTAGAAGAAAATTACAGAGAGGAAGACTTTTGATTTACTGTGAAAAAGACTTTTCTAACAGTTAAAACTTATTTTAAAAATGGAATGGGCTGTAAGTACTGAGTGTTCCTTTGAGATTTCAGATGTCCTGAATGTTGCAGAAGGGGATTCCTACATGGGGAATAAGGTTGAATTGCATGGTTTAATCACATTCTGTCCTGGGATGTCTTGTGGTTTAAATTTTCATACCCTCTTCTGAGACGTTATCCCTCCAATGCTTAAATCACATAGATGAACAGCAAATACTCCAATGAATAAACCCTTCTATTAGAGGATATAAATATTCTACCAGGTGCTAAGCAGTACTTTAGTACATACTGTGTTCAGGGCACAGTGATAAAACTCTTTAAGAACAATTAACCAAGGAAAGGGAAGAAGGTCCTTTAGGGAATAGTATATGTGAGGCTCATTTATTTTGTGTTTTTATTTTTCATTAAACATCTTTTGGATTTAAAAAATGCAGTAAATATTTGTAAAAATGGTAAATCCAGAACATTAAAGCATTTCATGTTATAGTTACCTTCCTATATTCTAGACCTAAGCCTAGAGAAGTAAATTTCATTGTAGGATGGGGCTAGTTAATTATAAATAAATTCTTAAAATGAAGAATTTTAAGAGTAGCCATACTAAAACAATTTGGTTTTATATCTGTAATTGTCTTGTTGACCAATTAGCAATAATTAATACTTTAAAAGTCAATATTTATTGTCCATCATTTTTCCAATTCCAATTTCCATATAATTCCAATACTTTTTTCACATAAAAATAAAAAAAAATAATTGCATGTTGGACTATGAGTGGGAAATGATAGAAATGTCAAGAAAGAAAAGATTATCAATAAATCATAAAAAACAGGTGAAAAGAAATTCAGAATGGAATATAAGAGGATGGTTTTATTACATGCCAAACTTCTATGTTATTTTTGGTTTTAGTTTGTTTCTCTTTTTCAAAAATATTATTCATTTTAAACATTTTTTCTTTTTAAATTTTGAGTTCCAAATTCTCTCCCTCTCCCACTCCTCCCCCACCCACTGAGAAGGCAAGCAAAATAGTATCAGTTAATTATATGTGTGAAATCGTACAAAACGTTTCCATATTAGCCATATTGCCAAAAAATAATAAAGTAAATGAGAAAATGATACTTCAGTGGCACTCAGAATTCATCAGTTCTCTCTCAGGAGGTAGATAGCATTTTTTCATCATGAGTCCTTTGGAATCGTCTTGGATCATTCTGTTGATCAGAGTAACCAAGCCTTTGAGAGTTAACCATCCTTACAGTAATGCTGTTCCTGTACACAATCATCTCCTGATTCTTCTCATTTCATTGTACATCAGTTCATATAGATCTTGCCATGTTTTTTTTTTTCTGAAACTTCCCCTAAAACACAGTAGTAATCCACAATCATATGCTATGACTTGTTCAGCTATTCCTCAATTGATAAGAATCCCCTCAGTTTCTAATTCTTTGCTATCACAGAAAGAACTGTTACAAATATTTTTGTACATATAGGTCCTTTTCCTTTTCCACTTGAGGAAATTGTGGAAATTGAGTGAACCACATTCACTCCATCTTGTGATTCAGTTTTGGATCTAGTTCAGTTCTCTTTTTATTCAATTATGGGTCTAGTCTAATTTCTGCCTTGTGAGAAAACTTTATTGCATTGTTTGAACCTAGCCGAGAAGCTGGACCACCTATATCTGTTGCTTAGAGACCCTTAATTAAGGACCTAGGGTATGCTGACCAGAGATGGATCAGATCCAAAGACTGATGCAAGGAATTAACTTTCATTTGCCCAGTTCTAATTTTCAATGAATTATTTTCTTCAGTGAGATTTTGTACCTCTTTTCATTTGGCCAATTCTGCTTTTTAAGGTATTACTTTCTTCTGTATTTTTTATGCTTTTACCAAGCTGTTAATTATCTTTTCACAATTTTCTTGCATTACTCTCATTTTTTCCCAATTATTCCTCTATCACTCTTAGCATTTTATTCAACTCATTGAGGAATTGCTGTTGGACTTGGGGCCAGTTAGCATTTTTCTTTGAGGCTTTGGTTGTAGCTGTTTTCACATCATTGTTTTCTTCTTCGTTTATGTCTTGGTTTTTCCCTGCCACCTTAGTAACTTTTTATGGTCAAATCCTTTTTGTTATTGTTTGCTTATTTTTCCAGCCTGTTTCTTGACTTTGAACTTTAACATATGTTAAAGTTGTGCTCTGCCCACCTGGGGATGGGGATGCTCTGTCTCAAGTTACTGGCTTTTTTGTGCTGTTGTTTTCAAAGCTAATTCTGGGCATCTACAAGCTTTCAGTGCTTCCAGTGTGGTGTGATCTGGGGAGAAATGTGGTCAGTGCTCTCCTAGAATGGGCTCTGGTCTTTACCCAGGAAGGGTCCATTGCTCCCCTGAAGCAAGTGTTTAACACCCCTCTTGGCCCTGGAACTATGACCAGATCCCTGCTCTTCTGAGACCACAAATGATAGTGCTCTCTTTGCTTTGGAAATGTGACTAGGCCCCCTGCTCCCTTGTGACCAATCATAAGTGCTCCTCTTCATCCTACAACTTTGTAGTGCCAGTGCAATATGTATAGCGCCTATGATCATGATAAAGACCGTGACTATAAATATCACATGATGTTTGATTGCAGAATATAACAAACTCTCCATATAGTAGACAGAACCAAAACATACGTGTGTGTGTATGTATTTGTTTATTTGCTTTTTGGCAGGGGGAAGGTAGGGCAATTGGGGTTAAGTGACTTGCCCAAGGTCACACAGCTAGTAAGTGTTAGGTGTCTGAGGCTGGATTTGAACTCAGGTCCTCCTGACTCCAGGGCCAGTGCTCTATTCACTGCACCACCTAGCTGATCCCCAAAACATTTATTTAAACACCAGAAAACCAAATCCCAAAACCAGTAAGCCAGTTCCATCAAAGTAGCAAAAAACCTAATAAACCATAATAACACAGAGAGCCACACCATCCTTTAACCTTCCCTCAAATCAATACAAGATCAGTAACTACTCAGGAGCCTATCTGACTCCTTGCCTGAGCTCTTCTCTCTCCCACTGTCTCACTAGCTCTGACTCCCAGCTTCCTGTGGGCTCTGCTTCCCTTGAGCAAATTCCTCCCACCACAGGCTCCACGTGACTATATTTAGCCTATTGGGAGTCAGAGTTTATCTTCAAAGCAGGGAAGCTTCCTGTGGGCTCTGCTCCACCCTCTAGCAAATTCCTTCCCAAACAGAATCCATGTGATCACATTCAGCCTATTAGGGGGCAGTTTACTTTCAAAGCAGGGAAGGTCTTCAAATTCCCCTAGGTCTATTAAGGAGCAGTGAGGATCTTCAAATTCCCATTCCTGTTACAAATTTTGACCCAGAACTGTGTATTGGCAGTAGAGTTGCCAGTCAGCATCATCTGCACACAGTGCCAGCAGAGCCGCCTGTAATCTCTCTCCGGCCAGTTGTCTGACCCTCTTATCACCTCTAGGCTGAGAGCTCCCAAAGCTGCTACTGCTGCAGCAGCACCTCCAAAGGCTGGGTGCCCTCTCCCCCCATCACACACTTCTCCTGTTGACCTCCTTAGTTGTCTCCTGCTAGAGAGATGTCTCACTGTAACTTTTTGTTGGCTCTGCTGCTCCAAAATTTGTTTCAAAATTGTTTGGAAGGGAATATTGGGAGAGTTTAGCTGGGCTGCTGCCTATATACGCTGATATCTTGGCTCCCCTTCCTGTTTCTCTTTTTTGAATGTTGTCTATCTGGATATTATCTGGATATTGTCTAGGGATTCTGTGGTAGAAAGGATTAATTGTTTTTTTCCTGCCTTGCTCACCCAAGTGTTCTCAGCCTTATATACAAGATGAGCCTTGGAGTCAGTCATACTTTACTTCAAGTCCTGCCTCTGACTTTAACCTCTCCATTTCCCAGGCACCTCTTTAAGACTATAAACCACAGATGAGGTTAAGTTCTCAGGGGATGGAGTTTCTACACTAGGAATGACCTACACTGATGATCATAAGTTTTAACCTGTTCCCCTCCCCCAAGAATTCCCTGCGCACTGAACTTCTTGGAAACCTTAGATTCTTTTTTTTTTTGTCTTTGTCTTCTTTGCCCTGATTTCTTTTGAGACCTAGGCAGGCCTAGAAGTGGTTTCAGTGGTTCAGAGGGTGTGCCCAGTTTAGTAGCTTTTGGAGCATCGATGCAGGTTCTTTTAACTCTATAGAGTCAGTGCTCTTTCATGTTGTACTGCTTCAGTAGGTCCTTCTGATCCCACAAACCATGATTAAGTCTTTCTACATGTGTCAGCAGACTTAATTCTTTAGCAATGATTAGTAATTTCATTTTCCTTCTCTTGGTTATCCTCAAATACTCAAATAGGGTTTGTGAACTCATTGATTTGGGAGTCCCTTCCAAACCATAGATGCCTGACTATCATCACAGCTCTCATCTGTGTTCTCCTCAAAAGTTCCACACTATATCCACCTGACTTTCTGGAGACCTTAATTAATTTTTCCCAATATTTTGAAGAAACCATTGGAGCACTCTGCCTCCAATGATGGCTCTGGATGACATCTGTCATCCCTATCTCTTGACACATTATATGACATCCTTTGTTTCTGTTATTTGGTGTTCCTTATTGGTTTTATGTTGAGTCTGCTCATACCATGTTTATTCTAACTCTTATTACCGGGTACAAATTATGTTATACTTCCCTGTTTGTTACATCCTAAATTGATCATTTGCCAAAAGACAGTATAAAACTGTTGATCTTTACAAAGTATAGGATTTTAAAATATTATATTTTACTGAAAATGTTTTAGAAAAGAGATTTTTGAATAGTTTCAGGTAGGAGTTCAGGGACATGTTCCTGATTGAAAATAACTTTGCTACTGTAAGTAATGTTTTGTTCTTCTTTATTTCTTAATGTTAATTTTATTTTTCTTTCAGTAAAAGCTAATGCAGAAGCTGGATCAGCAAGGATGTCTCTTCTTATACTGGTGTCCATTTTCCTGTCTGCTGCTTCCGTTATGTTTTTGGTATATAAGAATTTTCCTCAGCTTAGTGAGTAAGTATCCAAAAGAGGAACTAAATTTTTCCATCAGAAATTGAGGCACATAAATATACAAAAGCATCAAAATTGGTTTTGCACCATGGTTTTCAGAATGCGATTAAGGATTAAATGAATTAAGTGACAGTACTGTGACAAATACAGGTTCTACAACTTGTATGCCATATCTGCATTGCTTTTTTCTTCCAAGATCCACCCCCACCAGGAAAGTTAGGTTTCCTCTCTGCCTATGCCCCTGAGCCAGAGGAGAAAGCCATCTTATAATGGAAAGAGTAATAGATTTGGAGTCATAAACCTGGATTTTCTTTTTAATGTAGCTTTGTGACCTTGTGTTATGGGAATCTAAAGATCTTCCCTGCCCCTAGGCCCTTTGCTGAAGTGGCTACGTGACTTTGAGGACCCTTGGATATTTGAAAGTATACTGTGTTCCCTAATAGGCTGAATGTGGTCACGTGGAACCTGTGG
>CM053592.1:155929735-155977208 GCA_028646515.1 Pseudochirops corinnae
GAGGGAGAAAGAGAAAGAATCTAGAATCTAAAGTTCTACAATCAAATGTTAAAAATATATATGTATATATACATATATATCATTATTATTATTATTATTATTATTATTATTATTAACTACATGCAACTGGAACTTGAGATACACAGGCACTGTGGTTGGGAGATCCATCCTGACCTATAAAAAGTCAGAGGGGTGAGAGGGGGGAAGACATAGGAGAGAATAGACTGGGGGAGGGGGGATACACTGGGATGGCTGTTTTGGGGGAGCGGGTAGGGGAAAGATGGGGAGAAAATTTGTAACTCAAAATTTCGTGGAAATGAATGATGTAAACTAAACTAAAATAAAAAATTGAAAAAAAAAGGGAAGCAAACCAATTGTTGGCCGTATTATTATTTCCTTTGGAAAAATAAAACACTCAAATTTTGTGGCAAAAAAAAAAAAATTTAAATATCCTTTCACATAAAATGGATAGATTCTTTCCCAAATGGTTTGGGGTTTTTTTTTTTTTTTGGAAGGGGGAAGGCAAGGCAACTGGGGTTAAGTGACTTGCCCATGGTCACACAGCTAGTAAGTGTTAAACGTCTGAGGTCGAATTTGAACTCAGGTCCTCCTGACTCCAGGGCAGGTACTCTATTTCACTGTGCCACCTAGCCACCCCCCCCCCAAATGTTTTGATAGCATATGGTAGAAGAAAGTTGCTGACACTGAAATAAATAAGAAATAGATATAGAACTATGACTTTGGTAACCTTAACTTTCAAATTTCCCCTAGGACTAAATCCCATTTTATATATATGATTTATATACATGATTTATCTTTTTTAAAAAGAAAAAGATAAATCATTAAGCTGAATCCTCCTAATTGCTGATTCAAATGTGGTTTTATATCTCACCATATACAGAATGCCTTAAGTTTTGGATAATAATATTACAAATACCATAGGAGAAACTAAGAAAACCTTAAAAGAGTATTTACATGTTTCTAACACTAGCTTACAGGCTTTATTTTAAACAAAAGCATTTTAGTTAACTGTTCTATGATTACTGTGGCTGTTTTGAAAATACCAATTACCTAGAGTCTTTCTCCAGCTAACTGGGACATATTAATGCCAGTTTCACTGAAGGCTAGAGTCCTGGTTTGGGGATGATTCTGAGTGAAAGTTGCAGTACTGGCATAGTTCTTAGCTGGATCTGTCTGAACTGAATGCTATTTTTAGAAAAGCAGAGACAGGAAATTGTTGGTCTCTCTACAGTCTAGTGATGAATATCAACCTATACATAAAGGCAATTGAGGCTTCCATATATCTAAATGGAACTGCCAATTTAAAAAGAAAAAAAATTTCAAGAGACCTGTATGTTTATAAATAATCCATATAGATACAATCTTTAGATATATAGATGAATGAAATCAAACAAAATGAAAATTGTTAATGATTCATTCCCTAAGGATTTAGTAATAAGAGCATAATGTAAACAGGCTAACATTTTTTGCCTAACTTCCTCTGCTCCAATTAAATTTTATTATAGATTATCAATATCAAGACTCCCTTTGCGGAAAATCTGAAAACAACGGAGATACACACAACTTGTCCCGGCCAACTCATTCAGTCCAATGGGGGTACTGGTCTTTTGTCTTACCATCCAAATCATCAATCATACTGAGTTCTCCTAATGTCACTATTTCTACCTTTCAAACAAAAATAAGCCCACACATTAGTGTACTAAAAAAATTAAGTAGTAAAACTTATAGATGAATAAACTCTGCTTCCTTTTTATGCATATTGTCGGACACAATCTTTTAAGCAGGCAAATTTCATATGGATATGGTCTGTGTCCTCAAGAGGAGGAGGTCACTGGGAGCTATGAATGAGGGAGGTCATGATGGCAGAATGCCACAGCAGTTGGTCCAAGTCTAGATTCAGTATGCCCTACCAAATATGGCACTGAATAAAGGCCAAAGTCCTGCCCCCACTTCAAACTGCCTCTCAAAACTGGCCAGAGAGGAAAGCAAAGGTGATACACATTTGAGCAAGGTACTTCACAGGACACAGAAATTTAGAGTTGAAATCATCCAGCTGAACTTTTTTCATTTTACGGAGAAGATAAAATGAGGCCAGGGATTTATAAACGGCAGCAAAAGTGAGGTGTGAACTAAGATCTTCAGATCTGCGTTCCATTGGAACAACTTATAGCTATCCCTCCCTACCTGGGGGAATAGGAGAAAATCAAGAAGGAAATGCATCTTGATGACTTAAGTGTGTCTTCAGTTCCAGTTTAGTCCAGTCCCTCCCCCCCAAGGCCTCACAATTAACTGCAAAGACTTTTATCTTTGATTTACATAAGCTCTTATCATCATTCAGCATTATTCCAACTCCATATCAAAAGCTGAGCTCCAGTTCGGAGACTATAGACGTCTTAGCCTCCACTTAGCCCATTCAACAGGCTGTTTGTTTACCATTAAAACACACTCAACTTCTGGAGTCCCTTAGCTCTTTTCTTGACTCACCTAATCTATGGCAGTCATTTCAATGCTTTGGACCTCTGGCACTACCAATCCCTAGGTCAGCAGTCATCTATCTTCACCAATTCTGCTCCCAGGTCTCTGAGAACTTCTGGAGTATGTCACAAATTCATGGTAAATTTAAAAGTCATTTCTATCCTCTTTTCAAGGCTAAGCCCTATGAATGTACTCATGAGCCTCCCGAATTCTTATATTTACTTAGCTTCTAACTACAAAAAGCATTAAGATTTCTCCCATTAAGCTAAAATGACTAAAATATTGATACCTTCTGACTCAGAGGTCCCAATATGAGACATATCACAAGGAAAAAAAATTACAAAAAGGTCCTATTCACAATTAAATATTTATTGCAGCACTTCTTGCAGTAGCAAAAAATTGTAAACAAAGTAAATACCTACTAACTAGGGTATGGCTAAACAAGCTGTGGTCCATGAACATAACAAAATATTATGCTGTAACAAATGGTAAATATGGTGACTACAGAGAAGCATGGGAAAATTTATACAAATTGATGTGAACAAATCAGAACCAGGAAAACAATATATGCAATGAATACCACAAGTAAACAGAAATGTAAAGAAGAAATCTAAACTGAATGCTGTGAAATTACAACCAAACTTGGCCCCAAAGGAGATATGATAATAAAAATGAGGTTCAATGAGAAGCTCCAGGGGTTGTCAATGGTTGAATGCTCTCTAAGTGTTTTATTTCATTCCAATATATTGGTTAGTTCTGCTTTACTCCCTCCCTCTCCTTTTATTTTTTGTTATAAAAGATAACTAAGGGGTGGGGGTTGGGAGGATAAGTAGAGATATACTGGAAAATGTAGGTCACGTAAAAAAACCCCAATGATATATTAATAAAAATTCATTTAAATTGCTAATTCTATTTCCTCTTTAAACTTCCTAAAAATGGCAAATATACACAGTTCTCCAAGGTTCAGTCTTAGGCCCTTCTGGGGTCTACACTATTCCTTCTATTCTCATAGCTTCAACTAATAGCTAAGGATAATTCCCCAGTCACCTCTCTCAAGCTACCATATCTAATACTCAACCTATGCTTCCCCCCAAACAAGCTATCCTACTGAATTATCTCTATTTCTGTCAATGGTATTCTCCCAGGCATAAAACCATGGGGTCATTTTTCACTCCCTTCCCCCGTATCTATCAACAGCAACAAACATGAATTAGTATTATTATTATATATTATATAATATATTATATAAACTGGGGATACTATATTATATATATTATATAATATATTATATAAATTGGATATATAAATTATATATATTATATAAATAATAAATAAAATTATTAAATATCTACTATGAGATGCAAGGCACTGACAATACAAAGGTATAAAACAAAGAGAATGAAGAGGGAATAAGAATGATGATTGGTTGTTTTGTTTTTTTTTTTACACTAACCCATCTGAATTAGTTTTCATCAATCAATAAGCATTTTGTAAATGTCAACTTGTATGTTGGCATAATGCTAAATTCTGTGGATATTCCTACTATCTCAAGAAGCTTCAATTTTAGCAGGAGAGATAACATGTACATATAGTAGGCAAAGAATATAAAATACAAGGTAGAGAAAGAGGGCACTAGCAGGCAAGAGGAATAAACAATATCTGTTGGAATTTCAGGAAGGTTTTCATTACATTTATTTTACAAATATTTATTCTTTCTGAATAAACAGGTAGCTCTCTTAATGGAGTACTGGGACTTTTATGCTGCTCCCAATTCAAATATCCCACCCTGTTCTCCATTGGCTAGGTGCAACCTCTTGAACTACCCACATCATGTCCCCTTAAACAGCTCATTAAGCAAGTGTACATGCTTTTACCTGATCAGAAGACTGATTCTGCTAGATCTCAGCTCTGATTAGAACCAGTCTCTCTGACTTACATTCTGCTATCACTCAAAGATAGACCAGCAAAGGAAACTAAGAAGGTGCAAGAAGAAATGTAAGCAAACTAAGAGAACCTCAGAAAGAAGCAACTACTCAAGAGTTTCATGAATTAATGAAATGACATTTCTTGAACACTTACTACATACTAAGGAAGGGGATACACAAAAAGTCGGTCACATTCTAACGGAGGAAAGAACACATAGAGGAAGTTTTGGTTTTAATTTAGATAAAAAGGTTTCATGGTACTTGGGGGATGATGGCAAAACAGATGGTAATGTATGTATTATTCCTATTGTGAAAAATCATATCAGTTTCTGATGCTGAACCATTTGACAGTGCCAAGAACTTTATTCTCCTGGTTTTCAGAAGCTATGACTGCTGAGAAAGCAGCACTAACAGCAACAATTAGCAGGTCACAATCTCCACAGGAATTGCTTACTAGGATAATGGCTGTGGGATCTAGGATAGAAGGACAGGTGGAGAGTGAATTCTGCCACTCCTGGGGCTACTGGGCTTACTTGCCTAACACTTTCAGTTGGTGTTGGTGACTTAGCAAAGTGGGCCCCTTTTCCAGTGATCATAGCCCTCAATGATGGCCTCTGAGCTCAAGCTAAAAGGAATGAATGGGCATTTATTAAGGGCTTTATTCTGTGAAAAGCACAATAGTAAAGTGCTGAGAATATAAATAGCAAAGTAAAAGTCAGTAAGCCCTCAAGGATCTTATGTTCTAATGGGGGAGGTAACTTGTATAAAAGGTTCCAAGTCAGATGGAAAGGTTCCATGGGCAAAGCACAGGGTAAAACATCTTTACTACAGATGGATTTCCTTTGGTAATCAGTTGCTCATGTTGAATTATTTCATAGTACCAAGGACTCTGGTGGCAAGAAACTTCTTTTATGGGTTTTCAAACTCTTGTGCTTTCCTGTCCACTGGTGGCAGCTGGTCAGCAGTTTAGGCAGGCTGTTAGGAAAGTGTGCCCCTTCTCTAAAGTAAAAGCAAGGTTGGTAGTCTTGGGGCACTATTACCTCCAAGGCTCTGGGCTCAAGGTCCCTGGGCCATCTCCATTGAGATCTGAGGGAAGGTGGTGAGATATGACTTGCCTGGTACAAGTCTCCTCTTGCCTCTCCCTAGGGGTGCCTTGCTACTTCAGTTATGCTGGCTCACCTACCTTCTGAGTGGCAATGACAATAACAAAGTTGTAGAAGTCAAAAAGGATGAGGCCATGGGAAATGACAGAAGGAATTTTGTTTCCACATAATTAAAAGTGCTCGTATCTTTGATAGCAGAATGTGGGTCAGAGGTAACTGGCTCTAATCAGACCTGCGATCTAGCAGAGCCAGGCTTCTGTTCAGGTAAGGGGCTAGAGGCTTTGCATGCATGTTTGCCTAACTGTTTGAGGGGAGCATGATGTGGACAGTTCAGGAGGTTGCAGGTAGTCAATGGAGAACAAGGCAGGAAATTGTAATGGAAGCAGTATAAAAGGGCTCACATTTGACTGAATCAGCATACTCCAGGAGCTACTCATTTATTCAGAAAGAATAAATGTAAAATAAATGTAATGAAAACATTCCTGGCTTTCCAACAAATATTATTTATTCCTAGACTAAGTATATTTCTCACAATGATTGAGAAAAAGTTTCAATCGATAATAGACTGTATGTGACAATTTACACGTGTTGTCTTCCATCAGAATGTTATCTCCTTGAGCAGCAACTTCTCTGGCTTTTCTTTATAGTCCCAGAGTTAGCCCCCTTCATGGAACAAAGTTCTTAATAGATGGTTGCTGATGGATTGGCTGAAAAAGGCAAGCAAAACCCAACCACTGATAGTTACTATGGGAATAGAGAAGATCTGGCTCCATATTCAGAAGAAGATAATGGAGCTTAAAAAGTCACTCCTTTTTCCAATAAGAAAGGTCAAATGGCCCAAAGTACAAAAAGTGTTCTTGGAAGAACTTTAAAAATCAAACGAGAGCAAGGAAAAATTAGGGGAAAAAAAAGAAAAGCAATCCAAGAAAATCAAGAAAACCATGACAAGAAAGTCAACCAACTGGAAATATATAATCAAAAATTTAGGGAAGAAAACAATTCCTTGAAAACTAGAATTGGGAAAGGGGAAGGTAATGATGTTCTAAGACACCAAGAAATCATAAAACAAAATTAGAATAAAAAAACAGAAGAGAAAGTGAAACATCTCATCAAAAGACCAACTGATCTGGAGAACAGATTGAGTTGGACTACCTGAAAATTGCAATAAAAAAAGAATCTTGATACAACATTACAAGAAATTACCAAGGAAAACTGCCATGAAGTTCTAGAACAAGAAGGCAAAGTAGAAATCAGAAAAAAAAACAAACCCAAAACCAATCACTAAGTGAAAGAGATCCCAGGAGACAGGAATACCCATTGCCAAAAGGTTCCCAGGATAAAGAGAAAAATATGGCAAGCAACAAGAAGAAAATTTAAATATCATGGAGCTATGATAAGGATTACACAATGGGGCGGCTAGGTGGCATAGTGAATAGAGCACCAGCCCTGGAGGCAGAAGGACCTGAGTTCAAATCTGGCCTCAGACACTTAACACTTACTAGCCATATGACCTTGGGCCAGTCACTTAACCCCAACTGTGATGCCCTCCAAAAAGCAAAAAAATAAATAAGTAAGTAAGTAAGTAAGTAAATAAGGATTACACAAGACCTAGCAGCTATTACATTGAAGGACTGTAGGTCTTAGAATACTATATTCTGTAGAGCAAAAAAAGAGCTTGGAGCTATGACCAAGTGGTGTAACTTACCCAGTAAAAGTTAAGTATAATCCTGAATTTTTTTTTAAAAAGGACATTTAACAAACTCAAAGACTTTCTACTTTTGGGGGGGGGGGGGGGGGCGGGGGGAACAACCCAGAATTTAAGAGAAAATTCAATATATAACATCCCAGAGAAATATAAGGTAAACATTAAAAAGGCTAATTATGTGGGACTCAATATTGTCAAATTCTTTACTTCATACATGTGAATATATTAGCAGTACTCTTATGATTGTCATCATTATTTGGGTAGTCTGAAAGAAAGATGTGGGCTGAGCTAAGTATGACGGGGTGAATCTAAAAAAATAAAACTGAAGGGAGATAAAAAAAAGAGTAATTATCTCATGCAAATGAGGCATAAAAGGAAAAAGTGATACAGAAGAGCCAGTAGTGCTGGAACCCTCTCACTGGGAATGGGCTAAAGAGGGAGCTACACATATATAAATTTAGAATAGGATTACTTCTAAATTCAGAAAGAAATGAGAGGGCAAGTGACGTGGGAGGAAGAAGATTAAGGAAGAACTCTGAAGAGGGGTAGGTAGGTGAAGGAACAGGAGGGCAAGGTAAGAGTTAAGTAAAACAGAGGGGTGAGGAGGGATAGGGTGAGAAGGATAGTGAGGAAAAATAGGTAGGAGGAACATAAACAACAAGTCATAGCAGCTTAAAATGTGAATGGGATGAATTTACCCATAAAACATGTAACAGATTAAAAATCTGAATCCAACAATATGTTGTTTTCAGGAAACATAAAATGAGAGATAACAAAGATAAAATAAAGGGCAGAAGTAGAATTTAGTATGTAAAAAAAACAGGGATAGTAATCATGATCTCAAAGTTAAAATAGATGTAATCGAAAGTGAAAAATAGAGAAACTACACTATTTGGCAGCAATATTATTCAATATTGTCTTAGACCATTTAAAATATCTAGATAGTATAAAAAAGCTTGAGTGGATATCTGCCAAAACAGATACAGAAATTATATGAATATAAACATAAAACACTTTTTATACAAATAAACTCAGATCTAAATAATTGAAGTAATATTTGTTATTCATGGGTAGGTAGAGTCAACATAATTTTTAAAATTACAATTTCACCTAACTAATCTATTTATTCAATGTCATTTCAATTAAATTACTTAAAAAAAAAACTTTTACTGAGTTAGAAAGAATTAAGTTCATTTGGAAGAAAAGGTCAGGAACTCCAAAGAAACTAGGAAAAAAGATGTAAAGGAAGTAGATTTACCATTATCAGACCTTAAACTATACTATAAGACAAGAGCATTGCTGAAGTGTAAAAATGATAATTTCAATTATTTTAAATTAAAAATTTCTTGTATAAATAAAATCTATGTAGCCAAGAACAGAAGGAATGTAGAAAATTGGGGGAAAACTTTCATAGATAATGTCTCAGGATGTGATTGTGTTGGAATTAGGAAATGATGAGTTGATTCAGAAAAACAATGAAAGACTTGGACTTATAAAGATGCTATCCACTTTCAGAGAAACAGAGTATAGGAGGAGATAAACATAATATAGTCTTACATATATGTGTATGAATGTTTATGTGTATATATGAGCATGTTTATAGCTATCTATGTACAAAAATATCCATTCTTAACTGTAGCTTTCAGGGTTGGATGGGGAGGCAGGGGAAAAACAAAGTAAAAAGTGCAAGGTAAAAGAAAAAAGAAAATCAGTAAAGAAGCAAAAAGAAACTTGGAAAACAATGTATTATTTATTATATAGGTTTTCTTGAAATGGAAATTTATTGTTTTATATTGTATCCTCTCTTATGGTCTGCTATGTACGTGGCAATGTTTTTTATTCCCTTTTCTCATTTTGCATTTAAGCTTAAAATTTAAAAATTTACCAAAAAAAGAAGAAAAAATAAAAAGGAAAGTGAGATAAGACAGTAACTTGGGGTTAATAACAGAGTCTACCATATTCATAATGGGAGAGAACGGGACACTTTTGTAGTTATCAGGGAAGAAACCAGTCTATAAAAGATCACATGATTAAAAAGAGACCTGATGAAATGATAATGAGGTAAATCTGCTGGAGAAGATCCCCTGCAGGGGATGGGATCAAAGGTGTAAATTGAAGGTCTTGGCAATAGGGGTTACCCCTTCATCTGAGACCAGAATAAGGAAGGGAAAATCAGGGAATGAGCACAGGGGGTTAAAAGGTGTTTTTAAAAAATGAGGGAAGGGGGAGGAAACTCACAGTGAATAGCCTCCATTTTCTCTGTAAAGAATAAGGAGGGAAGGCTAGATGGCACAGCAAATAGAGCACTGGCCCTGGAGTCAGGAGGACCCAAGTTCAAATCAGACCTCAGAAACTTAACACTTAACTAGCCATGTGACCTTGGGAAAGTCAGTTAACCCCAATTACCCTGCCCTCCTCCCTCCAAAAAGCAAAATTAAAAAAAAAAAAAGAAGAAGGCAAGGTCTCTAGTTGGGAGTAGGTTAGGAAGGGATAGTGTGGTGTGAGACAATTCAAGAAAGAAAAGTTTTGAACTGTCACAGTGTGGAACTGAACACAGAATCAGTCAAGGAATAATAAAAGGATTATTGTGTTGTAGTATTAGTTGATAAATAACAAGTTTTCATTTCCACTTTTGTTCAACAACACCTTAGATTTCAGCTAGGGGGAGGAAAAATGGGAAGGCAGTAGGTTTGCTAAGGACATAAGGAATCTGTTCAACTAAACTATGCAGAGATGAGGATGAGTGGTCAGAGTTGGGAATAAATGGCCCAGATGAAGCAGCACCGTCGGATAAGGCACTGACTTGGGAGTCAGGAAGGTCGGGTTCAAACTCTGTCACAAATACTACCCCACCCTGACACTGGGAAATCACTTACACAATCTGTCTCCTTATCTGTAAACTGGGAGAATAAGACTTGATGGCATCTAAGGTCCCTCCCAGCTTTAGGTCCCATGAAGCACTAGGCAGTGGTTCTCAACCTTCCTAATACCCTTTAATACTGGTATGTGGGTGTATCTGCATGTGGGCGGACCCGCTTGGAGACGATAGAGGAGCAGTGTCTTGGTTCCTAAGACCATCAGAAATAGTGTTTTGCGATGGTCTTAGGCAACCCCTGTGAAAGGGTCATTTTACCCCCAAAGAGTCATGACCCACAGGTTGAGAACCACTGCACTAGAGGGAGAGAAGAACACTCAGCAAGCCACTTAACTTTAGGGCAATAACAAAGCTCTGAATATACAAAATTAACTCCAGCACAAGTTGCTAAGGACAAAGCTTTACTTAATGTATCACCAGAATTCTTTGTTTCATGGTATTATCTTATCAAGTATACGCCATTCTGAGTTTCTTGTCAATTATTTAGGCAGTAGTTTTTCATGCTAAAATTTAATTCAAAACTCAGAAAAAATTAATGCTTTTCGGTTACTATAGCCTTCAAGGGAGAACTGTAACTCAATACTAGAAAGGGAGAACTGTAACTAATAATATTAGGATCTTAGAACTACACAGCACTTTCTGTCAAAAGATTTTCACATCTGATCTCATTTTGTTCTAATAACTAACACATGATAGGGAGGTTAAGGTTTATCCATGTTAGCCCTCAATTAACTATAAAATTAGAACTGAGACTACATCAAAGTTTGACTTTAGGCCCCAAACCCTGCTGCCGTGGTGTGTCTGTGTATGGGGGGTGGGGGAGGGAATGGCATGGAAGAAGCTTGGAACATCTCCGTTTCTAGAGCATATTACTAGACTGATATTTAAGCAAAGCTTTCTCAAAGCATTCTCCTTAACATGCTGTGTCACTGGATGACCTTTTTGTTTAACAGCCAAAGAATTCAAGGACTTTCCTTATCTATCAAATTTGGGAGTATCCACTATGCTACATTCCAACATTAGGATTATTTTCTTTGAAGAATATGAACTATTATTATAGCTTATAAAATATACTCTACCTTCAAAAACATTTTATTGTATGCATGGTATGCACGTTATTCTCCACTTACCCAACACTAGTCAGGCCTATGTAAAACTAGCTTTTCTAACAGAAAAAGGGTCAATTTCATAAGAAATCACACCACTTAGTATTTAGCAGTAAAAAATGAAACTATCCAAAAAGTTTAAATTCAAAACAAAGCTCTGCTAAGGAGTTTATGATATAATTTTTATAAAAGGTCAAAACTGTATCCATGAATTCCACTTAAAACAGCACTTTATCTTCTCTGGTTTACTTTTTTTGGGGGGTGGAAGTATTATTCTCTCTTCATATATTAACTGAAGAAAATAGCAGGAAGAGGCTGATTATATACGGATTCCTAGGTTTTTTAATTACAGAGGGTTTTTCAGTGTATAGTAACACAGTTAGGGGAACTTGGAGTTCTAATTCTAGTTCTGCCACTAACTAGCTATATAATCTCATGCACGGCCCTGATCCTCTCTGGTCCTAGTTCTCTCCCTGTAAAATGTGGAAGATGGAAAAGATGGTCCAAGAGTTTTCTTACAGTTTCAATCCTACAAAATTCATACTACCTTTGTGCTAAAGGGACTGGGTGATAAACTGAGCATAAACTAGATCACTAGACAATGAAATCAATCAATAAGCACTCAAATTAAATTAAGGACTTAGACATTCTGCTAGCTTCACTGAAAACAGAACATGCTATACTAAACTTATTTAATTTTTTGACAATGGATCAGGGTAGTTTTTTTTATCAAATGCTTTATTAAGATATAATTTACAACTAAATTTGCCCAGTGAGATTATTATTATTCTCATTTTATATGGCGAAACTGAAGCTGAAAGGTTAGTGACCAGCCCATTACACAGCTTACAAGCATCTGAGACAGGGTTGGAATTTAAGTCTTCCTCAACTCCAAAAGACTCATGATGGAAAGAGATATCTACATCCAGAGAAAGAACTACAGAGTTTGACTGCAGATTGACACAAACTACCCGGTCTCTTTTTCTTGTTTTGTTTCCTCTCTCCCAATGTTCCTTCCATAAATTATAATCCTTCTTTATAACCTGACTAATGTTTAATGTGAAGGTATTTGCAGATCCTATATTTGACTGCATGCTGCCATGGGAGGGGGAGAAAATGTGAAACTCAAGGGACTGTGGAACTGAATCTTATAAACTAAAAGTAAACAAACAGCTAAACTCCAAAGGTCATCTTCAGATCATAAATCTTGAATTGTAAGGTGACTCAGAAAGCATAGTACAAGCCCTCTATTTTCCAAATGAGAAAACTTGAGACCCAAAACTTGTCCAATAGCACCCAAGTGGCTACTTGGAAGACCTGGGCTTTTGAATCCAGGCCCCCTCACTACAAATCCAGTGCTCTTTCCATTGCACCAAGCTGTTTCCTGGTTATGGATGGAAAGATTTCAACTTAGACTACTCTGAGTATAATTCCCCAGGGATCTTTGTTTGGGCCTGTCCTGTTTAACATTTTTATCAGTTACTTAAAAGTATAGATGGCATACTTAAAAATGTGCAGATAACAGAGCTACAAGGGAAAAGCAGGACAGTCAGTATACAGAGATCACCAGGGTAGACCTCAGGGCTGAGTTTAACAACACTACATTAACAAGGATAAGTAAAAAAAAAGTCTTACACATAGGTTTTTGAAAAATTGAATTCAGAAGTACAATAAGAGCAATAGTAATGATAATAAAAACAACAATCAGAACTATTCAGAGTAGAACAGGTTACCTCATAAGATAAAGAGTTTCCCTCTTAGTTAAGGTATTCAGGGAAAGGTTGTTAGGAATTTTTCTTTACATATTTATTGGTAAATAATAGTAGAAACTAAAAAGGTCTTGAATGTCAAACTAAGTTATAAAGTATCTAGTACAATAAATTTAATATGCACCACACCAAATTGTAGAGGGCTGCCTGATAAAATGATTGCATTCCTAAGCTTCCTTTAATAAGGTGGGTCTCTTAAGAAGCTGGCACCTTTATACTTCTGTTCTTTTTAAGACACTTCATAACCCCAAATCCTGTTTAAAATCTGGTTTCACTTTTCTTAATAATATGCTCCCAAGTAGTGGATTCTGGGAAGATGATAGAGTAGGTCAGAAAATTCTAAACTCTCAAGATTTTCCCCCACAAAAGAGATAAAAACAGCACCTTAGCATGAACAAAGTGCAGGTAAAAAAATTAAGAATAGGGACACAACAGGGCCTTCCTGGGACAATTTTCAAGAAGATCAGAAGAAGAGGTTTGGTCCCAGAGCCAGGTAAACACCTCCAGTTGAGGGTCCACTTAAAACAACAAGTGGCAAGCCCTGGGGTTAGTTAGTTTGAGAGGGTGCCTGAGCCCCAGCCACAGGAACTTTTACCCTGGGGAAAAGTGATGGGAGTTGGGCATCAGAGTCCAAAGATCTAGGAAACCTCTGGAACCTCTGAGGGGACGCCAGAGCCAGCTGTGCTACAAAGTGCAGCAGGGGCGAGAAGGAACTAGCCTGGTGAGTACAGAAGCAGTGGGGCAGAAAGCCCCTGGCTGTGGGCACTTACAGGAGGTTGGAGGTTTGGCTTTGGTTCCAGGCTAGAGAGGAGAACTAAAGATCTGAGGCAAGCCGTACCATCTCTCATATCCCAGGCCTTAATGTGATTACAAAAATTAAGCTATTACCACAAAAAATGCACAGGCAAAGGAGAAAGAATCCAACCATAAAAAGCTATTGAGAAGACGATGGTTCTTCTAAAGTCAAATGGTCACCTCTCCAAAGAAAATTCATAGAAGATCTTTAAAAAGACTTTAAAAATCAAATGACAGAGATAGGTGAAAAAATAAAATAAAAAAAATAAGAATAATCCAAGAAAAACAAGATTATAAAAGGAAAGTCAACCAAGCAGAAAAAGAGATCCAGAATCTTAAGAAAATGTCACCTTGAAAATTAGAATTGGGCAACACAAAGCCAGCAAAATAAGAGATCAAGAAATAATTAAAATATGAATAATGAAAAAATAGAAGAGAGTGAAACATAAGAAAAACAACAAATTTGGAGAATCAATCAAGAGGAGAAAAGAAAAATAATTGGACTAATTGAATGTTATGATCAAAAAAAGAATCTTGATATAATAATACAAGAAAAAATTAAAGAAAACAAGAGCGAGGGAAGTAGAAAAAGAAAAAATCCATCAATCACCACTTAAAAGAGATTCTATGAGGAAAACTCATAGGAATATCAGTCAAATTCTGAGACCTCCTCCCAGCTCAACGATAAAATATTAAAAATTATCAAGTTTAAAACAATTTAAATATGATAGTGCCAAAATTAGAATCACACAAGACCTGGCAGCAGAGACATTAAAGTACCGCAGGTCTTGGAATAGTATCTATTTAAAAGCAAAAGAATTGGGACTCTGGCCAAAAATACCATACCCAGCAAAGTTAAGCATAACTCTAATGAAAAAAAATGGACATGTGATTAACAGTCAGACTTTCAAGACTTTGTTAAAAAAAAAAAGCCTGCACTTAATAGAAGATGTGATATAGAAGAGCCAAAAGAAATACAAGGTACATACCAAAGACTGGTTTTAAGGGGTTTGTAAGCACAGATTATTTACTTTATATATATATATATATATATATATAAAATGTAAAACATATGTCTAAGATTCTTATTAATAACAGGGTAGCTCAGAAGAAAGATTGGGGTAAACCTGAGTATGATATGAAACAGGAACAACTAAAAAGAGTAATTATTTTATACAAATGAGGTACAAGAAAAGAATTACAGAGGAATTAGAGGCGGGAAGGGGGCTGGTAGTTCTGGTAACCTACTTTCATCAGGAATGGGTTTAAGAGGGAATATATATATATATTTAGAAGATGATAAGAATCTTCTAAATTCAGAAGAAATAAAACAGTAGGGGCACAAGGAGAAGGGAGAGGACAAGGGAGACATCTTTAGAGAGGAAGGTGAGGGAATAAGTAAAAGGGAGGTATAGAAAGGTGTTTAAATTTATGGGAATGGGAGGATAGGGGAGGGATCTTTGGAGGGGGTAGGCAAGTCATAGGAGGGCAAGGTAGCAGGCAGCAGTAAAGTAGAGGTGGCAGGAGGGATAGTAAACAAGAGATGCACAAACATAAAAACAAAGATCAGGAGCAGAATTTGCTTGGGAAAGTATGTGTGTGTGTGTATCTCTACAGCTATAGAGAAGCATCCAAACTTAACTGTAAGGGGGGGGGAGAGCAAAGTAAAAAAGTATACAGCAGAGAACAAAAGAAAACTTACAAGGAAGCAAAGAAAAGACAGACAATTCTCAACACAATGTGTAGTGTTTATCATAAAGGCTTTCTTGAAAAGAAAATTTACTGTTACATATTTTGAATCCTCTCTTATGTTCTCCTATGTACATGCCATGCTTTTTATTTTCTTTCTTACTTTGTGTTTAAGTTCCAATATTTAAGTTTATGATGTTTTTGTTTCCTTTCTCTATTCTGTATTTATGTTCTGACCTTTCAAGTTTAAAATCAAATTCAAAAGAAAGATAATATCCTCTCTTCCTAAGCCACACCCCAACTGTCCAGACAGACATAAGGAATTCTCCCAATGGTGTTGAGTGTTCACCTACCCTCAATACAGTTATCCTTGCCTAGTTCCTTTTGTGAGGGACTCACAGCACCTTTGCGAGGTAGATGGCTTGGGTCGGAAACGTAGTCTGTTGCAATTTAAGTGTTCTGTGTTATGAAAAACCAGCCCCCCCCAAAGTCAAACTCATAACTTTAATCTTGTCTGAATATTAGTGATTATTAAACATGACAGCTGCCTAAATGGTTCTCAATCTAAACAAATATTTACACATTTTTTTAAAAAGCAGGTTTATGACATACACTGGGAAAGTAATGTTGAAAAAAAAATGAAAACTTTAAAATTAAACACACTCCAATCCCTGAATGTTTATTTACAGAGGTAGGTGATAAGATACCAAGGGCGTGGAATACTGCATACACCACTTTTCCCACTAGTTTTGCTTAACTTTTTCCCCTTACTTTATCATTATAAGAAATGTCTCTCTGAGGAGGGGGGAGGATTACAGTGGAAATTAGGTGATGTTTTCTATATTTCCTTTTCAAACTTTTTTCTACTGTTGTGAAAAAAGCATGCTAAACCAAATATTTATCAGTGAAAATGATTGAAACAGTTTCTTCTTGGCAGATTCAACGATCTTGCCAAATTGACCCCTGGAACTTTTTCTCTCATAAGCATGCGCTCAAGCCAAGCTGTGCCCTATGCCTGGTACTCCATCTCCACCTCACCTCGCTGAAATCCTGACCATTCCAACTCCAGCCCCAAGGCTATTTCCTCCAGGAAGTTTTCCTTTACCTTCCAGACCAGAGTAGGGGTCTCTTACAACACTATGTTGATACCTTAACTCTTGGGCACTTATTATATTCAATTTTATTATATCAATCAATCAATCAACCAATCAACAAGCAGTTCTTTAGTGTAGGGGAAAAAGACAATGTGGTAGTAACTTGAGATAAAGACAAAAATCAAACAGGTTCTGATTACATCCATTTCTGTAATATATTAAGTTTCCTCTTAGATTGTAAACATTTGCAAAGAGGTTCAGAGTAGTTAGGAGTGGCTAGAGAGCTGGATACAGGAGTTAAAAATGCCTGGATTGAAAAAATTCTCTAAATCACTATTGATTAGAGAAATTCAAATCAAAACATCCCCTGAAGAAATTAATTTCTTTTTCAACTCTGTATTCAGATAAAGACAGTGCCTTGCCCTTAGCAAGTATACTTAATAGTTCATGTTTATAAAGCCCTCCTCACCTAAGAGCCATGTGAGATAGGTATAAGGCAAATTACTGTCCCATTTTTTTTTGATCTGTGATATCATCGGTATGAGGAAGAAAAGAAAATGAAATGCAGAGAAATTAAACTAACAACAACAAAAAAATCAAGGAATGCATTCAGAAACCATTCTATATACTAGCATTCAAGTATGTTACCATTTGGTCTTTATAAAGGAAAACTATACACATTTATAAAAACATTAGGATGATGAACTAGTCAGTTCTAAGTTAGCCTTTCAAAGAATCATAAGATTTAGAGTTCAAAGGATACTTTGAACTGGTTCAGACCTCTTATTTTACACTAAGGAAACTAAAGCCCAGAGATTAAGTGACTTGCCCAAAATCACAAAAGTCCTAAGTAGCAAAACCATAATAATCTAAGCTCAAATTCTGGGACACCAAATCAGCGCTTCCTACTTGACCATACTAACACAGTGTAGTATATTCAACCAGTAAGTGCCACTGTGATGTGTGGGGAAATTTGCTAGGCACAAGGAATACAAAAATAAAAAAGTTCCTACCCTGTAAGGAGCTTACAAAAATCAGTTAGGTGTTACAGTGGATAGAGTGCCAGGCCTGGAATCAGGAAGACTCATCTTCCTGAGTTCAGATCTGTTCTCAGACACTTACTAGTGGTGTGACAAGTCACTTAAGTCACAAATGACTAGCTGCACAAGTCGCTAAACCCTGTTTGTCTCAGTTTCCTCACATGCAAAATGAGATAGAAAAGGAAATGGCAAAGCACTCTAGTATCTTGGCCAAGAAAACTCCAAATGAAGTTGGGAAGAGTCAGACACAACTCAGAACAACTAAGCAACAACAAAATCTATTCTTTTTAATTAACCTGTGAAATGAAGATGTTTTGAAATTTGTAGTAAATGCTCAAGAAATGTCATTTCATAAAGGTAAGTTATAAGTTTGACTTTATAAGAAGCTCAGTGCCTTTCATAGAGAAGGTATTTAATTGGATCTTCAACTAACTTGGAAGAATGCAAAAATTATTTCATCCTCAACAAACATTTATTAAGTACTACTGTTGGCCATGTGTTTCCTAGACGCTGGGGATAGAAAGGCATAAAAGCAAAACTTATCCCTGCCCTCAAGAAGCCTACATTTTTATCCATGCATATAAACATATACAAAAGAAATACAAAATATTTTAGGAAGGGGTAACTGGAGGGAATAGATTAGGTAAAGCTCCATGTAATAGGTGTCCCTTGAGCTGAATTTTGAAGGAAACATGGGATTTTAAAAGGGAGAAGCAAAGGAAAAGTACATTTTCAAGCAAGGAAGGGAGAAAGCTAGTCAAAACATGGAGATGGGAGATGAGGTATCAGAAGATGGACAGTTTGGGGTCAGATTTAAAAGACTGCCACGTTAAAAATTCAATCCAAAAAATATTTATTAAGTGCTTACTCAGTGTAAGAAACTAGGCAGGACTGAGATTAGAAAACTATGTGTACCTGCTTCCTGTTCAGTGTTCTTTCCAAACCACTGCTGCCTTACGGTCTTTTTCTTGTCCATCACCAATACATATATGATCATAAAAGTGGTTTAAAAAATATTTTTAGTATAGGTATAGACAATGACTAAGTATAGCTTTGTCTTATAGAGAAAATGACAAATAGCAATTGCATCTTTCTTTTAACAAAATTAATGAAAAATGACATCAATGGAATATAACAATACTATGCTACAGTCGACAGTTTCTATCCTTCTATCCCAAAGCAATATTTGTCCAAAACAAAATCTCACTTCCTCTTTCTTACTATATTTAAGCCTCTAATAAAAATTTATCTAAGTGCTTCCTAAATCATTATCCTTCCAGTTGATGAACTAATTAACCAAAAATCAGGGAAAAGCTGCAAAATAAGGTTAAAATGCAGAGGAGTAGGACTGTAGAGTAGATAAGCTCTGACAGATAAGAGAACATATTCTACCAGTTTTCCAGGTGAAAAAAAGAGTAAACTGGCATAAACTTTCAAAAAGATGCAAACCTTAAATGTCAACTGGGTCACAAAATCCAGGCAAGTTGCCAAAAATTCTTTGACAAAGATGAGGACTCAGCAGTGTTCAAAATATTCAAAAGCCCCTGAGAGGCAGCATATTATAATGGAAAGCTGATGACTTAAGAAAGGACCAGGCTCTCAGTTCTATGATCCTGCTCAAGTTCCTTCCCTGAGCCTCAGTTTGCCAAAATTTTATAGCCAATTTTATACTTGCCTACCCAATTTACAGAACTATTTGAAGAAAATCTTTACAAAATGCAAAATCTCAGGTAAATGTCAACTGTTATCATGACTAGACCTAAGTACAGTTACCTGTTTGGCCAGCAGTTCCAGGGACAGAGTTTTGTGCAAACTAAAAGTGAATGGAACTTACTGAATATTTATGAGTTCAGTAGAATGCTGGCTCCAGGAGGAACTTAGGAGACTTCCATTTGTGTGGCAATATCCCCAAGCCCGAATTCAGTGCCAGACCCTTAGTAGGCACTTAATAAAAAAAGAGAGCCAGAATGACTAAACTGTGTAAAGCTTTCCTGCAGATAATTTGCCTCAAATCTCTCAGACATAACCAACTGTTAGCTCCTACTTCTGGCCAAAGAATCGGAACTGGCAAAGATTTCAAAAAGTCATCTAGTTCACCCCCTTTACTGGACAGATAAGGAAACTGAGGACAATAGAATGATCTGACATAGGTTCTGACCTGGGTCACCAGATCTCAAATCCAGCAGTCAGTCTGCTGTATGTTCTTCATGTGCAGTGTCTAGCTCACAGGCTGGTTCCAGCCCACCTTTCCAGCCCCATTCACATTCTTGGAGATCCAGCCATACCGGCCTTCTTACAGTTATGTACACAGGACACTCCATTTACTATCTCCAAACATCCATTTACTATCTCCAAACATCTGCACACTAGCTGTCCTCCATGCCTAGAATGTTCTCCTTTCTCATCTTTCTCTGCAAATCTCTGGTTTCCTCCAAAACTTGCACCACCTTCCACCTTTCCCTTTTCTTCCCCAATTGCTATTCCCTCCCCCCACAAGATAACATTGTATTTACTTGGTGTTTCATACATCTCTATATGCTTGTCGTCTCCCCCAAGAGAATATATATTGAGAGCAGGGGCTGTGTTGTTTGTCCTGCTGTGCCTAGTGAGGCACTCTGAGCCATAGCTCAGTGCCTGCAACAGCGGGGGCTTAATGTCTGTTGGCTGATTAAGGGGTTCAGTATCTCTATGTTAAATAAATTAAATTTGACAGACTATATTAGCTGTCTAGTTTACCTTTCCCCCATCTTCTCATTAAACTGGTAAATCCACAAGATGGTTTTTAACTATTACTATATAATACTGAACCAGAGATTTTTATTAAGGACAAAAATCAGTTCTTTAAACTTTTCTAGTGCTCCAAAGTGATGTAGAAAAAGAAAAGTATATTAACCAATTAATAATGATATTCATAGCAGAAATTCCTTCCATCTGACACTTTGCCTGTCCAAGGTGACTTTGAGGTACTCAGAATATGAAGAAGCAATCCTGAGCCTCTGGATGACAGCATTCAGTCTAATTTGAACTAACATATACATGAGTTAACAAGGTTGGAAAATGAACATTAAGATCTGATATTAAAATGGAAACTACTTCAGCACTGCAAACTAAAATGCTTTGCTTGAAAGACCAAGCTTCTTGAGGTCAAGAATCTCTAATGCTCTCTATGTTATCTAGTATATCACAGATGCAATAAGTCTCCCAGCTTCCTCTAGAGTTAGCAGGTGCACTGCCCTCTGAAAAAGATGGGTTTGAAGGAAGGAAATGTGAAGTGCTGCTATCTTACTTCTTCACGGTGTAACAGGAGATTCAAAGATGCTTTGACCCACATTAACACTGACATATCAAAAATACTATTATTGCAAGAGGATAATATTCGTGCCACATACCTTCTAGGTTTGTTGTCAGCTGCCTATTGGACATCCACAACTGGATGTCCCATAGTCATCTCAAACTCAACATCCAGTACTCACTGATGAGTCAGTACAAATGATTCACCAGAGGCCATACAATCACCGTAATAAAGAATTCTACCTAAGGTAGTATTCCTTTGAAATTGAAAGAGTGAAAGAGAACAAAACTATTCCAACGCAGTAAACATCCATATCACACAGCCCTCTATGTTTAAGGAATGCTGGTTTAGGTTCATTCAGAAGTTTGGTAACGGGAGTTTAAGAGCAGTTGCATCAAAATCCACAAGACTGGCCACACGAATTTGGTCCCGTTAGTACTACAAAAAGGTATTACTGAATGTCACCAACATGATTTCCAGGTGCTAATTCATTTAAAAAGAGAAAGATTTAGGGCTATGAGACAAAAAAACAAACTCGGTACCTTTCAAAGACCTTTGACCCTAGCACCCGGTGGATCAGGTGGAGCAGGAATCATTCCCATCCTAGTGATGGGGGAACCAGACAAAATCAGTGCCCAAGGTCATGCAGCTGATCAGTGGCGGAGCTAAGGACCAGAACCCAGGTGTTCCCGGCCCAGCACCTCGGGATCCCAGGATGGCGACGCTGATGGGGGGGAGGGCCGGTCAGAGGTCATCGGGTCCGGTCAGAAGCAACAGAACGCACACCTGTAGAGTTGCAGCCTGCCAACTGTGCCCTAGCCCTGCCTTCCATCCTTACCAAGCATCCCGAGCGTGGATGCAGCGCGCCGGGGTCCCGGCGGTCCCAGGGCCCAGCAGGAGCAGGGCGGGACGTGCCCCTTGCTCAGCCCCGACCCCTTCCCCGGGGACATCGATAGACGAATGGTCCAACGTGGCCCGGAATCCCGGGCTGCCAAGAGGAGTCGGGGGCGGCGGGCGGCGAGGCCCGGCTCGGGCCGACCTCGGAGTGTCCGGGCCATGTGTCCGAGCGGCCCCGCCTCAAGAGGAGCCCTCCCCGCGGCGGCCACCTCCCCGCCACCGCCGCAGCCGCCGCCGCTGCTGCCTCAGGCCCCAGGCCCGGCCCGGGCCCAGGCGCCGCCTCTCCGGTCCGCGCCGGCCTCGGCCCTCCTGAGGCCGCCGCCACGAGCCGGCGGCGCCCCCTCGGCCCTCCCCAGCGGGGCCTCGGAGGCAGCCCGCAGCCCGACTCCCCGCCAGGCCCCGCGGGGCCGCCCGCTCCGTACCTCATTGAGCTGGCGCTCGGCGGCCTCCCGCAGGGCTGGGTCCATGGTGCCCCGCAGGGCCTCTATGATCGTGTTGGGGTCCATGGCCGGCGAGCCAGAGGCAAGGGAAGCGCTCGGGGTCGTGCTGGGCCGCGAGTAGCGCCGCTCGCTGCGCACATGGACCCGCCGCGCTCCGCAGCGGCAACCGGCGCGAAAGGAAAGAGAAGCGCCAAGGCCCCGGATAGAGCCTCTTCTCCGAGGAGGGGAGGCGGGAGGCGCGCGAGCCACTTCCGCTCGGCGCGCCCGCGCGGGGCACCCTGGGAGTTGTAGTCCCTCAGCTCCCCCAGGCGACATCCCACGTGGCTTGAGAGCGCAGCCCTCCCCCAGGGTAGCTGGGCACACTGTCTCGGAGAAAGGAGGGTGGCGCGGAGGATGTTGGGGAGGGCACGCATTCTCCCGCTTCTTCCTTCGGGCTATACTAGGATGTTCAAAGATGCCCTGATTCTCCTCTTAATTAAGTGGCTAAATGGAGAGCGTAGCGCACTTATCCTTAGACCCGAGTTCAAATGTAGCCTCGGATTGTAGCGGTGTGAACCCTGGGCAAGTACCTTACCCTTTGGCTGCCTCAGTTTCCCCATTTGTAATTTGGAAATAATAGCACCTGCCTCCCAAGGTTGTTGTAAAGATCAAATGAAACAATATTCGTAAAGTGGTTTGCAAATCCCAAACCAATGCTATTCTTATTCTTACTATGACATTAACAGAGATAGGTAATACTATTATTATGTATGTATGCTTCTTAGGTTTGTTGTTTATTATCTCCAATTGGATGTCCTGCAGAAATGTCAAACTCAAGGTGTCCAAAATAGATCACATTTATTCTCTTCCCCTGTCTTTATTTATTTATATATTCTGCCTATCTTTATTTCCTTTGAAAACTAAGTCACCCAGTCACCCCTGCCTCCCACCTCTCACATCCAATCAAGTTGCAAGTCTTATCAGTTTTACCTTCTGTCCATTTACACAACCACCACCCTAGTTCCAGCCACAAATATGGACCACACTATGAGAATTTTGCCATTATCTTGCTAGAGAGTTAGCCAGAAAGGTCTACTCTACACCAGAAGTAAATCTGACATTTTTTTGAAAAGAAAATCAGGGCGCATAAGCACTGGTATAGTTTGAATTCCAGACAGCCAAGCAAAACTTTTTAAAGAGACATTTAACTTTTGTTCCTATAGGAAAAAAAAATTCACCTCCCAGTAGAAGGAGACCAGCACTCACTATTGCTGGGCTCTCTATAATAACCCATCTTTAAGAGCAGCTCAACAACAGTAAAGCCTGTAAGCTCCTTGTGTAGGTTATCTGTGGAAGCTGTTTTGGAAAAATATTGGAAAGGTAGGGAAAAGAGGCTGACTTGCTCAAGTGAAGAAAATAACTGTAAATAGGATCACATCTCCATGGAGCGCTTGTAACTGGACATTGAAATATCTGAATGAAATATCACTTGGCTTCCATTAATAAATCATTTTGCTTTACTTCTGTGTCTCCCTCTGCTAGGGGTTGGGGATAGCAAAACTTTCCAAGAACCTCAAGAGGCTTTGTTGTTGTTGTTGCTTCTATCTTTCATTCTCAAAGAGGACCATGTCATCAGGGAGGTGGTGTCATGACATGCAAGTGAACTGGATTTAAGTGAGGCAGGGCTGTGCAGAGTCACCAGCATCACTATCTTCTCTAGAACCATCTGGACCCAGTGGCAAGAGATAGATCAGGACAACTGGAAATGGCCCCCTCCGGAAGCTTGTATTCCTTTGAAGAGAAACAAGATGTAAATAGAAAATTCAATACAAATATATACACGTACATACACATATACATACACACACAGAGGAATGTCTGCTGGGAAATGTATTACTGAAGTGGGGATTGGGAATGGTGATAGTTTTCCTGAAGGAGCTTAGAATTTGAGCAGAACTTTGGAAGAATCTAAGAATTCTAGGAGATAGAGATAAGATGGAAAGCCTGGGAAGTAGCTTGGTGAAAGACAATAGAATATGTATGTATGGGGCAGGCTGACAAGTCAGGCTACTGTATAGAACACTTAAAGAAGAATTGTATACAATAAACCTGAAGATGTAGGCTGGGACTAGATTGTGAATGGCTTTAAAAATCAAACAAATGAGCTTGATCTTAGAAGCAAGAGTCAGCCACAGAAGCTTATTGAGCGGTCAAGGGACTTATGCTTTAGGGAATGGATTGGAGAAGGAAGAGGCTGAGGTCAGGAAGAATTTCTTAATTCTTTTGCTATTGCAAATAGTGCAGAGGGCCTGAGCTGGTGTAGCGTCTATGTAAGTGGAAAAAAAGGTAGGGGTGATATGATGGGGAAGGGAGAATTAACATGTTAATGGACTAGTTGATTAGATTCAAGGAGGAGAGAAAGTTATGAACCTGGGTGACTGGGAGGAAAGTGTTGGCTCTCCGAGATAAGGACCACAGAAAGATGAAAGAAGAAGTGGGATAGTGTGTGCTATCTCAGGTGACTCGAGTTTGAGGTGTTTCAATGGATAGGATATCCAGTTGGTTCATGTCCAACAGGCAGTTTCAGAACAACAAACCTAAAAGCACATACTTTCTAAGTAATAATATGACTATGTCCAGAGAAAGAAACTAACTCGAGAAGATAAAATGATTTGTCAGTAGTTAACATCAAGTGTCAGACAAGAGTCTGATACCAATTCTGCTATACCATTCGCTGACTATATTTGTTTTAGGAAATGATAGTTATTTTGGACTTCTCAGGAGGGAGAAACCCTAGAGATATGAAACTCCCTTAGGAAAAAATAATTGAAAACTGGGGGGCATTCCTCCCCATTTTTTCCTGGCTCTTTCTCCCTCCCTGCTTTCCTTCAAATTCCTGGCCTTTTCTGATGCCTCCAGCAGCCAGTACCTTCCTCCTCAAAAGGAATCCCTTTAATAAACACCATAGACCCGCCGCTGGGCCCCTGGGATCTGTAAAATATTTTCCTTCTCTCTGTAAAAGGGCCCCTAGCTCTAAACCCCCAGTGGGAGCACCCATTTCAGTCTTGGGAGAGTCTGCCCTAAGAAGGGAAGGGTAAAGCTTTTTTTTTTCCCTTCAAATTTTCTAGCTCTTTAAACTCCCACTCTGGAACCCCTGGGGGGAAAATCACTTCGAGCTCAAGTTGGGCTCATATCTCGGTTTTCACAGAAAACAGAGAGTAGAAAAGTACTCTGTGTACAAAGTCGATCAGGTATTTCAGAAGAGCTATTTATTTCTTCCATACAAAAGAAATGTTTAAAGCATAAAAGACAAGCACCTGTTCCCAAAGGCTTAAATCCAAAGCAGTAACTTAGAACTCCTATTATACCCTCCCGGGAGGGTGACCCTTAAAATATTAAAACCTGAAGCACTTAGTGGGGGTCTACCGTGAGCATTTCTCCATGTCAGCATTTGCTCTGTCAGAACGATTCCCTCAAAGTCCACGTGCTCCGGCAAACCAGGCCAGAGGCTGTGCTTTTCCTTCTGTCATTCAGGGCTAGCCAAGGAGCCCCGCTGGCTCTGACCCTGCTGCAATCCTGCAATCCAGCCTCTGACAAAGACCTCTGATGTACGTTATCTTCCCTCCTTAGATTAGAAACTCCTCGAAAGCAGAGGCTGTTTCAGCTTCTTGTTCTTGTATCCTAGGCACCTAGAACAGTCCAGAGAACAGATCATAATAAATGCTTGTTGATTTATGGATTGACAGGAGAGCGTCTGTGTCTTGTACCCACCTCTTTGACACTGTATTACTGTGTCTGTTAGAGGGAATTGGACTGGACTACCTCTAAGACGGCTCCTAGCTCAGGTCTAACTGGGTGGGGTTGTGGAATCAGGAAGTCCTAGGCCCAAATACAGCCCACAGACCCGTGGATGCTGTATGACCTTGGGTCTGGAGTAAAACCTAAGTGCAAATCTGGCCTCGGACACTCCCTACCTGTGTGACCCTGGGCAAGTCATATAACCCTGTTTGCCTCAGTCTCCTCATCTGTGAAATGAGCTGGAAAAGGAATGGCAAACGACTCTAGTATCTTTGCCAAGAAAACCCCAAATGGGGTCACACAGAGTCAGACACAGCCGATACAACTGAACAACAACAAAAAAATGTTATTATCCTATGAAATACTATGGGAGCTAGTCTGATGTGTTTTGTGGAAATGGCAGAGCTTTTGCCCTGCCAAACCTAGAAGGTAACCCACATGGTCAGCCAGACCACTGTCCTCTCAGCAGTGACCAAATGTGAATTCAGTCGCTTATATTCATCAGAGCAGGTCTGTACTAGTTACTGGGAGGTGGTGGTTTGCCTTCATTCTCAAAAAGGATCCATCAGCAGGGTGAATTGGATTTAAGTGAGGCAGGGCTGTGCAAAGTCACCTGCCTCACTCTCACCCCCAGAGCTATCTGGGCCCAGTGGCAAAATATGGATCAGGACAACTGGAGATGGCCCTGGATGCAGTAGAAAGCCTATTTAAGCTTAGGTCTTTGCCAAGTCTGTTTGACCAAGGTAATGTCCATTCAGTGATTAAGGCTAGGTAAGAAATGAGGTAGAGAATGTGCTTTTTTTACCTAGTCAAAAAAAAAAAATCAGTCTGGGAAGGGATACCCTCAGGATTTCTGGGAGGAACTTATAAAGACTGTAAAAGGACTTCTGGCCCAGCCAGGGGGTTTCCACAATGAAGGTCAGGAAAGTATGTGGAAAAATTGCTCCTTCGTTGAGTCATCAGAAAGGCAATGGGATGGGGAAGTATCCGTCCTCTTAGGATGCTAGAATCTCAGAGCCAGCAAGAACTCATAGATCAAATAGTTTAACCTCCAGTTCAGTACAGAAATCTCAGTCTAGAGCCCCTCTCATGGGTGGCTTGCCATTCGAGGCTTTCTCCAGGCACAACCAAATCACAGAAAAGAGTGGCATTAAGTTTAAAGTAGTAATATCTTTGCCCTTCTGGAATTTGAATATCATTCCTGCCCAGAAGCTCAAAACATGAAGGAAATAGCCCTAAGACCCATAAATTAAAACCATCCATCATGTGCAGAAGTATATTTGCATTGATCAATTGCCCTGGGAGAGTCTTCAGGGTGGCCCTCCCAGGGCCTCCATCAATAGCCTCTGTCTAGATATGCATGACCTTCTGCCCACAACAGAGTAACAGGTGCCATTTAAAAGTGGATTACCCATCTAAGCTTTCCATGAGTGATGGGGAAATACATTTGGTTTTTTTTCTGCTTTTTTTTTTGGAGAGGGGAAGGTAAGACAATTGGGGTTAAGTGACTTGCCCAAGGTCACACAGCTAGTTTTTTTTTTGTGTTAAGTGTCTGAGGCCAAATTTGAACTCAGGTCCTCCTGACTCCAGGGCTGGTGCTCTATTCATTATCCCACCTGGCTGCCCTGAAAAACATTTTCCATAAAGAAATTCTTCATTTTCTAAACGGACTTGAGTGACTGTGGTGGGTCCTGGAATCAAATGGAATCTGCCTCCTCTTATACCTTTGAGCCCCTTCCTTCCCACCTCCTCCAGGACCTTGCCTTGTCAGTCGTTCCTTTCTTTTAAGGAATCTTCAATCTCTCCCTTCCCTAGGGCTCCTTAAACTTTAGGATAAGGATTCCCTTTATCTAAAAAAAAGAAACAAAAAAATCCTTACCTGGATCCCTGCCCTACTCTCCCAAGCTACCTGCCTATCTCCCTCTTCCTCTACACTGCCAGACCTGGAGAAAGAGTGGTCTACACTTACTGCAACTACTTTTCATCAACAACTTGCTTCTCATTTTCTTGCAAGTTTGCAGTCTCCTTAACTACTCTGCCCAAACTACTGTCTCCAGGGTCATAAGTACCCTTCATGTACGGCCCCTTTTTGACCTTTTACATCTTTTGACATTGTTAATAGTCTCCTTTCTTTTGGCTTCAGAAAATCAACAAACATTAAGCTCCTGACACCACTGGCCCGGTGCTAATTTCAGGGGATACCAAAAGAAGGAAAAGAAAAAGAAAAAAAAATTCCTGCTCTTAAGGAGCTCCCGGAGGAATGGAAGAGATAACACACAAAGAAACTGTATATAAACAAGACATAGACTGCAGAGATTGGAGATAATCAATGGGGGGTGAGGGTGGGGGTGGGGGAAAGGCCTTAGCCTCAAGGGGGAATGAAGGAGGGCTTCTTGCCCAAGGTGAGATTTTAGTTGGGACCTGAGGAGGAGTCAAGAAACACAGTAGGGAGATATACGGAGATGGGAGACCAAAATTAACTGTCTTGGTGAGGAACTGCAAAGAGCCCAGTGTCCCTGGATGGAAGAATATGTAATGGGTGTGCATAAAGTGTGAGAAGACTGGAGAGCTAACTGAGGCCAGATTAGTAAGGGCCTTGAATGCCAAACAGAGGATTTTATGTTTAATCTTGGAGAAGATGATAGGAAGCAACTGGAGTTAATTGAACGGGCAGGGCAGGAGGTGAAACTGGCAGATATGTTTTAGGAAGATACAGCTGGATAGATGAGTGGAAAATGGACTGGAGAAGGCTTCAGAAAAGCAACCCTCTCCTGTTTTTTTCCCTCAATCTCTGCTTTCTTTGGTAGCTTCTGTTCCTCCCCTTACCCACTAAATGTAGGGATCCCCTACATCTGTCCTTGGCCCTCTTCTCTTTCTGCTCTCTCTCCCCTGGTAATCTCATTTGTCCTTATAACTTTAACTAGGTATATAGCTGATATGTTGCTGTTTGTCCATCATTCTCAAAGAGGACCAGTGACATCATGAGGGTGATATTTTGACTTGTGAGAGAATTGGGTTTAAGTGAGACAGAGCTTTGCAAATTCATCAGCCTCATTCTCACCTCGAGTGGCAAGACACGAGACAAGACCACTGGCTATGGCGAAAGATGACGTGAGAGACCTTGGCCTTTTTAACCTAAGCTTTTTCCCAGGTCTCAAGTTTGTCTGGGTGGTGACTAGACAAGGGCAGGGGACCCCTGACTAATTCGAACTGGAGCATACCCAGTTTCTCTGTGCCTAGCCCAGAACAGAGGAATGATCAGACTAAGAGAAGGAAGAAATCTGGTAATTCAAGCAACGGAAGCATCTCTTGAGTTCATCTTTCTACTAGGCTGAAAAAAGAATCCTTGAAGGTTGTAACTAAAGAGCTATTGAATGGATATGATTACTTATTTTCTCTTTGTCATGTGGCTGGTGATGAGGTGCAGGCTCTGGGAGCCCCCTTGAGCCCTCCTTGAATCTTTGAGGTATAGGCTCTGGGAAACCCCTTGAAGTGTGATTAAATCTTCCCACTTGATGAGGCATTTGCAGAGGCCATAAGTATTTCACTGTGGCTGGTCCCAAACCTCTGTTACTAGCCTAGCCCTCCATAGTTCTTGAGCCTATCAAAATATCAATCTACTCTTGCATTGACCTCATTGACTCTTCCTAAAGAACCTCCCCAAACTCTTCCTTTAGACTGCCCCTAGATTCCTCTGTAGATAAGACCCCATCTTCCCTCCATGTGGTGTTAGAGTACCACAGAATGACCTAGCACAATAAGAAATGAGGAGAAGACGGTCTTCATATTCACCTGGAGAGCCTTATACAAACTGATGCTAAGTGAGAAGAGCAGAACCAGGAAAAATTTGTACACAATCACGGACACATCGTATGTGTGACGACCAACTTTGATAAACTGGACTCTTCTCATCAACACACAGTTATAAGACAACTCTACAAGTCTCAGGATGGAAGGAGATGTCTACATTCGGAGAAAGATCTAGAAAGACCAGAGTTTAAATGGAGACTGAAGCAATTTACATGCTATCGCTCTTTTTCATGTTGGTTTTGTTTCTTTTTTCCCGTTGTTCACTCCATTGGTTATAACCCTTCTATCCAACCAGACTAATGTCCAATTTGACAATATTTGCAGATCCAATACTTGATTGCATGCTGCCATGGTGGGGGAGAGAGGGAGGGGAGAAAATTTGAAACTCAAGGGATTATGGAACTGAATCTTGTAAGCTAAAAGTAAATAAACAAATCAAATAAAAAGAAAAAAAAAAGAATGACCTAGCACAGACTTACTCTGTGTCACACCTACTCTGGCCTGCTTGCAGAAAGCAAGCATCACAGATACCTAGGCTCCCTAAGCATTTACCCCATGTGTTGAACTTTTAATGAACTATTAATAAACTTCGCTTTTCTTTGGCTGAGAAGACTTGAGTCAAATTCATCCTGGAGGACCCAGCATGTTGGGATTTTGGGGTCTCCAGAGCAACCTTAACCCTTTTTATGGGTAATCTCTTCACCTGGCATTCTGCTAAGAATAAAATAATCTCTACCTTAATTTATATTATAATGAGGAGAGACAGCTTATAAACTTCCAGGAACAAAGGAAAAGGTATGACAACTTTTCAGGTTCCAGGAGAGCTGAAAAAGGGTAGGAATGGTGGAGTGGGGAGGAACGATAGGTACTTAGACTGGGAGTATGGTGAAGTGGTGAAGTTCAGAGAGTGAGTCAAGCCAGGAGCAGAGGGATCATGATTAGAACTGTTCATGGTGGCCCAGACTAAGGACTCACCCTCTAGTAGAGTGGGCCTCAAGGTGGAGGCTTCTCCACGGTGAGAAAGTAGCTAGTGAGGAAGAGAAGTCTAATACTAAGTAATCTTTAACTTGTCTATCCCTCTTTCTCCACATCAAAATCAATTTAAAAAACACCATTCAGGGGCAGTTAGGTGGCACAGTGAATAAAGTACTGGCCCTGGGGTCAGGAGGACCCGAGTTCAAATTTGGCCTCAGATGCTTTTTACTAGCTGTGTGAACTTGGGCAAGTCACTTAACCCCAACTGCCCTGCCTTCCCTCCTTCAAAAAAGCAAAAAAACCCATTATTCACTAGGTCCTGTTGATTCTATAGCCACAGAGCCTCTTACTCTCATACCCTCCTTACATCCCTGCTTCTGATGGAGGTGTTGGGGTGCCTATGTTTGTAACATCCAGTTGTAACTTAAGTTTGTAAAATCACACTTGTCTCTGGGTACTTCTGTGATATCAGCTTGTGAAATCAAGTTGTAAAATCACACTTCCCCCAGCCTAAAAGCATTAACTCTGTCTCTTCCCTAGGCCAGCACTCTGCCTAGCTACAATTCATGAATTTTTATCCCTGCTTGGTACAATAACAAGCTATACCTATGAATCCTTTACTAAACCATCTAAACAATCACTTTAGCTTAGAGAAATGTATATCTCCCTTGTTCTAAAGGCCAGCTGCACCTACGTATCCTTCAATGTACTATCAGTAAGCTAACTCCTCTCCAATTAGGCACATCCTGAACCCCAATTAGTCTAGCTTCCCAATATCCATCTTGTCAAACAGATTGGGCACCTCTCAGTCAGCTTTGACCATTAAGTGACCCAGTGATGTTTCAAGCCTAAAACCACACCTCCACGAAGCCTCCCCACTCTCCCTGTGGGCTTTCTCCTAGTGAATTATGGGCAATATGCCTGCGCAGTAGATATGAAAAGTGCATGTCCCTTTAAGCGCTGATCACTCCTTAACTCCTCCCTAATCCCACCCCTACTCACGTAGTTAGCATAATTGATACCTGATTTATGATTTTATTGCTTTATAATCTGTACCCCTGACTCCTCTAAGTTTTCAGGTTCCCTAAGACCTCCTGCCCACTGTAAAGCATAACAATAAACTTTTACAATCCTGACTCACAGGATTGCTTGAGTCCTAAGAATTCTTTCCAGACTACAACCCTCCAGGGATTCATTGGGGTCCCTGAAACACCCAGCTTTTCTCACCTCCTTCACTTCTACCACTATAGTTCAAACTCTCATTAGTTCAAGTGCTCCATCTGGACTCTTGGAAAAACCATCTGACCACTCTCTCCAATTTCCATTTTCCTTCCAAGTCATTGCTTTTAAAAATTATTTATTTAATATTTCATTTTCTCCCAATTACATGTAAAAATAATTTTAACATTCTTTTTTTTTCAATTTGGAGTTCCAAGTTCTCTCCCTCCCTTCCTGCCCTCTCTCCTCTCTTCCAATGCGTTATACCCATTACATGTCTTATACACCTCACCAGATTGATCACACACATGCACAACTCTGACAATGTAACTCCAGGGGAAAACAAACAGCATGACTAACACTACAGAGATATTTTGCATGATTACAATGTATAGCCTATTTCAAATTGCTTGCCATCTCAGGGAGGGGAAAGGAGCAAGAGGGGGAGAATTTGGAACTTGAAGTTTTTTTTTAACGTTAAAATTTGTTTTTATATGTAATTGTAAAAACATTTTAAAACACGAAAACAAACAATGGCTTCCTGTTGCCTAGAAGACAAAATCTGATTGTGTTGGACTAGGTAGAACAGTGGGTCTAGTGCCAGGCCTGGAGTCAGGAAGACCTGAGTTCAAATGTGGCCTCCGACACGAGCTAGGGCAAGTCATGTGACCCTGTTTGCCTCAGTTGCTTCATCGGTAAAATGAGCTGAAGGTCATGGCAAACCTTTGCCAAGAAAACCCCAAAGGGGTCTCGAAGAGTTGGACACAACTGAAAATAACAACATTCGAAGTTTTACCATAGCTTGGCTGCAGCCTAACTCTCTGATCTTCTCCCACAAGAGTCCCCCTCACATATCGGAAGTCCAAGCCAAGCCCATGCCCTCTTAGGGTCATGCCCCCAACTCTACTCTGCCTTTCTTCTTGTCCTTCAAGGCCCAGCTGGGATACTCCCCACCCCCGCCCCAGCTCTGATTTCTAATGGTTGTTGCTGTTGTTCTTCTTCCTTCATTTTGGAAGAGGACCAGGACATCACAGGGTGATGTCTTGACTTGTGGGTGCATTGATTTTAAGTGATGCAGAGTTGCACAGAGTTGCTAGCCTCACTCTCTTTTCCTGTGTCATCAAAGTCCAGCAGCAAGACGAAAGTCAGGAAAACTGGCCATGGCTTGGGGCTCAAGTGGATGACCTTGGTGTCTTTGATGTCTGACCAAGCTTGAAGCCAGAGATGGGGAACCTGTGGCCTCAAGGCCACATGTGGCCCTCTAGGTCCTCAAGTGGGGCCCTTTGACTGAACCCAGACTTCACAAAACAAACCCCCTTAATAGAAGGATTTGTTCAGTCAAACCTGGACTCAGTTAAAAGGCCTCACCCAAGGACCTAGAAGGCCACATGTGGCCTTGAGGCCACAGGTTCCCCATCCCTGCTCTAAGTACTCCACAATGCCGGCTTCAACCGCCTTCGTGGCTGTTGGAACAAACTGTTCTCCTCTAACCATGCTGTTGAGAGAAGCCTTCACATGCTTAGGGGTAGACATCCCCCAACTCATCCACAGATTAGAGGCCTGTTGTTTATCCTCAACCGGGTTTAGCCTGTCTGTTGAGATGGTTTTACCAGGGTGTGGCTACTGCACAGCCTACAGCTCCTTAGAGCCACAGGTGAGAGAGTCAGGCGAAAGATGGGCACCAAAGGTGGATGAGCAGCCCTTTTCAGGGCTTGGCATAGTCACACAGCCTCGGTTTGCCTTAATCCCCTGGAGAAGGAAACGGTCAAACACTCCAGTATCTTTGCCAACAAAACATCAAATGGAGAGTCAGATATGGCTGCAAAATGATTGAACAACAAAAGCAACCTCAAGGGGTTGTTGTAAGAAAAGTGCTACAAGATACAAGCCATTGTTCTTCGTCTTCTTTGTATTCCAATCCTGCTTAAACCCATTACACAAAGTTGTGTCTCAATAAATACTGAATTAAAGCTAGTTCCCTTTCTACATGGCAAAGTGACCCAATATAGTTAACTTCTCAGTGCTACAGAAGTCTTAACTCCCATGGTTTCAACTATGATTCTCCCTATGCAAATAATGCTCAGATTTATTTGTCCAGCCCTAACCTCTCTTCTGACCTCCAGTCTTACATCACCAGAAATCCATTTGACATTTCAAATATCTCCCCGAGTAAACTCATCATTGGAAAATCTCAACATGTTGCAACATCCAATCACCCTCTGTCCCCCTTATTGGAGGGTGGAGCCATTTAACTCCTCCATCTGAGGAGTGGGGACAGGACAGACACCTCCTTGGCCCCTCACTTCCTCCTGCTTTTCAGCTTTCCTTCATGTGTTGTCTTCTGTAAGCTCTTTGAGGAAAGGGACAGTCTTTCTTCTTCATTTTTGTTCCCCCTGGACACAGCGCCTGGAACATGGGAGGAACTTAATAAATATTTGTTGACCATTATTGACAGCAACTACTCTGGTAGCAAAGAGCTTGAAACTGAGTGGGTGCCCATCAACTGAGGAATGTTTTCAAAAAAACCAAACCCGTGAAAGAAGGCAGCTGGGTGGTACAGTGGGCAGAGAGCATTGGGCCTGGAGTTAGGAAGACCCATCTTAAAATCCAGCCTTAGATGCTTGCTAGCTATGTGACCCTGGGCAAGTCACTTCACTTCTGTCTGCCTCAGTTTCTTCAACTGTATCCTAAGGAGAATAGGGCACCTGCCTCCCAGGGCTGTTGTGAGTATGAAATGAGATAATATTTGTAAAGGGCCACGTAGTAGGCACTTAATAAGTGACTCATTCCTTTCCTCTTCTCTTCTATGCAACCTATTCTGGTCAGACCACATCCGGACTTTTATGGTAACTCTTGGGGACCCCATTTTAGCAAGGAAGTTGACAAGCTGGAGCCTGTCCAGGTGAAGCAGACAGAAGAGAGAAATGCATTTCAGGCATGGGGGAAGAGGATGAGCAAAGGCACGTAGGCAGATGGGATGTTGAGTCTGGTCAGCTGGAAGATGAAAGTTGCTAAGGAGGGGACGGGGAAATACACCTGGAGAAAGCAAAATGCAGCCAGATTTTTGAAGAGCTTTCATTTCCTCAATTCAATTCGTTTTGGTGAGCATTTAAGCACGCTATATGAAAGGCATGATGTATGCCAGGAGCTGAGGTTACAAAAATCAACGCAAAAGCTGTTACAGTCCCTGCCCTCACAGAATATAAACGTCGCAGGTAAAGGGTGAGGAGATGGGGTCATGTGGGCGCCAGAACGTAGAGAGCTCTGTTTGCCTAAATTGAAAGAGGTAAGGCTAGGGGAAGGGGAAGGGGGGCAGGGTTAGGTCATATGTGTGGATCTTATGATGTGTGTGCATGAGAAAGCAGCACAGCAGGGAAAAGTCACTTAGTTTCATTGAGCCTCAGTTTCCTTGCCTGTAAAATGAGGGAGAGATTGCACTAAATCACCTCTAGGCCTGTTCCTACACCAGATGGGTGATATTATGAAATTCCAAAAGAACAATACAGTTGCAGAGATAAGACGAGGCTTCGCCAGCCACCATCCAACAACGGGAGGCCAGAAAAGGTAAGCCTCAAGCCGCAGAACAGACAATGTGGCTGTTGTTTCCGAGGATGCTGCTGGTCTGGGAAAGGCTTCCTGGTCCCTCCAGAGCTGAGATACAGACTTTGGGAGTTATGCCCAAGGGTGACATGGATCAAGCTGTGGCAGTGAATAACATCGCTAAGGGAGAGATTATGGAGAAAGGTGAAAAGAGAACCTCACAGAAGGCAGAGGTTTCAAGGTGGAGATGATGGGGAGGGAGAGAAACAAAGGAGGCAGACAGGGAACGTTTCAAGGGAGAGGGAGGAAACCCAAAGGTTCTCTCCAAATTCCTGGACATTTCCCTCCCTTCCTCTTGGTCTTCTACAGCCTTCAGGAGCAAGAGTCAACTTAGTCCTTCTTTCTCCACTTCTTTGAGAACCTCCCTTTTCACTTCCAAACCATCGCACCTGGCAAGTGGTGGAGCAAGCTCTTAATGTAGCAGAACAACCAAATAAACACAGGCTTTGAAGTGAGGGGGACTTGGGGCCCAATCCCTAGTCTTCCAACTTAGGAAAGCCCCTTTACCTCCCACAGCCTCAGTTTTCTCACTGATGAATGGATGGGACTAGACTACCTGATCTCTGTGGTCTCTTCCAGCTTTAAATATGTAATCTCTGAGTAAATCCTAGTCTATGGATGAGTAAACTGAAGCAACTGAAGGTAAAGTGAATTTACCAGCTCCACGTCAACCTCCTTCCTTTCTTATGGAGGACCTGGCTCCTGTCTCCTCTGCACTCATACTTGGAGAGGTCCATATTCACTAAAATTTTTTTTCAAATTCTGTACTAAACAAACATCAGATAAAACGGGCATTTCCATAGATTAAGTAGAACAGAAAAAGAGGATTATAATGATAATGTGGATCTCTATTGTATACAGCCTGCTTTTCTTTTTAAACATATAATAAATTCATCAGGTAACATCCAAAGCTATCCTAGTCTATGATTTTCTCTGGTTTTCTTTCTGTTCTTTTCTGTCATTTAAAAAAATATTTCAACTACCCTCTTCTCTCTCTCTCTGTCTCTCTCTCTCTCTGTATGTGTATTTGTGTCTGTCTGTCTGTCTCTGTCTCTCTTTTTGGTGAGGCTATCCTTTATTTAGCCCCACTTTGCCTCCCATTCAACCCCAAATTGGGAAAAAGAAAAGTCTTTGTAGCAATTATACATAGTCAAGCAAAATAAATTCCCAAATTGGCCTTGTCTGAAAATGTATTTCTTTTTAAAAAATATTAATTAATTAATTTACTTTTAGTTTACAACATTCAGTTCCACAGTCCCTTGAGTTTCACATTTTCTCCCCTCCCCCCTCCACCATGGTAGCATGCAATCAAGTATAGGATCTGCAGATACCTTCACATTAAACATTAGTCTGGTTGTAAAGAAGGATTATAACTGAAGGAATGAACAATGGGAAAGAGGAAACAAAACCAAACAAGAAAAAGAAAGAGAGCAGGTATTTGCTTCAATCTGCATTCAAATTCTGTAGTTCTTTCTCTGGATGTAGATATCTCTTTCCATCATGAGTGTTTTGGAGTTGTCTTCTAACCTTGCATTGCTGAGGAGCCCAGTCAATCAAAGTTAGTCATCACACACACGTTGTGTCTGTAATTGTGTACAAAGTTCTCCTGGTTCTGTTCTCCTCCCTCAGCATTAGTTTATATCAGTCTCTCCAGGTCATTATGAAGTCCGTCTGCTCCTCATTTCTTATAGCACAATAATAGTCCCTTACATTCATATGCCACAACTTGTTTAGCCATTCCACAGTTGATGGACATCCCCTTGATTTCCAATTCTTTGCCAGCACAAAAAAAGCTGCTACAAATATTTTTGTACATACGGGGTTGAAAATGTCTTTCTTATTTGGCATCTTGAGTCACTCATCGTTCTGCCAGGAGGAGAGTGGCATGTTTTATCACCAATCTTCTGGAATCCTGGTTGGTCAGGGAATGAATGGATCAGAGTTCTTAAGCCTTGCAAAGTTGTTTGTCTTTACAATATTATGTTTGTATAAATTGTTCTCCTACTTCTGCTCATTTCACTTGGCATTAGTTTATACAAGTCTTCCCAGGTTTCTCTGAAATGGTCCCTTTCACTATTCCTTATGGTGTAAGAATATTCCATTATTATTCCTGTTCCATAATTTGATCAGCAATTCTGCCCTTGGCAAATACCCCTTTAGTTTCTAGTTCTTTGCTGCAGCAAAAATGGCCGGTATAAATGTTTTTGTACATGTGAGTCCTTTTCCTTTTTATTTGGTATCTTTGGGGTATAAGTCTAGTGGTGGGGTATTAACATCTTAGTGACCTTTTAGGGGATGGTCCAAATTGCTTTCCAAAATGGTTGGTCCGGTTTACAAACATCACCTGCAGGCTTTAACAATTTCCATTTTTCCTTTTAGGTACACACACACACACACACACACACACACGCGCGCGTGCACATATACACACATTTAGATATATACACATATATGCTCACACATACATATATATGCACACACATATATTTAGATATTTATATATACACATACATATATGCATATTACATACACAAACATGTATTCTTTCCTCTTTAAACCAATTCTGAATAAAATTCACTTTTTTAGGTCAAGTATTGCCCACCAACCCCTATTTTTCTCTCTGTTGTAAAAGCTCTTCCTTGTGTATTTCTTTTTTGTTTTTTGGTTTTTTTTTTTGCTTTTTGGAGAGCAATTGGGATTAAATGACTAGCCCAAAGTCAAACAGCCAGTAAGTGTGTCAAGTGTCTGAGGCTGGATTTGAACTCAGGTCCTCCTGACTCCAGGGCCAGTGCTCTATTCACTGTGCCACCTAGCCACTCCCCCTTGTGTATTTCCCTTATGTCAGAACATTTTCCCAATTTTATCTCTCTTCCCCCTTCTCTCTGTACATCTCTCTTTCTTACCCTTTCATTTTTGGGGGGGGGGCGATTATTCCAACGCAGTCAACTCATGCTTGTGCTCTTTGTCTATGCAAACTCATTTTAATTACCCTAAGAATGATAAAGTTCCTAGGAATCACATGGATCATCTTCCCATATAGGAACGTAAACAGTTTAACTTTGAATCCCTTATGAATACTCTTTCACGTTTACCTTTTTATGCTTCTCTTGAGTCTTGTGTTTGAATGTCAGATTTTCTATTCTGCCCTAGTCTTTTCATCAGCAATGCCTGAAAGTTCTCTGTTTCATTAAATATTCATTTTTTCCCTCAAAGGATTACACCAAGAGTGTAGAACCTAAGGCCTTGAGGCCATGTGTCTCTGTCTCTCTAGGTTCTCAAGGGAGGCCCTTTGACTGAATTCAAACTTAAGAGAACGAATCCCTTTAATGAAAGGATTTTTCCTATAAAATTTGGACTCTGTCAAAAGGCCGCACCTCAAGGCCGCAGGTTCCCCACCCTTGGATTATAGTCAGTTTTGCTAGGTAATTTTGCTTGTAATCTACCTGCTTTTTTCTCCTGGAACATCACTTTCCAAGTCTCCTGCTTCTTTAATGTAGAATGATAAATCTCGTGTTGCCTTTTCTGGCTTTGTGATATTTGAATTTTTTTTTTTTATGGATGCTTGAAGTATTTGCTCTTTGATCTGGGAGCTCCAGAATTTTTTTCCCCTTCACCACATTTTATTTTGTTGTTGTTGTTGTTGATTTACTTTTAGTTTACAAGATTCAGGGAGCTCTAGGATTTGGCTATAATATTTTTGGGAGATTTTATTTTGGTATCTTTCAAGAACTGATTGGTGGATTCTTTCAATTTCTATTTTCCCCTGGATCTAATATATCATGGCAGTTTTCTTTGATAATTTCTTAAAATAAGATGTTTAGGCTCTTTCTTTGTTATGACTTTCAGGTAGTCCAATAATTCTTATTTTATCTCTCTATCTATTTTCCATATATTTCAATCTGCTTTTCTGGTGAGATATTTCACATCTATTTTTTTTTTCGTTCTTTTGACTTTGTTTTATTTTTTCTTCATGTCTCATGGAGTCAGTTTCCACTTGTCTAATTCTAATTTTGGAGGAATTATTTTCTTCAGTGAGATTTTGTACTTCTTTTTCCACTTGGCCAATTCTGTTTTTGAGCAGTTCTCTTCAGTGGATTTTTGTGCCTCTTTTACCATTTGACCAATTCTATCTTTAAGGTATTATTTTCTTCTTTTTTTGTGCCTCTTTTACCAAGTTGTTAATTCTCTTTTCATAATTTCAACAAATGTTTGTCAAATTGAACAGAAGGCATTCAATAAATGTTTCCTGAATTTAATTGACCTCTGTATCTACTGGATGCCATAGGAGATGAAGAGATGTCTTTGAAGAGAAGAAAACAGATATTCAAGTTCTATCTCAGATATATACTGGCTATGTGACCCTGGGCAGGTAACTTAACTGCTAAGTGCCTTTCCCATACCATGCTGCCTTCCCCCAACCCTTTTTAGCTCATCTTTTTGTGTCATCTTTCCGCACCTGAATATAAGCTTTTTGAAGGCAGGGATTCCTGGTATTTATAGCCTTAGCACTGAGCACAGTGCCTAACACGTAGTAGGTGCTTTAAAATTGCCATTATCTTTCTTTCTTTCCATTGATCCATCGATCCATCTTTCTGTCTATCTATCCTTCTATCCATCAATCCATCCATCTATCTGTCTAAATTGCAAAGAAAGTGATGAGCTGCATTGGTAGTTGGATTTTCCTCAGAAGGGAGTTAACCTGTACCTGAAATCACAGGCCCGGTCTTTATTGTTTCAGAGAGAAGGAAGGAAGGAAATTGGCATTTATTCAGCAACTACTGTATGCCAAGTACTGGGCTAAGCACTTTAAAAATATCTCATTTGATCCTCATAACAACTCTGAAAACTAAAGCAAAGTAAAGGTCAAGTGACTTACCCTAGGTCATACAGCTAGGAAATAGCTGAGGTTAGATTTGAACTCAGGTCTTTCTGATTCCAGTATGCTACCCAGTCATACCATCTAACTGTCAGTACTAGTACTCTCTCTCTCTCCTGAGATTACTTTGTATTTTTACAGGAGGACCAGCCCTGTAATTTCATCTGTGTAGGAAACTCCCAGTCAGGAAAGTCCTTCTGCCAATGCTCTGCAATTTACAGTCTTAGAAAGTTGCCTGGGAGACTTGCCAGACTCATACCACCAGTATGTGTCAGAGAAAAGACTTGGACTTTGGTCTTCCCTTCTCTAAGGTCAGTTCTCTAGCCACTAAGCCAGACTGCCTTTACTTTGTACCGAATCTATATATACATACACACACACACACACACACACACACACATATACACACACATATATATAGTAGTTGTTAATCCTCAGATGTGTTGTTTCATCTCTATATGATGTAAGCTCCTTGAAGACAGACACTGTTTCATCCTTGTCTTTGTGCCTTCCGTGCCTAACCCAGTACCTAGTCAACGTAATAAAATGACAATACTACCTGTATCAATTTGCTCATTTAGAATCATATCAATCAAACTACCAAAGGATTACTTTATAGTATAGATAGAGGTAGATACACACATACACACACATGCACGCACGCATGCACACACACGCACACAAATCTAATTTATAAAGGTGGAAAAATAATAGTAAAATTCATCTAGAGGAATAAAAGGTCAAGAATCTCAAGAGAGACAACGAAAAAATGTGGGAAGGAGCCTAGCAGTACCAGAACTCAAACTAAACTATGAAGTGGTAATCATAAAAACTATTTGGTACTAATTAAAACAAAGAGAGAGACAACTAGGTGGCACCATAGTGGATAGAGTGCTGGACCTGGAGTCAGGAAGACTCATCTTCTGAGTTCAAATCTGGCATGAGACACTTCCTAGCTGTGTGACCCTGAGCAAGTCACTTTGCCCTGTTTGCCTCAGTTTCCTCATCTGTAAAATGAGCTGGAGAAGGAAGTAACAAGGAGCTTAAAGCAAGCCAATAAATAGGATGTTATCCAGATAATCAGGGTTGATGCATACTAGCTACCTCCTTACAGAAAGATGAGTGGCGGATTAAGGCGTAGAATAAGTTATACATTTTTGGACGTGACCAATATGAATTTTTTTGTTTTAGCAAAGGTATATTTTACTATAATGGATTTTTTTTAAATTGGGGGTACGTGGGAAAGAGAAGGGAAGTAAGCATAGGGTTCTTTTCCAAAATGATAACAGAAAGAAGACCAGCAGGAATCACAAACAAGCAAGAGATTTTTGAAAGTGACATACTGAATTTGTCATATAATTTAAGAGCAAAGCAAAATAACTGTAGACAATATAAAATATTTGGGAGTCTACCTGACATGACAAATTCGGGAACTATATGAAAACAACTCAAAACAATTTTCACACAAATAAAGTCAGATCTGAATAACTAGAAAAATAATTATTGCTCATGGACAGATCAAACCAATATAAGAATGACAATTCTACATAAATTAATTTACTTATTCAGTGCCATACCAATCAGACTACCAAAAAATTATTTTATAGAGCTAGAAAAAAGAAAAACAAAACAAAAGGATAAGAATATTAAGGGAATTATTAAAAAAAAGTGAAGGAAGGAAGCCTAGAAGTTTCAGACATCAATATTACATATTACAAAGTGGTAATCATCAGAACAACCTGGTACTGGCTAGGAGAGTTGTGGATCAATGGAATAGACTGCGTACATGATACACAGTAGGCAATGACCATCGTAATCTAATGTTTGACAAACCCAAAGATCCTAGCTTTTATTTTATTTCTATTTTTTTTTTGCTTTCTGGAGAGGGGAAGGTAGGGCAATTGGGGGTAAGTGACTTGCCCAAGGTCACATGGCTAGTTTTGTGTTAAATGTCTGAGGCCACACTTGAACTCAGGTCCTCCTGACTCCGGGGCCAGGGCTCTACTCACTGTGCCACTTAACAGCCCCAAGATCCTAGCTCTTGAGACAAGAAGTCACTATTTGATTAAAAAAAAAAAACTGCTGGGAAACTGAAAAGTAGTCTTGCCAGGTCAACATCTCACACCATCTACCAAGATAAGGTCAGTACGGGTATATGATTTAGACAAAAGAATGATACCATAAGCAAATTAGGGGAGCATGAAAAAGAAAAGCAAATTCTATATAAGAGAGATTCACACTTTCGAGTGTAAGCCTATCTGTTCTACAATATATACGAAAATGCTCATTTTAGAACTATGGAGTCTGAACGCAGATCAAAATATACTATTTTCTCTTTTTTTTTTTTTTTGTGGTTTTTCCCTTTTATTCTGATTCTTTTTTCACAACATGACTAATGTTGAAATATGTTTAATATGATTGTACACGCATAGCCTATATCAGACTGCTTGCTGTCTTGGGGAGGAGACAGGGAGAAAAAAATTGGAACCAAAAATCTTATAAAAGTGAATATTGAAAACTGTCTTCACATGTAATTATAAAAAATAAAATACTATAAATTGAGGGAAAAAATAAAAGAAAATTTTAAAAAGAAAATGCTCATTTTATTTAGTATATGTTAAATTCATGATGAAAAAAGAAATATTTTAAAGTATTAAATATCATGAAAATGAATATTAAATATAATAATACTTAAAATATTAAATAAAAAGAGCTATTTTCTCCTTTAAAAAAAAAATCTTTGTATACTCAGCTTCTAGCCCAGTACCAGGCACATAGTAGGTGCTTACTGAATTGAAATACTTGTTGAATTGAATTGAATATGGACTCGCCTTGAAGTAAGGACCAGGCCTGTCCACTTCAGCCCTATAGTTTTTGGTTTCCTCAGCCATAAAAACAAGGCTGCTTTTGGGGAAAGCTTCTCTCCCTCAGCCTGTCATGCTATTAAATGGTTAATGTTCTCTAGCTGCTTTGAAGACATAAAGCCTGAGTGAGCATCATTAAAGCCTAAAAGGGGAGTAGCCAGCATTCCAGGAGCCCTGGGTAAGCAAAGTCCAAAGCTGAAGACTTGGGTTGTGTCAGTGATCATCAAGCAGCCCAGCCACTCTGTCTCTTTCTTCAGAGGCAGATGAGGTCACGGCAGAATGCAATGGCAGCTTGGAAACGGCTTCCCCTTGGGCTTCTCCAAAGCAGAGACCAAAGACAGCTGTAATTGCAGACAGGAGGCCAGGGCCTCTAGGATGAGTCAGATCATATCCAGGACAGGGACCCAGGAATGTGGATGACTTCATAGTGCCATTGTTCTTCCCCACAGCCTTGGGAGTAATGACTCCCTAGAAAGGAAATGGCTGGCCCTCGCTGGATGGCTAGGCAGTGCTCTTTAGCCCTCTCCTGATCCCAGACAGATATGGGGGAATGAATCGTTATGCCACACACCCAGGGAGTCCTAAAATATCCCAAGCCTCATTTTGCCAATAAATAAATTAAAGTGTCCTCTGTCAGGGGTTCTTAACCTTTTTTTGGATCATGGACCCTTTTGACAGTTTGGGGAAGCCAATGGATCCCTTCTCAGAATAGTGATTTTTAAATGCATAAATTAAAATATATAGGATGCCAAAGGAAACCAGTTACACTGAAATACACTGATCAAAATATTTTTAAAAATTAGTTTATAGCTCCAAGTTAAGAACCTTTGCTTTATGTGAAGAAGTACAAGAAGAGTTGGTATCAGAAATGAGACCCAGTTGATGAACATTCCCAATGGAATGTTCCCCCCCTCCCAAATTTGCCCAATTCCATTCTCATAATATGCATAATTTCTCCAAAGATCTTGACTTAACTCTCCACAAAGGAAAATCCAAGTAGACGAAGAATATCTATTGTCTAGACTATGTATTTAGATGGATACTTACCCCACAGACCTGGTATATACTGAATAAACACTGTAGATAGATAATGAACAGGGATCAGCATTGAATAGGAAGAAGGGAGCTGATTAGATTACCTTTGGGAAATTACCAGATTCTTTTAATGGCCCCAAGAATCTCTGTGAAACATGAGATCATTTTTTTCTTAACATTCATTTTTTAATTTTAATTTTTTTTTATAATTGATTTATTTATTTACCTTTAGTTTACAAGATTCAGTTCCACAATCCCTTGAGTTTCAAATTTTCTCCTCTCCCTCTTCCCCCCGCCATGGCAGCATGCAATCAAGTACAGGATCTGCAAATACTTTCGCATTGGACATTAGTCTGGCTGGATAGAAGGGTTGTAACCGATGGAATGAACAATGGGAAAAAATAAAGAAAACCAAACATGGAAAAGAACGATAGCATGTAGGTTGCTTCAGTCTCCATTTAAACTCGTCTTTCTAGATCTTTCTCTGAATGTAGACATCTCCTTCCATCCTGAGACTTGCAGAGTTGTCTTATATCTGTGCGTTGCTGAGAAGAGTCCAGTTTATCAAAGTTGGTCGTCACATGTACAATGTGTCTGTGATTGTGTACAAATTTTTCCTTTAACCTCAGTATTCTTCTAGTGGTACAGTATGGCGACAAGTCATGGAATACCACAGGGCTCAAGAATCAAAGTTGTGGGTCAACCAAAGGGTAGGGGAGAGTCTCATGGAGGACATGACCAGACTGGAGAACTGTGCAAGAGAAGGATCCAGTATCCTCATAGAAAGGGATCTCTGGAAAAGGAAATAAGTGTGTTATGTAGTAAGAGTAAGAAACAACTGATGGCCAAGCCACATGCTTTGCTTTTATTTAGGCAACATCGAGTGTTGGAGGGGAAGGTCTTGAGCACTGGGCTGCCACCCTATAGAACATACATGGGAGGATATGGACAAATATAGCACAAGACCAGAAGGTATGGATGGGCTGGCTGAGGTGTGTCACATTGGAGGACCATATTGATGACTTCTCATTGCTACTGAGATATCCTAATGGCAATAATGGGGCAGGTAGGTGGTAAGTGGATAAAACACTGAGCCTAGAGTCATGAAAACCCAAGTTCAAATTCAGCCTCAGACACCAACTCTATGACTCTGGGCAAATTAGTTACTTACTTATATGCCTCGGTTTCCTCATCTGTAAATTGACCTGGAGAAAAAAATGGCAAATCACTCCAATATCTTTGCCAAAGAAACCCCAAAGGGAGTCATGGAGAGTCAGACACGACTGGAATGACTGAACAACAAAATGATAATAATAATAAATACTTACATTCCAACAGCGATCTAACATTTACAAATCTTTCTCTAAAACACTCCTGTAAGATAGGTAGCACAAATATAATTATCCCTAGTTTATAGCTGAGGAAATGGAGAATCACAGAAGAAAGGACGGAAAATCCTCTACTCTGTATTTTGGGCACAAAGTTGCCAGAGATAAATTTATGAATTAAATAACTCTAAATCTAAGCATTTATTCTTAGGAAAGAAGAAAACTGAAGGGGACAGAAATCCATGCTGCTTTTGAAAATTTCTCTTAAACAAGCCACTTCTACTCACAGTTTAGAGTTCCAAATTAAACAATAAAATTCTGCAATAAGATAGACATACTTACAGGGCTCACAGTTAGCTTCATACTAGACATTGCCTTCAACTCAGTCATCAGGAGACTTAGAAAACACTGGGAAATAGCTTGGTCCTTAGGATGAAAAAAGACATGTGCTATTAACCCACAAAATGCAGCACTAGGGCCTATACGTTAAAATACCACTCGCTGACCCTGGCAGGGTTGTTGTGAAGATCAAATAAGACAGTATCTGTGAAAGCTTGCACACTGCCTGGAACATAGTAGGTCCTTCATAAATGCTTGCTTCCTCCCTTGGTTATCCGAAAGAAAGGAAAGTCTTTTCTAATTCTTGGAATGTTTGGTCAAATGGGTGATAACACAGAAGATTCTCCAGTGTTTGTGGTGAAGCTAATACTTGCTGTTTGTGGTGAAGCTAATACTTGCAGAGGGCCGGGGCTGAGATCTCACACCAGCCACCAGGACACCTGAGTCAACTGCTATCCTGAGTCATCCAAGAGAACGATCCTTATTTAACTTTCAGCTCAACCTGGAGAATCATTAAAGCCACAACTTTCAAGGATTCTTCTTCCAGTCTGGTAGAAAGGTGAACGCAAGACACACTTCTGTTGACTGAATGACCAGATTTCTTCCTTTTAGTCTAATCATCAGCCTGCATTCTTGTCAAGCTATGGAGAAACTGGGAACTGCTTCTGGGTGAACTAATCAGGGGTCCCTGCCTTTGTCTAGTCACTACCCTAATTGTATTTTCAGGGAAAACAAACTGAACTTTGACTTAGTTTGTTTTTTAAGCTTTTGAAAAAGATGTTAAAAAGATTGCAGACCAGGACATTGATTAAATACTTACAAGACTGTCTACTGGGACCAAGGACTTCAGACAATACTGCTATTGCTGCTTCTACTACTACTACTACTGCTGCTGCAGCTGCTACTACTATTACTACTACTGCTGCTGCTGCTGCTACTGCTACTACTACTACTGTTGCTGCTACTGCTACTACTACTACTGCTGCTGCTGCTACTACTACTACTGCTCCTGCTGCTACTACTACTGCTGCTGCTACTGCTACTACTACTACTGCTGCTGCTGCTGCTACTACTATTACTGCTGCTGCTGCTGCTACTACTACTGCTGCTGCTGCTGCTGCTGTACTGCTACTACCGCTGCTGCTGCTGCTACTACTGCTGCTACTGCTGCTACCGCTGCTGCTGCTGCTGCTGCTGCTGCTGCTACTGCTGCTGCTGCTGCTGCTGCTGCTACTACTACTACTGCTGCTGCTGCTGCTGCTGCTGCTGCTGCTGCTGCTGCTACTACTGCTGCTGCTGCTGTACTGCTACTGCTGCTGCTGCTGCTGCTACTACTGCTGCTGCTGCTACTGCTGCTGCTGCTGCTGCTGTACTGCTACTACTGCTGCTGCTGCTGCTACCACTGCTGCTGCTGCTGCTGCTACT
>CM053592.1:155977708-155998434 GCA_028646515.1 Pseudochirops corinnae
ATATACATATATATACAATTATTATTACTATTATTATTAATTACATCCAACTGGAACTTCAGATTCACAGGCACTGTGGAAGGGAGATCCATCCTGCCCTATTGGAAAGTTAGAGGAGTGATGGGGGAGGACATAGGAGAGATTAGATTGGGGGAGGGGTTATACAGGGGGGTGTCTGTTTTGAGGGGTGGGTAGGGGAAAGATGGGGAGAAAATTTGTAACTCAAAATCTCGTGGAAATGAATGATGTAAACTAAAATAAATAAAATTAAAAAAAAAAAAAAAAGAACTGGACTTGAATTCACGTCTCCTGTGCCATGGCATGCTTTTTATGCCTATCATGTTCTAATTCCACACATTACAAGACTATAATAGAAAAATGTAAAATGGTCCCAACAAATAACAGAGGTCCACTATGAAAATATGTTCACCCAAATTAAGTTGCAGTTTTTTTTAAAAATCATATTTTAAATAGACAAGAATTTGCAATTTAATGAATTCTTTTCTAAGGCAAAGAATTCTTTTTGTAATTCAAATATTTACTCTGGAATTTATATCTGCTTTGTAAACTCATAACTATTCTGTGTTTGAATTAAGAGCAGGGCACACCAGTTAGAAAGGTCTGATTTTCCTCAAACACCAATGGCACATGCACATATCCACGATGCTTCAATTAACCAAAACCACCTGGATGTCCAGGAAATCATTCAGCATGACCAGACATATAAAGAGAGCTACCATTCCCTCACCCCCCATCCCCCAGCTCTCTATACCTTCAGCAGGATTTCAGCCAAAGAACCGATCATATGCAGAGCACCATCTTTTTTCCGAGGATCAGCATTTGGCTCTGTAAGAATCTGATAGCAAAATCCCATTGTTTTCTGCAAGACCTAGATTAAAGACAAAGGACAACGTGCTGAATACTCAAAACAAAGACTTTATTTTCTAGAGAAAAATTTTAGAGGATCCATGATGGACAGCAACAATATAAGTAAAGTCAATAACAAATTAATAAGTACTAAATTTCTAAAGCAGCTGTCTTTGGACACTTTTAGAGCAACTGATCAATGGTTGTGAATAGGTATTTTGCCCCAAAGAATTAACTTACCTCTTTTCTCTTACTACAGGCTGTAAACAAGAGTGTCTGGGCAGCAGTAGTGGGGGAAATGAAGTCTTCAAACACATCTATAGGACAAATTGTACTGTAAGGCTAAGAACATCTTAAATTACAATAATTTCCAACATTTAATACAATTTATGAAAACTCTTATAAAACATGATTGTGTTGTGAACCTGATTTATCATTTCTCCCTACACCTACGTAAAGAATAAATACTACATAGATGTGCCCTCAAACTCGAAAACCTCCCAATTCCTCAACCTCCTTCAATCAATCCTATTAACTACTCCTTTACTTCACTCTCCAGTCCACGGATGGTTGGTCACACCCTGCAGTTCATCATTACACAAAAATCTTTCACCTCCCTCATTAGAAACTCGGTCACTTCCCTCTCCGATCATGATCTCCTATTATTCCTCCTCTCTCCGAAAACTACTCTTAACTCTCAATGAGACCCATCAGGAGTTTCTTAGGCCATTTCCCTTGCTCTTACTTTACTTTCCAACTCGACCCAATAGTTAAAGCAGTTCAAAGCTATGCTATTCTGAGACCTCAAATTCCTTGCCCCTTTGTCTTGTTGCTCAACATCAGTCCTGCTGATTCCAACAACTGCCACCTTTCTTCCTGCCCACACTTGAAGAACATAGGTGAAGGTGGTCTCGCTGACTGGGCATGCTGTGAACTCCTTTCGTGAAACATCTAGGCAGTCCCTTTATTTCCGTCTAATTGATGCTATAAATTTTCTCTTCCCTCTCCAAACTTCCTATACCTCTTCCTACACGACCTTCATGGCTAAGGACCTTGACATTGACTTTCCTGAGAAAATACAGGCCATTCAAAGTGAGCTCTTTCCAAGATACACTGCCATTTTACCCCAGAAACTTTTAAATTTATTTCTTCCATTAATAAGACTCCATCACTGACCTGCAGGGCCAGTTGGAGAGCTTCTTCTTCTGAATCCTCACACGTTTGGCTTGAGCATCATTTCTGGACTAGCTTAAAATGCAAACACTGAACTTTCTATATAGCTCTACTGAGAGGAGTAAACCACGCTACAGCCTGGGCCAGAAGAGTGCAGTGTGAGGATAGTGGGACTGGCCTCATAGAATGCTAATTTTGTACTAGGAACACATATATTCACTTAGTAAGCAATTAACTCAGGTTCAAAAGAGAGACAAGCCCATGGAATAAAAGATACCTAAAGGCGGAAACCTGGCATTCCAAGTCTACTGACCTAAAGCTGGAATGCAATTTTTAAAAATGTCCAAGTCCTTACCAAACTTCATGCGTATATATTCATAAGGATCTTCTTGCCAGAGTTCCTCATCAGCATCTGTATAGCACATCAATGGAAAAATAACATCTTGGATAATGCCCTGTAATTTAAAAGTTAAAAGTGACCACTTTGACTTCAATGGTTACTATTCTTTAAACTCTCAATAATACATAAATCCTATTAAAAAGAATGCATTTGTCTCAATGAGTCATTAGTTATCTGCCCATGAGTTATTTAACCTCATCCTTTCTTCAACTTATAAATTTATGAGGGTGGCAGGCATATATCGGGTATTTCAAGAACTCAGTGGTACTTCATGTAATTTTAAGCCAAACTCATCAAGCCTCAAAGTTCGACCATACAAAAGCAAACGGATTAGTTATAGAAATAATGGCCAACTACAATGGGAAATGAGTCTGATGTGAAGTTTTGCCTACAGGTTCTTTCTGGCCATTATAATTAAATAACTGGCTACCATCATAGGGTCATAGATCTAAAGCCAGAAAACACCTCAGGGACCATGCAGTCCAACCCTCTGATTTTACTGATGAGACAAGTGAGGCTGAGGGAAGTTAATGGGATTTTCTCAAGGTCCTACAAGTAGGCATCATCAGAGGCAGGCTTTGAATTCAGGCTCTGATCCCAGAATCAGTGTGCTTTTCACCGACCCAAGCTGCCTCCCACTTTAAATGAGAGGAATATGTAAAATGTAAATTAAAAACCATACTCAAGTTACTTTATAGTTTCTTTCTCCATATATATCCTCTCCACTTCTATACGTATACACCAACACCCACCTCATATTTCTATAACCACAACTGCCAATCTTTAGAGAGAGAATTTTTACTTGTATATGAGGTTTCAGGTTCTTCCATGTAACAGCGTGGGACACTCCTTGATTAATATAGTTCAGTGTCTGCTGTAGGACTCGAGGAGCCATATACTGTTTTTCTTTGTATTGATACAGAACCTTCAGCAATACCTATAGAGTAAAAATTTAACAGTTCAATATATGGGATAACAAAGACAGAAATAAGTATTTACCAATAAAAGCATAACCCAAAGTCAGAAATTAAAATACTAATATTCCTTGTATCATAAATTATGACATCATGCAGAAGAAGACAAATATTTGGATATGGCAAAAGGAGGACTTTGTTATCCTTGATGATGCATATTTTCAAGAAGGATTTTGGGGTTTTTTCTCTCAACTGGGAGAGTAGAAGGGGTGAGAAGAGGAAATAAATTCCTATTGAGCAAAACAAAATAAATGAATAATGAAGTTAGGAGGAAGAGTGAGTTTAGTAGGTGATTAAAAACAACATTTATTATGTCAGTCTAAATTTATGAATATATTATAAATTTGGCCAATCACATAGAGAGCAACTCCTACTGGAACATTTCAATTTGTTCACTACAATGTTAACAGTAGACTATTGTTTTTCAAAAGGTAAACAAAGTAAAATATTTGGCAATTATATAAATTAGAGAAAAGTAAATTTAAAAATTTCGATTATCGGGATAATTAAGGAAACCAGAAAACTAAGAGAAGTATAATGTAAATAAAGCTACAAAAAATGTTGACTTTCCTACTACAAAATATTTCTATACTTCATTTCCAGTGTGAATATTCCCTCCACCAATGCCCCTTCAAATCTTTAGTGGATGATATATTTGACCTGCTGTAGCCAAAAGAATTCATGGCCTGGGTCAGTCAAAAAGCAGTCATTAATTACTACTCTGTGCTAGGCACTATGCCAAGTTCCTGGGATTAAAGAAAAAAAACATAAAGGTCCTTGCTCTCAAGGAGGTCACAATTATAATGGAAGTAACAACATGCAAATAACTCCGTACTATCAAGCTATGTACAATCTTGGGTAAACTGGACTAATCAACAGAGGAAAGCATTAAGAAAGAATCTGGAAAGACTTCTTCAAAAGGGTGTAATATTAGCTAAGACTTGAAGGAAGACAGGAAGCAGAAAGGATGAAAAAGCAGGTTCTCGGTATGGGGACAGCTAATGAAAATGCACAGATCCAAAGCTGCATTATCTTGTGTAAGTAACAGTCAGTGTCATCGAAGGGGAAATGGCAGTAATTAAGATGGAAGAAGACCGGAAAGGCAGGAGGGGATTGGGTTATGAAAGACTACGAATGCCAAACAGAGCGTTCTGTGTTTGATCCTGGGTGATAGGGAAGCCCTGCAGGGTACTAAGGAGACGGCTGACATGTTCAGACCTGGTGGCTAGCCAATACTGAGCATCTCTCTATTTATTAGTTAGACTAGGGTTAGAGTGATAGACTGTGATTTCAAGGCCCAAACATAAAACCTTTCCAGTCTGCAAATGACCACAAGAGCTGAATCTCATCTAGTAGTGCAATGAAATCCAGGACACTATCATGTAATGAGGAGGCATCATAAGGGCTTTTTACCTGCTGGACACCAACAGCAAATGCTTTTAGGAAGACTTCAGCAAATTCATTATACTCCTTGGAAACATTGCCAGGGCTTCCATACCTAAAACAAAGTAAGAATTTCCAATAATCTTTTACTATGCTTTACAATAGTTCCATCTTAGGAGATCTGGGGGATAGGGGAATTTTTAATGACTAGTCACAAGGATAGAAGTTTACCTTTCAAAAAGCCTTGCCAAGATATGTAAAGCCCACTTCTTGCATTTCCACCATGGTAATTCTGGCCGATCATCCTCTTCAACTTGAAGGGTTTCCTTTTTAGAAGAAATTTTATTGACTATAATGATTTTTTTTAAGTATATTTCTAGGACCATAGCTGTAGAAATCAAAATTACCTCCCAATGTACAAATCTTCCATTTAAATAAAGCAAAGTTAAGAGTGAAAAATAGTACCTTCGGTATGAGTAAAATTCCAGTACCTTTTGCAAATCATGGTGATTTGTACTATATAACTTCCACAGACAAGTTGGCAGCCACCTGAGGCAAAATTAGTCTTCAGGTAAATCTAAAAACAAACACCATCCCTCCAACCATTACCAACAGTTTAAAATTTGAAATTCCATAAGGAACTCTGATTCAACCCACAAATAATTTAAATAATGCTTGGAATTCTTACATTATGTAAAAAAAATCCAAATTGCCATAGCAAGCAAATATTAGAACCAAAAGAGCAAAACAGCAATAACTGCAGAAATATGCCACCTAAAATATGTTGGGGGGTAGTTGGGGGGGGCATCAGATAGGTGGCACAGTTGAGCACTGGAATCAGCAGGACATGAGTTAATCCAGCCTGAGACACTTGACATACTTACCAGTTGGGTTACCTTGGGCAAGTCACTTAACTCCAATTGTGTTGTCTTCCCTTCCCCACCCCCAAAATATTTTGGGCCCTTTCCCAGAGAATGATGGGATAAGTAGGTGTAATATTAATGGGATTTAAGATCTTCCCTGCCCATTAATAGGCCTCAGGTGGAGCCCATTAAAAGAAGTTTGCTTAGAAGAGGCTTGCAGGTAGGAAGGCTTTCACACCTTTTGCTATTTCTTTTTTCTTTTTTTGCAGGGGTGAAGGCAGGGCAATTGGAGTTAAGTGACTTGTCCAAGGTCACACAGTTCGTACGTGTTAACTGTCTGAGGCCCAAGTTGAACTCAGGTCCTCCTGACTCAAGGGCTGGTACTCTACTCACTGCACCACTTAGCTGCCTGGCTAATTTCTAATCTTGTGATTCCTGGTCAAGATTCTTCTCCAAAAGCTCTTTCCTTTGAGTCAGGAGATTAGATAAGAGGCTTTCCTGACAAAAGTAGAGACAGAGGTTCACTAAAACCATTGGTGTTCTACAGAAACATTTATCATCTCTAGTTTACTTGTGTGATGCTGGGAAATGTGAGCACAGTTCCTGTCTAATCTTCTGGATTGAGTAGCAAGCACATAAAGCACTCAGAAGCAAAGAAATAGCAAGAAAAATAATTTGAGCAACATGGCTTCCTGGAGTCAGGCAGGAACAAGGCCAGACCCAAGATGAGGACCCAGGCTGTTTCTATTCAGCTTTAGTGCTGTCTCTATGAATTAAAGCCCTATTGGGAGTAGCTTTTATTAAGTCAACATGATAATCTCCAAGAACTAATTCTGGGACTAAGCTCTTCAGTCTATAGCACAGATGGATGACATCCACGGCTGAAATTTGCTCATGCATGAAACAAGACCTCAAGGGAAGCCAAGATTCTAATATGATTATCCCTGAAATTTCAGGTAACTACTACAGCCAGAAAGCTGGAAGAGCTCTGGCTCTACCTGACAGTGACACAGGGCCTGACCTGTGAATTACCCCACTATGGAACACTCCTCAGGTTCTTCTAGGACAGCTTCTCTTACATGTCACATGTGGCAGGTGACAAACTGATGAGGTGGAAGGATGTGTGTGGTTAAAGATTACAAAAATATTCTTTATTGCTGATTCAAACATTAAAATCTTAAATCAAGTTCAAAGCACCAAAGAGGTGACAGATAGATATTAACATATTATCTTTTCCCACATATAAGACCATCCTCTCCAAATTATCTGAGCCCAACTAGCCTCCTTATTTCCTTAAACTGGCTCAAGAACAACAAAGAAAGAAACTGCTGTCTCAGGATCCAACCAACCACAACATGGCAGAGAGACAACAGCAATATGGACAGCACTCAGCTCCCAACCTTGCTAGGGAGGCCTGGCTTTCTAACACACATCAAAATGGAAGCATTTTGGAAAAAAGCTGATAAAATGCTTCTTAGAATTTCAGGAACACCACCCCCACCCCCGACCCCCAACTTCCTCGGCATTCCCATATATTTCTATCAAAATCCAACAAGAGATAGAAAGAGAAATTCCATTTAAATTCTATTAAATGGAACATCCCATATTCCATTCCATTTACATATAGACATTATAAAATATTTGGTAATCTACCTGCCAAAACAAACCCAGGACCTATATGAACACAATTACAAAACACTTTTCATACAAATAAAGTCAGATCTAAATAACTGGGAAAACATCAATTGCTCATGGCTGGGTAGAGCTAATAAAACAGACAATTTTGCCTAAATTAATCTACATATTTAGTGCCATACCAATCAATCTACAAAAAAATTATTTTATAGAGCTAGAAAAAACAGTAACAAAATTCATCTGGAAGAACAAAAGGTCCAGAATATCAAGGGAATTAATGAAAAGAAATGCTAGGGAAGGTGGCCTAGCCATACTAGGTTTTAATCTGTATTACAAAGAAGAAGTCCTCAAAACTACTTGGTACTGGCTGAGGAATAAATATAGCAGTGAATCAGTGGAATAGATTAGGTACAAGAGACTCAGCAGTCAATGACTATAATAATCTACTGTTTGATAAACCCCAAACCCCAGTTTTGGAGATAAGAACTATTTCACAAAAATTGCTGGGAAAACTGGAAAATAGTATGGCAGAAACTGTGTATAGACAAGTATCTTATACCATATACCAAAATAAAGTCTAAATAGGTGCACGATCTAGGTATAAAGGCTGATACTATAAGCAATCTGGGAGAGCAAGGAATAGTTTGCCCATCAAATTTATGGAGAAGGGAAGATTTTATGACCAAACAAGAGTTAGAGAGCATTATGAAATGCAAAACACATAATTCTGATTACATGAAATTGAAAAGTTTCTATACAAATAAAGCCAACGTAACCAGGATTAAGAGGGAAGTAAAAAATTGGGAAAGAATTTTTACAACCAGTGTCTCTGATAAAGGCCTCATTTCTAAAATATTCAGAGAACTGAGTCAACTCTTTAAGAATACAAGTCATTCCCCAATTGATAAATGGTAAAGGATATAAAGAGGCAGTTTTCAGAGGAAGAAATTAAAGATATCTATAAGCATATGAAAAAATGCTGTAAATCACTATTGATTAGAGAAATGCAAACCAAAACAACTTTGAGGTACCACATCTTACCAGCCATATTGGCTAAGATGACAAAACAGCAAAATGATAAATGCTGGAGAGGATGAGGAAAAATTAGAACACTAAAGCATTGTTGGTGGAGTTGTGAACTGATTCAACCATTCTAGTGAGCAATCTGGAACTATACCCAATGGGCTATAAAAAAGTGCATTCCCTTTGACCCAGAAATACCACTTCTAGGACTGTATCCCAAAGACATCACAGAAGTGGGTGAAAGGATCTATTATGTACAAAAATATTTATAGTAGCTATTTTTGTGGTGGCAAAAAATTGGAAATCAAGAGGATTCCCATCAATTGGGGAATGGCTAAATAAGTTGTGGTATATGTAATGGAATACTATTATGCTATAAGAAATAAGGAGCAGGGGTGGCTAGATGGCATAGTGAATAGAGCACTGGCCCTGGAGTCAGGACGACCCAAGTTCAAATCCAGCCTCAGACACTTAACACACAAAAAAAACTAATCATATGACCGTGGGCAAGTCACTTAACCCCAACCCCTACCTTCCCCCCTCCAAAAAGAAAAAAAAAAGACACGAGGAGCAGACAGACTTCATAATAACCTGAAGAGATTTATATAAAGTGATGCTGAGTGAAGAGAGCAGAACCAGGAGAACTTTGTACACAATTACAGACACATCACATGTGTCAAGACTAACCTTAACAGACTGTGCTCCTCTCAGCAATGAATGCAAGGTTAGAAGACAAATCCAAAAGACTGGAAAGAGATAACCACATCCAGAGCAAAAACTACAGAGTATGAATGCAGATTGAAGCAAACTATTTGCTCTGGTCTTTTTAGTTTTGTTTCTTCTTTCTCATTATTCACTCCATTGGTTATAATTCTTCTTTACAACTTGACTAACGTTTAATGTGAAGGTATTTGTAGATTCTATATTTGATTGCATGCCGCCATGGGGGAGAGGGGGTAAAAATTTGAAACTCAAGGAACTGTGGAACTGAATGTTGTAAACTAAAAGTAAATTTTTAAAAAAGAAAAAAAAGAATTCAGATCCCAACAAAAGCCCAAGCTGACAGCTCCCCATCCCATCCCCCCCGAGGTCACACACTTACAGGAGGCACATCTCTGTTTACAACCGTCTTCAGAATTTCTATCCATTCAGTCAAATTCGCTTGATTTATCAGCTCCAGTGGAAGAGTATACTTTAAAAGGGGAAAAAAAAATGTCCAACTTTTCTTTAAACTGCACCAAAAAGTTCAATTACCAATCAAAATATTTTGGTTTTTTTCTGTAATTTGTTTCCTAATAGTAGAAATATTACCAATTTCTGTCTTTTCTTCCAATTACACATATAGAACCTTATCTTCCAACTTACTTTATTTTAGTTAAATGGTCCTATCATATAATAACTTAATCTGGGGAGAGTGATTCTTACAGTGACTTCAGACCGTCTTTCTGCAAATAAAAATGTAAACAAGCTACTAACAAGTCCTGAGGAAAATGTCCAAAGAAGGGCAGATCCTTTACAGAAGATTTATGAGAAATCATGGCCAAGACTCCTGATGAAGACAAGCACATCAATGAAATAATGGGTCCAGAGTACCTGAACAAGGGCATAGAAGATCTTGAAAATTTGTTTCTGAATGAGCACTGATTGATCAGACTGATCAGGAAGAAGTTGAATAAAACGATCCTTCAAAAGTGGTAGGAAATGCTGCATTGCTGCTACCAATGGACTCCGTTCCTCTGGCTTCTTGTACCTTTGGATTCAAATACAAAAAGAATCCATAAGAATTTAAAGTCATAATTATATGTAAAAATAACAAAAAAAACCACCTTCATATCTAATGAGACAGAAACACCATCCTTGAGAACACCTAAGGAAAACCAATGTTATTTCAAGCCCAGGGGCAATAGCAGGGATACATTTATGCTGACAGGTAATTCCAATAGTAGCTGACCTATGAAATAAAAATTTATAATGTTTTTTATCCTTTAGACTTTTCATTCAATGTCATTTAGGTAAAGGTTACAAGTTCTCACTTAAAAGAGAAAACCCTTAAACATAAAGTCAGTATTATCAACTCTGTTGCTCAGAAGTTAATGGGTCTGACCAAGGACATGTAACTAGTGTTTTGGCAGAGCCAGATCTCAAAACACCTCTAACCATAAATCCAGAGCTGTTTTGCTAAAATGCTGTAGTAATCCCTTACTCATCAGTAAAATACAATCTTTCAACTTAACAAAGAAAAAAACAGAACTTAAAATAAAATTTGGTGACTGATACAAGTCACTAGGTCACTTATTTCATTAGAAGTATTTATGTTTTTCTCTATTAGAAAATTAATTTAAAAGTAACTGCTTTGAACAAACCTTACAATTTTAAGTAAATTTAACTTCCTTTTATTTTCTGGCTTTTTTCCTAGACAGCTACAGTACATATAGTTAACAAATGCAAAACAGGGCATTTGTGATATGATAAAGACTTTTTAAAAGTTAACTCCTATAGACTGAGCAAAGTAAAACTGGACTAAAATAAAAGGAACTCTGAGCAATACCAAACACAGATTAAAATTAGTACATCAGATCACCAAACTAGCACTCAAGAAAAGGTTATTCTTGAAATAAGGTAACTGGTAGAGCATAATCAATAACATGGGGACATGACCAACAGCATGGAGACTATTTTAAGTATGAATAACTTGTCACACTCGGTAAGACTGATCCTTGAGACAACACAACTCAGAAAAACACCTTTCTTTAGCAAGTAAATTTACAATTTCTCTAATGCACACTTGACATTCTAAAGATACATAACACAAAGAGCTACATTATTATCAGTCTTTAAACTAGATAAAACTTATAACACAATGAAGGACTGAAATTTCCTCTGAGTAACATCATTCTCTGCCCTACAAAATGAAGTCATTTCCATTTCTGGGTGACACTGCTTTTTATACTATATGAATGTAAATTCTGGTTATGGAGGAATCCTTAAACTAAGTTATTGAGCTGACGTTTAAAATCTAGTCAATGAAGATATATCCTATGCTAATAAGTACATACTTACATTACTTAAACACAGTTATCCCTTCCACCTAACCACTTTCCCTGTTGAGATTTCAATCAGGTCAGCATAAAAAAATAAAGGAGATTTATGGGGGTGTTTTGTGGAAACTGTAGATGATTCTTGAAGGCTAGCAGTTGACACAGAGCTTATGACCAAATATTTAACCCAAATTTTACGGTAAGGTGTTATAAATACCCTATAAAAGAAAAAGAACAATTCAGACTTGTTCTCTGGTATGAAGAAAAGGCTGAAAAACTATATGTAGATTTTCCAGATCTTGGAGGCACCACATTGCAGCCCTAGCCCATGATGTGGAAGGGATAATTGTAAGGGTCACATCCTAATATTCTTAGTAAAATTTCACATAGTGTTCAAGATGCCATATTATAATCATGTATATTTTGGGCCTAGAAAACAGAAACTCTATTAAATTCCATGAAGGAAATCAGTCCTGTAAATTTTATAAACTTCTAAGTTCTATGAGCGCTTACAAATCAATTTATGAACAACAAATTGTTCTAATAGTTTGACTCTCATGACCTAAACTAGACTATCAGTGTATTTTTAAAAACTAGAGACTTACTCCTCAATTGATTAATGGTCAAAGAATAAGAACAGGAAGTTTTCAGAAGATGAAATTAAAGATATCTATAAGCATATGAAAAAATGTTCCAAATCACTAGTGATTAGAGAAATGCAAATCAAAACAACTCTGAGGTATATCTCACCAGCCAGATTGGCTAAGATGACAAAATAGCAAAATGATAAATGCTGGAGAGAATGTGGAAAAATTGGGACATTGATGCATTGTTGGTGGAGCTGTGAACTGATCCAGCCATTCTGGAGAGCCATCTGGAACTAAGCCCAAAAGGCTATAAATAAGTGCATATCCTTTGACCCAACAATACCACTTCTAGGGTTATATCCCAAAGAGATCAGAGAAGTGGGAAGAGGATTTGTATGTACATACTTATAGTGGTTCTTTTTGTGGTGGCAAAAAACTGGAAAACAAGGGGATGGATGCCCATCAGTTGGGGAATGGCCAAACAAGTTGTGGTATATGAATGTAATGGAATACTACTGTGCTATAAGAAATGAGGAGCAGACAGACTTCATAATAACCTGGAGAGACATAGAAAAAGACTCATGATTGAAAGAGATATCTACATCCTGAGAAACAGATGCAGAGTCTGAATGCAGATTGAAACAAACTACTTGCTGTTTCTTTTTCTTGTTTTCTCTTTCCCACTGATCATTCTATCAGTTATAATCCTTCTTTGCAATCTGACTAATGATTAATGGGAAGATATTTGTAGATCCTGTATCCCAGTACATTCTGCCATGATGGGGAGGAGAAGAGGATGGAGGAGAAAATCTGAAACTCAAGGGACTGTGGAACTGAATGTTGTAAACTAAAAGTAAATAAACCAATTTAATTAAAAAAAAAAAAACTAGGGACTTTTCTTCAGACTCCTACTCCTCTTTCCATTTATGGGACTCCATAATTTGATTCCCGTTTCTCTAATATAAATGGCTTCTCTACTCATCACCAAATCCTTCTTTTCATTATCCTACAAACACTATATATAAAATGATGATTCCCACTGCCATCCAAATGTAATTTCTCCTGCCTGACAGTACCCATTGGTCTTATTCATCTAAACATTAAATCCAATCCCTTCTTCAATCAGCTCTCCTTGGAGATCATTTTTCTGTGAGCCCTTCATGCAACACTGGCATCTGCCTCTCAATTCTCACCACACTTAGAACTTCACTCCACAAATTGAAGCAGTATTTATTAAGGTCTTATTATGTGCTAAGCACCAGAGGCACAAAAGCAAAAGTGAACATTCCATGGGAAGACATATCTATGAATCCAGGGAGAAAAAACACTGGGAGGGAACAGCCTTAGCAGCTTGGAGGTGTTCAAGCAGATAGTGGCTACTGAGCTGAGCAAGTCTTAAAGGGAATCAAGGATTCTAAGAAGTGACACTGAAGAGGCAGGGCATGTCAGCAGGAGGGACAGCCAGGGCAAAAGCAGAGACACAGGAGATAAAGTGTCACATGAGGAACAATAAGGAGTCTGGTGGATTGAATAATATAGGAATAGGAGGAATAGATTATGTCATAGTTTGAAAGGTGGAGTGGAAGTAATGCCACAACAAACAAAATGGCTCTAGGTTCAAATTTAGTTACTAAGGAAGGGGCAAGTATCAGGAGCTATGAGTCACAAGATTACAAATGGAAGACACCAAATCTTCAACACCTAATTCAGTAATTCAAAAGTATGTGTCTTAATGTATTTAAGAAATGTATTAAGAAATTAAAAAATGTACTTAAGAAAGTGAAGGTTTAAGTCTCCCCTTTGAACTCCCTTATCTTGACACTCAGATTTTTCTCCAAGTATATAACCCATAGTTTGAGACTAACATACGTACTCATAGTTTTTCACCAGCTGATATAGACAAAGAAGGATTCCGAGCCAACAAGCACTGTTATCAGACTGGAGATAAAAGCCAATCTTGTCCACAACTGCAGTCCAGCGGCTTGGGTAATCATGTTTGATTATGTGATGAATACATGTAGTAAGCTGCACCCTAAAAGTCAAATAAGACACATAAACAGGGAAAAAATGCTATAAAGAGTACATCAAGCAATTATTATACATTTTATTAATCCAACTTATATATAATTTCAAATCACGATTTAGTCTTGAGGGATGCAGATCCTGTAGGTAACTAAAATAGTCGCCCAAAGCTCATTTCCTTTTATGGGTCAGTGGATAGAGCCAGGGCTAGGACACTAAAAATCTTGGGCAATCAAGGACTAGCTGTCTGACTTAAGTCACCTCTACTCTTGGAATCCCTTTCTTCCCCTATAAAACTGTTCTTCCTATTTCATAGGGCTGTGGTGCCACATGAAAGCACATGTAAGACCCCGAGGCATGCAAAGATGGAAAGGGCCATAATCCCCTTTCTTTAAAGCTAGTAGAAGGAAAGAAACACACAGAATATGATTAAGTGCAAAGGCAAAGTAAGGAGCAGCATTAGGATCCTCAAATGTAAGGCACAAGGAAAAGATAACCATTACAAAATATAAGGTATTATTATGGAACACGGGATATTTGGTTTCCTGGTTGTCTTAGCGTCTAAGGAGGATCATCCCAGGATAGTATGGACTTCTTTTGTACTTTTACAATCAGGAAGTTGCAACTAAACAACTAATTGACATTGTGAGAATGTGTTTGGCTTGACTCTACCCATTTTATAAGGTTTTGCAGCTTTTTTCCTTTCCAAAAGGGCAGTGAATAGAAACAGATACTTGCTAACTTCCTTAATAATTCCTCAGAATGATACCCCCCAAACTCACTAACTGCCTAACATTATAAATTAAAAAAAACAACCATGCACAGAATTCCTTAGGAAGAATGATTTAACAGATACATTTGCTGAATAGTAAAATAACTTTTTACCTTACAATCATAAAACTATACATACTATTACTGCACTGGTTTCTAGAGTCTCTACTATTTAAATGGCAAAATATGTGTGTGTGTGTGTGTGTGTGTGTGTATGGGGGGGGGGGGTGTTTAAGACCAAGACAGAGCAAATATATTACTACTAAACAATGAATAACATTTTTAAAATACCTGATAAGTTCAGGGGAGTGAATAATAGCTTCAACAATATTTTCACGGATACAATGTCGATCTTCCTCTGGAATAGTATAAGGAGGTATTTCCCCTGGCGTGGTGTCCCTATCAGGCCAATACTGAGTTATCATATTTTTCAAATAGATAACACCTGAAAGATATCAGGAAGGTTGGACAAAAGAACAGTTATGTACATGATTAGCCCCTTTATATATTTGTATGTTTGTATATCACTGAAGTGCTTTCAGACTACCCTTGATTCTTTTAAGAACAAAACAGAGTCAGTATCACTATTTCAGAAGCTGACTAAGTATAATTCAGATATTGGCTTTCTGCTATGTTGACAGTATAACCTAAAGAAAATGCTATGTATGGGATTTAGATATAAAGGTTGATACTGTAAGTGAAATGGGAGAGTTCACCTGTTAGAATTATGGAGAACAGAAGAACTTATGAACAAACAAGAGATAGAAATTTTTGAAATGCAAAATGGATACTCTTGATTACATTAAACTGAAAAAGTTTTGTACAAACAAAGCCAATGCAACCAAGATTAGGAGGGAAGCAGAAAACTGGGAAAGAATTTTTACAATCAGGGTCTCTAATAAAGGCCTCATTTCTAAAATATATAGAAAAGTAAGTCAAATTTATAATACAAGTGATTCCTCAACTGACAAATGGTCAAAGAATACCACATGAAGAAATGCTCTTCTATTGATCAGAAAACTGCACTCTAGGGGCAGCTAGGTGGGGCAGTGAATAAGAGTATCGCCCCTGGAGACAGGAGGACCTGAGTTCAAATGGGATCTTCAGACCCTTAACACTTACTAGCTGTGTAACCTCGGGCAAGTCACTTAACCTCAACTGCCCCACCTTCCCCCCTCCAAAAAGGGGGAAAAAAATGCATTCTATTCTATTGATTAGAGAAATGCAAATCAAAACAACTCTGAGATCTGTCAGACTGGCTAACATGACAAAACAGGAAAATTACAAATGCTGGAGAAGATGTGGAGAAACTAGAACACTAATGCATCATTGGTGGAGTTGTAAACTGATCCAACTATTTTGGAGAGCCATTTGGAACCATGCCCAATGGGCTATAAAACTGCATGCCCTTTGACCCAGCAATACCCCTGCTAGGGCTGTATCCTAAAGATATCATAAAAATGCAAGAAAGACCCACATGTACGATCATATTTATAGCAGCACTTCTCGTGGTGGCCAAGAACTGGAAATTGAGGAGATGCCCATAAATTGGGGAATAGCTAAAGGAATTGTGGTATATGAATGTAATGGAATATTATACAAGAAATGATGAGCAGGCAAGACTTCAGAAAAATAGGGGAAGACTCATATGAACTGACGCTGAGTGAGGGGAGCAGAGCCAGGAGAACGCTGCACAGTCACAGCCACACCGTGAGAAGACTAACTTTGACAGACTGTACTCTTCTCTGCAACGCCAAGTTTCTAAGACAAGTCCAAAAGGCTCATGGAAAATGCTCCACGTCCAGAGAAAGAATTAGGCAGTCTGAATGCAGGCAGAAGTATGTTATTTGCTCTCTCTCTTTTTTGTTTTGTTTCTTTCTCATGGTTCATGCCATTGGCTGCAATTCTTTGCAACATGACTAATATGAAAATATCTTTAATGTGACTGTATTATGTCAAACCTGCATCAGATTGTACACTGTTTTGGGGAGGGAAATGGGGGGATTTAAAACTCAAAAGCTTGTGGAAATGAATGTTGTGAATTAAAAATAAATAAATTTTAAAGAAAGAAAAGAAAATGCTATGAATATGTAATTCTTTTGAGAGCAACATTTCAAGGTATTAGATAAGGAAAAAAATTATTTCTCCTTGCTGAAGGCAAATGGCAATTTGCAAAACTGCTCTAAATTATAGGTAATTTGTTAAATAAGGGGTTCTTTAACGCCTTAAACATAGTACCAAATAAAATCACTTCATTTGCCACATGGTTTTGATAATCAAGATTATTTCACTCAAACCATTAGGAAAATATTTTATACCATAATGTCTCATAGCCCTAAGTGCAATCTTGGTTCAAAAGTCCCTTAGAATATCAACAGATTTAAAGGTAGTTTTCACTATTTGTTAAATTACAGATCACTCCTTGTCAGCAATCAGAACGCTGAAGCTGTCTGCCTGCTAGTTACCAAACTTAAATAAAAATGATGATACAGCAGAACATACAGACTTAGTGGTGCTCTTTGACATGTAAAAAAGATCTTAATTACAAATGCAAATGCAAGTTATCAGAAAGAATCAGATAGAAAAGTACTAGTTCTACAATTTATAATTTATTAATGTGTTTAAGCAGGGGCCTGACCTGTTTCAGAATAGATTCAAAAGCCAATCTATCTTCTGACTCTTTTAATGATAAGTGATACGACTGGAATTAATTACTGCCACTTTTCCTTCTATTTGCAACTCAACCACTACGCACATTTTAATAAGCTGCCAAAAAGAACAGACAAGGTGTTCTGGTGCTCTTCACCAAAAACTGATTTTCTGACGTAAGTAGATTCAATTTTGCTGCAAGTGTCGTCTCAAGTCTCTTAAATTTAGTCACATCTTCTGAAGAGCCAATGAGATTCCTAACTTTTATCAGAAATTGTGACCTACATTTCACTGCTTAGGATTTAAAATGACCCTTATTAGTCACCCCAGAGAATAGACAAACGTGATAAAGTCCACAGGAAGCACCAAAAATCAGCTGAGAATACTGAGCTTTAATCCTTTGTTATAAGAAAATGTACAGACTGTGAACCAAGTTCATACTTCTTCCATTCTAAACTGTTTTTATCTGTAAAATAAGGTTGAGAACAAAAACTGGTAAAATAGCAAACTCTATAAAGTTAGCTCCACAAAGAGTTTTTAAGTAAGTAGTCTTTAAACCTTGGATGTTCCAATTAATCATCCTTCACAGGCTACAATCAAGAACAAAAACATACAAAAAGGAAAAGATTCCTTGGACACATTATTCTAAACTATATTAATACATTCCAAGATCACATTTACTATGGAAAAATGTTTTAATTTTCTGGAATTAAAACCATTGTCTCTAGGCATAAACTGAGGCATTTAAATTGAAGTGAAGTCCTTCCCACTGGGCCTCTGATAATCTAAGCATTCGTGACCCAGGTTACTGGATCTTAGCCCAATAGGCAGAAAAACCACTAAATGACATGCCATTAGATAAGTCAATTCAATTGTGAACATTTAAAATAACATTTGTACATTCAAAAGAAAAAGGTCTCTGCAAACTTGCCTGCCTGTCTCACTGGTAAATCCAGCTGCTCGGACATGGTGATTTGTAGCAGAGTTGAAACAAAGTTCACGGACTTGTGAGCCTACAAAGCAAAGGAAATGATGACATTTTAAAGCTTCTACAAATGAGTAAGATTTAAGCATACTTATGGTGGTTAGTTCAACCAAATAAATGTTAAGGAACACCAAATAAGTACTTCTTAGCTTTTAAAAATCTATACCGCCCATCTTTTCAGACTGTTGGAAAAGAACACTCCTCTCCTCCTCCCAATATCACCCTACTCAAGTAAAACTGGTCTATTGTGCTCCTTGTCTCCTAAATACACCTCACATATTCCTACCTTAAGCCTTACTCATACCATCTGCTACATAAAAAATGGATCTAAGTAATCTCTTCCTGGCTTGCTTAAGGCCCAAATTAAAATTCACACATCCTTAGAACCTTCCCTAATGAATCTACCCAGGTATGATCCCTCTCTTCTCTGAAAAATTAGTTCCTGTGGTACTTACACATACTACTTACATGTGGACAAGTCTTAATGTTCCTAAACTGAGATCCTAGAAAGGAATCGCTCATTTCTCACATGCCACTGTACAGTTAATTTACAGTTTTTATTTGAAGTTGTACTGAATGAAAGTAGTTACACGAGCAGTCTCCAGATATTACATTTTGATACATTTAACAGACATTAAAAAGGATATGGAAAATACTAGGAATGGCCTGAAAGTTATTATGGATCTTTTGATCTAGACATCTCCTACTAGGTAAAAAGTCCAGAAAACTTAAAAAATGAATATGTACATAACTAATTATGTAACTAATAAATAGTTAACATCTTTTTAGTGGCAAAGAACTGGAAACAAGAAAGAGCTAAACAAACTGGCACATAAATGTGACAAAGTATGGCACTGCTGTAAAAAATAATATGAACAGAGAAATGGATGGGAAGACATGAATTGATGCAGACCAAGGAAAAGTATGTGACTAAACTGATGTTAAATATAAGGAACAACAACGAAAACCTAAGACTGATGAGAAATTACATGAAGCTGGGCCCCCAAAAGAGAAGAGGCCCCTCCCTCCTGTCTTTGCAGAAGGGCAGATTATGAAAGTGGAACACAATTAAGTCGATTTGATGGTTATATTGGTTATTTTTGCTTAATTATTTTTTCTTCATCCTTTGTCATAGAGATGGTTCTCTAGGAAGGAAAAGAAAAGAGACTGGGAAATGAAGGTGATACAAAATAGTACCAATAATAGCTAAAATTTAAATAGCTCTTGTAGGCACTGTGCTAAGTGCTTTTACAAATATTTCATGATGAGGGGAGCAGTTTTAGAAAATCTGGGAAAACTTACATAAACTGAAACAAAGTGAACAAAACAAAATTAAGTGAACATTGTAAACAGTTAACAGCAATATTGTAGAAAGGTCAACTATGAAAGATGGCTCCTCCAAATCAAGACAACTGAAGATAATTTCAAAGGACTCATAATGAAAAAGATTATCTACTTCCATAGAAAACTGATGAGCCAAGATGGCGGCATAGGAGGAGCAAGGTACCGCAGCTTCCACATAGCCACCTCAAAATACCCATAAAATATGACTCTAAACAAATTCTAGAGTTCTAAAACACAAATATACTTTACACTGAAGGCAGCTCGGCCAGGAGGGACCATCTCAGTGCTGGGAGCCAAAACCAGGCCAGCCTGAAACGGCGGCTTGGCCCTGGGGGCGGCCTGACAAGCCAAACCGCAGCTGGAGCTTCAGGAGAGTGGATCTGCGGCAGCTGTGGCAGTTTCCAGAATTATCAAGCCATAAGAAAAAAAGGACTAAATGAAAGGTCAGGGGAACTCAGCTAAAACTTGGGGGAGAAAAGCGGGTCCAGCCAAACTGCCTCCAAGGCAAGTAAGCAGCAGAAGCAGAGACCCTGCAGCTGTCTCCACGTGGCTGCTTCAGAGCTCCCAGCCTGCAGACTGCAGGGGGGCCAAGCGATGGTTCAGAGGCCAAGTGCTCTTGCACTGAGCGCCCTGGATCCAGATCGTGGTCTTGGGTGGTGGTCCTGGGGTGCGTTTTCAGTGAGCCAGAGCTGGTGGGGGCTGGAGCAGCCTCCTAAAAGCGCCAGCAGCTGGGAAAACCCGAGCAATTTGGGACAGAGCTTTCCCCTCTGGAAGCAGAGTTCCACAGAGCTAAAAAATCAGTGACTGGCCAACCATGAGCAAGCATAGGAAGCAAAGTAAGAACAGCAACCAAACCCTAGATGCCTTCTTTGGGGAAAAGAAGGCTCAAAGCAGGGAACAGGAGGAAGACAATACAGTAAGAACTCCCGCACCAACAGCTTCCAAGAAACATAAAGACTGCCTAAAAGCTAGAGATCAGCTTAAGAAGGATTTCGAAAACCAAATGAGAGAA
>CM053592.1:155998934-156048677 GCA_028646515.1 Pseudochirops corinnae
TTACTCTCATGGAATTTGGCTTAGGGAAGAAATGACATAAACTCTAAACTGGGCATCTTGCCACATAGAAGAGTAGGGGGAAGGGGGATGAGAGGTGAAGTGATGGAGGGGAGGGCAGGGTGGGGGGGAGGGCTGATGAAAGTTCACACTTCAGTAGAGGGACAGGGACAGGGTAGAGAGTGGTTGGGGGGGGCAGGATAGGAAGAAGGGACATGTAGTCAAACTCTCACAATATTCTCACTGTGGAGAGGTTCTGCATAATTACATATGTTCAGCCTGTATTTGATTGCTTATCCTTCCAGTGGGGGTGGGTGACGAGAGAGGAAGGAAGAGAAAGAATCTAGAATCTAAAGTTCTATAAACAGATGTTAAAAATATATATGATATATATATATATGTGTGTGTGTGTATATATATATAATTATTATTATTAACTACATGCAGCTAGAACTTGAGATATACAGGCACTGTGGTTGGGAGATCCATCCTGCCCTACTGAAAAGTCAGAGGGATGAGGGGGGAAGACATAGGAGAGAATAGATTGGGGGTGGGGGGACACACTGGGATGGCTGTTTTGGGGCAGTGGGTAGGGGAAAGATGGGGAGAAAATTTGTAACTCAAAATCTCGTGGAAATGAATGATGTAAAATTTAAATTATATAAATAAAAAAAATAATAAAAAATAAAAATAAAAACCCTCAACTAGTCTTCCTCAGACATAAATTCAGTCCTTTTTTAATGCAGTGGATGCCACAGCCTGAGTGATGAGTATGTTAGCTTTTGTTCTCCCCATCCCTTGTCATTGTTGAAATTTCTGAAGTGCAGCAATGAGTTAGGTGGTAATATGGGGGAAAGAAGGAATAGGTCATAGAAAAGAAGTCTTTTTTTGAAAATTTAAATGTTTTTAGAAGGAAGGACCTTTTTTGTGGAATGGAAATTTTTGGCCTGGGAATAAAAATTTGCTGCAGTCTGATTCTACTTTTTTGTATATCTATACTTGGGAAAACACTGCTTCCTGAGCTCTTGTTAATATCTTTGGGACCTTGGTTTGTCTTCCTCTCTTCTGACACCTAATTTCCTCATCTGTAAAGATGATTTTAGACTAAATCATACATTCATATATTAACACTCCCAACATGCTATAATTATCATCTGAATGTCAGCTTTTGGCATAGTTATTTTTAGTTTCCAGTAGTATTTTATATGTAAGCACCATGAGGGTACTAGGTAATACACAATATCATACTGAAAAGAGTTGAATTTGAAGTTAAAGGAACCATAACTATGTTGTCTTGGTGTGTGGGGAACCTTCCCTTCTGGTTTTTTTTTTTTTTTAATAATATAAAATGAAGGAAGAATCAACAGGGGATGTACTGGATGATCATTCAGGTCCCTTCTGGTGATAAATCACCTGCAGCCCCTGCAGAAGCTATTAAGCAATTCATTGTGTTGGGTTTTTTTTTAACCACATTAGGATTTAAATTTTCTTTTGAGGTTGTCATTAATAACCTGCTTATAAGTCTGCTTCTAAAATGGGCTTTCAGAATGATTAATGGTGCCATGAACACTCTTCCTGAACATTCTTAAGTTGTGGAACTAACTATATACTTTCATTCCTGTGAATGTGTTTTCATTTTGTTATTTACAATGATCTTTTCAATTGTAAAAACATTACTATTCTTTGACAGAAGAGCTTGGAAGTGATGAAGATGATATTGATGAGGATGGGCAAGAATATTTAGAGATTCTGGCTAAGCAGGCAGGAGAAGATGGTGATGATGAAGAGTGGGAAGAAGATGATGCAGAAGAAACTGCCCTGGAAGGCTATTCCACAATCATTGATGATGAAGAGAACCCTGTTGATGAGTATCAGATATTTAAAGCTATATTTCAGAGTAAGTAATTCCAATATGGCTCAAATTGTAACTTAGTAGATCTGTGTACAGAAGGAGCAAAATTTCTGTACTAGTTAGTCTGTCCTAAAAATAGGTGGGTAACTAACCTAGAAATTCTTGATCTAACTTGAAATTGGTGAATTAGTTTTAAATTTAATTTTTTTCTATCCAGAGTGCAATAGGTATTTAATGCTTAGATAAATTTGGGCTCAATATAAAGACCTTTATTAGCTGTATAAAAATGTAATGGGCTCTTTCAGTAAGGTACAATGTATATCATTACCGTGGGTGTTCAGGCAGCTTGAGAATCATTCCATTTTAACAAAAGCAGCTGAATCAGAACTATTTCATTGAAATATAAACTACCTTGTTCTATACACAATACCAGTTGTGCTGAAGGCTTAGAAAATACATCCAAAAACCCAGTTTGTCCTGTGACAGGCGCCAGCATAGTTTCTTTTTATTTTCTTCTCTGAAATGGTCATTTATGTATTAATTATAGGTGACCATTCCATATAGCTGTGGATGCTGAAGATTTCTGTTTTAATTATAATTTGGAGTATAAATGAATGTTCTGAGGTTACATTGAAATGTTTTTCTGGAGGAGGAATGAGAGAAGGTCTTTTGGAGGGGCGCAATGGAACTCTTTCACATTGTTCTCTTGTATACCTCAGAACTTAGTATTTTGAAGGCTTCCTGGAGATGAATCCCTGTATCTAGAATGGTCGTGAGGATTTATTAATCAGTATTTGCAACATGCAAAGCGCTTGGTAAAGCTATAAAGAGGTCTAAAAGAATCATCTCTTTTTAACTGTGTATTTCCTGGAGAACAACAAGAATGCTTCAGACACTGACTGTAGCCTCAGTGCTTTTGAAGCCTTATTTGATGTGGATTGTGATGACAACTTTTTTCTTTCTCTTCCCTTTATTTTTTTTAAAAGCTATTCAGAGTCGTAATCCTGTGTGGTACCAAGCTCTGACTCACGGTCTTAATGAAGAACAAAGAAAACAGTTACAAGACATAGCAACTCTGGCCGACCAGAGACGAGCAGCCCACGGTACTTCCATATGCTTTATTCCTGTTGGAGTGCCCTAGATGACTTTGCATATTTTTGAAGTTAAAAGCCTTCTGCTCCAAGTAGACCTATGTTGTTTCTTACAGACTACATGGTTATGTAATTTATCACTGTTGATAGATTTGCAGTGTTGAAGTAATTGTCCTTACCATTTCATTAGACATTGTTGAATTTGCTTAGTTTACACTCACTAAATTGCTTTCTCTTCATGTCTCTAAAGGGTGCCAAGTTCCATCATATGGAAACAAACATTAATTTTCAGTCACGGGTATAGGTGGATTGGTAGAATCTTAGGAAAATATATTAAAGTCACAGGATTAACATGTAATTTGATTCTGTAATGATGATTATAATAATATAAAATGCACGTGTAACCTTTTGGGTTTTAGAAAGTGTTTTGTTCACAGAATCCCTGTATGGTAGGTAGTGCTGTGATTATTTCCATTGGTGCTGTTCAGAATCTTTATCTTAGCCTTCTTAGCCCTCTCTCAAGATTGCTTCACTCCTGTTTTACTGAAATGAGCCTTTTCTTCTCCCCGTCCCCTCAGCTTCTTTCCATCTTTCCTCCTATCTCTGAAGAAGGCATTGCAGGCCCTTCCCTTGGCCCAGTTACTAGTTATTTCTTTTCATCTTGGTCTCTACTGATTTTTCCCACTGGCTTCAAACAAACCTTTACTTAACTCAGAGAATTCCTATACTCAACGCCACCACAAACCTCTGTTTTCTCAACCCTTCCAATTATGGCTTCTGAAATCCCTCACTCGACAGTCCACTGTTTCCAAGGACTTTGATGATCTCTTTATTGTTACATCAGGCCCTTTCTGTGCAGTTATCTCTGGCCTCTGCAGCTTTTAATTATTATTCTTGTTCCATTGGCTTCCTGGACCCCCCTGGTGTTCCTTCCTACCTGTTTGACCTTTCTCTTGAAGTCATGTTGGTTTGCTTCACCTCCTGCCCCCTTGCTTTGGATGTCCTCCCGGACTTTATCCTGGATTTTTTTCTTCTTTGTTTATATTTTTTTCCTTTAACTATTTCTTATGCTTCCATAGAAGCATATCTATGGTGATGAATCCCGTATTTGTATTTATTTCCCTGTTCTCTCTCTCCTGTATTCTAGTCATGGTCTCCTCTCTATCTCCTCCTCAGTGTCACGTAAGAAAATCAAACTCATCATCGCCAAAACTTGAGTCATTTTCTTCTTTCCTAAACCTCTGTGCCTCCTCATTTACCAGGTTCTCGACCTTGGCTTCACTGAGTCTAACCTCCCCTTCACCCTCAGTGCCTCCAGTTGTGCCTCCACGTCTCTTCTGTCGTAGAGCCTTTCTGCTTTCCCTCCCACCACCCTAGATTTAACAGCCTTGGCTCAGGCTGTGTAATAACCCTCTCAGTGTTCAATTCTGCCTCTCTTCTCTAATCTGTCCTCTTATAAAAAAGTTTTTATGATGCTTTTTTGTTTTTCAACCAACCCATTTCTGTTCAGCTACTGAGATCATTTTCCTGATGTAGAATTTCTTGCTCAGAAATGTTTAATGATGCACTGTTGCCTGCAGGTAAAACTGTTTCACCTGATACATAAAGCTGTGCAGTTGTGCCCTTATTTACCTCTCTAGCCTTATTTCACTTTATTCCTTTTGTCCACGCCTCAGTTTCCAGCCATACTGCAGTGTTAGCTTTCTTGAACTCCCTCAACACCCCCATCTTCTGCCACGTCCCTTCAGAATCCCTGTCTTCCTTCAAGACTGAGCTCAGGGCCCCTTCCACTGAAATCTGCTCTGATAACCCCATTCATTCTAGTACTCTGTCTTACATTTTCCTTCTCCTGCATTTGTGTGTCGGCATCTCCATTCTTGAGGCTGGGAACTGTTCCATTTTGTCCTTGTGTTCCCAGAGCAGGGCGAATAGGTGGCACCATAATGCACAGATCGCTGGGCCCAGAGTCAGGAAGCCTCATCTTCTGAGTTCAAATTTGGCTTCAGACACTTACTAGCAGTGGGGGCCTGGGCATGTCACTTCACCCTGTTTGCCTCAGTTTCCTCATCTGCAAAATGAACTGGAGAAGGAAATGGCAAACCGCTCCAGTATCTCTGCCAAGAAAACCCCAGATGGGGCCGCAAAGAGTTGGACACAACTGAAAAATATCTGAACTTGTCTACTGCTTGTGCATGCCACGCTGAATTAATTGTGTTGAACTAGTTGATAATGTAATTTCCTTGTTCAGTTTAGAGTGGTCAGTGCATTGGATGAATGTCAGTCATGATGGGGCCCAGAATCAGCAAGGCAGTTTCCCGTCATGTGTGTGTAACATTTTACTGTTCACTCAACCCAGGCAAGTTGTCTCACCCTTCAAGGCAATTCTGCATTTGGAAAGGAAGTTTCTCCACAACAGTGACATTGCTGGATAGATCAAGAAATCAGTGAGGTGGTAGAGACAAATTAGCTAACATCTGGAAGAAAACTGAAAAGGAGAAGAAGTTTTAGATTATTCCAGTGGTTCTCAACCTTCCTAATGCCATGACCCTTTAATATGTGGGCAGACCTGCCTGGAGATGGATAGAGGAACGATGTCTCTGTTCCTCAAACCATAGGAAATATGTTTTCCAATGGTCTTAGGCAACCCCTGTGACCCCTCTGAAAGGGTTGTTCAACCCCCATAGGGGTTGCAATCCACAGGTTGAGAACCGCTGGTCTTATTCCCACAAGCAGAGAAATAGACTGCAAGTACTCATCTTACTAACAGTGGACTAGGTCTTTGGCCAGTTAAGGATTCTGAAGCCAGGGGAGGTCATACAAAGATAAACGTCCCCTATATTTATCAGAAATTATGTAATCTGCTTCTCATGTTAAAAAAACCCTGGTCTTTTTTTTTTTTAATCCTTGCCACCACTTGCTCTGCTTGGCATTTGCCAGTGTAGGCTTTCATTGGGGTTCTGTGCTATATTTTCCCTTTTCATACTAGGAATGATTTAAGGGTTCAGACATTGTAGTCCAAACAAGATAGTCTGAAAATTTTAAGCTCTTATAAAAAAAAAAAAAGCAAAAACCAGGAAATCCAAAATAGAATTTGAAGAACATTACCAACAGGATGAAGTGTATAAGAATTTAGTTCAACCTCTTCAACTTTTTATAATGAAGAAACTGAGTCCCAGAGATTAAGTGTGCCATGTTCAAGGTTATACAGTCTGTAAGTAAGCTTTGTCATGCAAAACAGAATTGGCCTGCAACCTGTGAGTGACCAGAGCCAGACAAAGCAGGTAGAGACAGGAGACTCAGGAATCAAACAGAAGTTTCACTTCAAAGTGCGGGAAACACCTTGCAAGGGAGGAGTTAGATTAAATTAGACTCATGGGCCGAGGTCCTGCTTCTAGTGTGGGGACCTGAGGCAGTGTGGGGAAATCTCACTGCTTACACCGATGGTACTCAGTGAGTTGTAGCCGTGACAGCAAAAATGAGACAGGTTTGATTCAGAGCAGGTAATCTTGCTGTGGCTGAGATCATCCAGAGAGTGGGCGCAAAGGATTGTTCTTATTCCAGGCTTAGGGCACAGCTTGCTTGCTAGGCCTTAACTCTGGGAAATAGTGTCTCCTAATATGTTGACAGCATGTTGTACCCAAGTTTTTTCTCTGTGGTGCCCTGTCCATTATGCCACAGTGACTTAGAATAAATTGCTTTTTTTGTAATGGCAGAAGCATGTTACGAGCCGAGAGGTTAAGTCCAAGGATTCTTTACCTAAGAAGTCTGTTGTCAAACTGACCTGTGTATCTATATACAGCCAAAAGATAATTTTTTACCATTTTGCCTCTTTATATGGTAATGAATACTTTCTTTAAAAAATTTTAGCTGAAATAAATGTTTTGTCTTCCAGAATCCAAAATGATTGAGAAACATGGAGGATACAAATTCAATGCTCCAGTTGTGCCAAGTTCATTCAATTTTGGAGGTCCAGCCCCTGGGATGAATTGAATTATCCCTTTCTTTCCTGCTACCGTGTGATTGTAGTAAAGAGCTTGTGTTCCTCCCAGTAGTGGTTCCAGAACTGGTTTGTGTTCTCTACAGCTCACTCTAAACTAATTGATCAATAGATTGGACAGAAAACCCAGCAAGTGGGACCTGATCATGCAGCCTGGCACTGGAAAGTAAACCAGAGGGGTATTGGTTGGGGTGGGGGGAGGGCTGGGCGGTTTTTGTTTTGTTTGGGGGTGGGAGGGTTTGTTTTCATTTTTTTTGGAAGAAAAGAAGAACCTGACTTTGGAGCTTCAAATGACACACTGTGGAGATCTGCAAACAAGCGAGGGGATGTCATAAGGCAGCTTTTCTTTTTCTGAGGAAAATATAGGCATGGGCTGCAGGACTATTTAAAATGTCTCATTTACAGTACAAGCTCAAAGATAGAGGCAATTTTTACACTGATGAATATTTTGCCCAGTTTCCTTCCCTTTCCCATTCCCTCCCCCATTGGGTCTTTATTCTTTTAATGTAAATAAGGTAATCTGATAGCCTTACTTAATCTTCATCATTTCCATTTATCAAAGATTGTTCCTCTATAGATTATTGGACACTTATTGTAGCACTACATAACTGATACAAATCTGTAAATGAATTAGCACTTTCATATTGAAACAAGCCTGCTAGCCTATGTGTAAAATAGCAAAATGTTTGCTGTTTATAAAAAGAAGGGATGTAATGGGGCGGGGGGCTAGGGTAATTTCAAGTTATTAATTTAAAAAATGAACTAGCAGTTTTGTACCTGGTGACTGTGGTGCACTCACCTCTGACAGTGACTTGAATTCGGTATGTAAAAAGGGGTTAGTGATACTTCATTGCTGCTAAAAAATGGCAACACCCTCTGTGTCCTTTGTTTTTTCTTAAGGCTCTCAATGTACAAGTGGAAATTTGGATATAAGACCTTAATGTAAAAATGAGAAAGGTTATCTTCTCTGAAGCATGTAAATTGGACCTAAGTTCTGCTCTTAAAGAGTTGATTGAAGTGTGTGGATGAACATCTATATATGCAATCTATTAAAAGAACTTAATTCGGCTGATATGGCTCGATCTGATGCGGTTTTTTTCTAATTTTTAAAACTTCTGTTATACCGACTTAATTTTTTCCCCTGCACCTGGTAATAGTGCTAAGTGCTTGATTTCCTTTTTTTTTTTTGTATTTATACTATCATGTGTGTCTCTGTGCCTATCACAGTATCTCTGTCTTTTAACTCAGTCAGTAGGCACAGCTTTCTGGGACCACTATTGATACCACTCCCCAAACAAGCCAGCAGCAAGATGGCACATAGAGGTTGGTTTGCCATCCCTCAACCTACTGACACCTCTATAAGAAATCCTTAGTTTCTTATCTTACAGTGATCATTGGTCTTAAATATTTGTCTGGTTAGGCACTGTTGATTTGGGTTGTTTTTATATATCTCACACACACACACACACACACACACACACACACAGAGTAACATGTATCAAAGTGTTGTGTTATTGGATTCTGAGCTATTTTAATTTAAATACTGTTGGGTCTCAGACAGTCTAGAGAATTGATTCAAATGTAACAGTGAAGCCTGCACATATTGATACTCAAAATGCAAAACTTCAGAAAAATGGTATGTTTTTGTGTATTTCTTGTATGTTAATAATTAAGTCTGCTTTTCAGAATATGTGGTTTTCTTGAAGGGCAAGCAGTTAAAATGTTTATCCTCAACATAGGTTGTCAGAAGGTATCCCTAAGTCCCATTACGTACATTTGGGCATTTGACCTTCTAGTTCTGTGCCCTGGGTACAAGACTCAGCTGGCCATCTAAAAATCAGTATGGTTGATACTGATATATGTGTTTTCTCTTAATGTTGAGATCAAGTGTGTCACTATGCCACAGCCTAAAACTTAATTCTCATCAATTTGTATAGTTAGCTATCCTCATGTGAATCTGATAGCATCATCCGGGTGCTTAAATCTGTCATGGACCTATGATAGTTAAAATAAAACCTGAAGCAGTTCTATGTTTTTGGTGTTATATATAGGAGTGGAAATACTTGAATGGGGTTATAGAAAAGCCACCTATTACCACCTCTTATTCCCATCCCTTCAAAACTCCTCCCCTAGATTCCAGATATTCTATTTTTGGCTTCCTGTTTTAGACTTCATTATTAAATAAATTGATAATTTTAATTTTCACATTACTAATCTGTCATTGGTAAAGGCCATCTAATAAAGGTTTATGATTTTCATGTCAGTATTAAAGTTCTCTTTTGCTAAGGTACTTTATAACTTGAAGAAATAAATGGGTGGTGTGTGAGAAGTTGGGAAGCAAAGACTGAGGCTTATATTGTTAAATTCAGGGTAGTTTTTCAACACTAAAGTGAATTTAAAATACAATGTTATCCTCTTCCCAAAGATTGTTTAGGAAATAAATAGGAAGAGACATCATTTGGCAATTTACTAAGGCTTTATTTATTGTAAAATAGTGATGACTTCTGGTGTTTTACTGAGTGAGTAGACATACTTAACTTCAAGGAAAACTTCTTAAGTATAACTAATTATCACTAGTTTATATGCCTTGTATCAATATTGCCATGTTTTTAAAAAGTTTGTTCTTAGTTTCTTAAAATCTTAAAAACTTAATAGGTGGAATAACAGTTTTATTGTTATTTCCTTTTTTTTTAATGGATGTACTAAAAATGTAGATGCTTGACATTTTTATCTTGGATGGTGTTAAATGCTCAGGCAAAAATACTACTCATATATATCCTTGGGAACGAAAGTCATCCATTTTGTAGAAATGTATATTCCTAGTACTAAATAAAAGAAATATTTGTTTCTCTACAGGTTATATATAAAATGTTGGCTGCTAATCTCCACAAGTTATCAAGATGGTGGCTTTTATGCTCACCTAATGAAGACCAGAACCCTAGAGCAGTGGTGGCCAACTGTGTAGGCCTAGGCATGGCTCTTTGGAGCTTCATGTGCTGGCCACCCATTGGAGCAAGCATGAAGAAAAGGCATTGGCAATTGTATTTAATATTGAGGGTAAAAGAGATAATCATGTTCTCAGGAAGATACAGAAAAACAAATTATGTAAACATTTGTTGGTTTGTTCATTTAATTAGTTATTAAAAGTTTGGAGAAAAGAAATCTTATGACTCTTTGTTGATAAACCTGGTGAATTCTGGCTCCTACCCTTGCCAAAGAACTTCACTTGTTGGTAGAGGAGTCCTGAGTGCCAGGTTATGCCATCCTTCTCTGACTCACCAAAGACTGACATTCCCTAAGGCCAGTCTCACTATCATCTTTGGAGGGGAATTGAAATAACTCAAGTAGTTCTTATGTCGCCCTTGAACTTAAGCTTGTTATGTCTGCCCATAATCACAAACTTTTTCATTCTATTTCAGTTAACATTCTGTTTCTTCCAAAAAGACAGTGTTAGGTGTGAATTGAATTCTTAAAAAAGTTTACTTGAACCCAAGATACAGCCTAAGGATTCCCAGTGCCTCATTCTGTTGTGCAGGCATCCCTGATCTCTAACTGACCGAATACAAATTCTGATAGGTTCCAGCAAAAGGGAAGAAGGACTTTAGATTAGATTGTTCCACTTGTCTCATCCACAATCCAACCAGCATCAGAGCCGAGAAATGCAGGCTTTTACAAGAGTAGGATAGACCCATCATCCTCGACTCAGTGGCTTTTTTTGAGGGTTAGCCTAAATATTATAAATGGGTGACAACAAAAAAGCCATTCTTGGAATACCAATAATTAAAAACATAATTTTTTTTTCTTGAATGCCAAAATTGAGAAGAAAACGTTTTAGAGGTGGTGTGGTAGTCAGGGGGCAAAACAATGGCTTTGGAGTCCAGATTTCACTGTTTTGAAAACTGAAGGTGTTAGATTAGAAGGCCTTTTGAAATTGTGAAATCTAATGAACCTAAGCAAAATGTAGTAATGAAAGGTGTAACTGAATAGAAAAGACATCTTTTTCTATGGAGTGCCATTTCAGTTAATAGTTTCAGTTATAAATGAAGTATCCACGGGCACAGTGGAAAGAGTCAGACCCAAGTTGAAATTCTCCATCATATACTTACCAGCTATGTGACAGTTTGATCTATCAGCTAATAGGTACTTCACAGGGTTGTGAGGTTCTAATAACAGTGCTTTTTTGCAAATCTTACTTGAAGCATTACATGACTCCATTACCCCAACTTTCCCTCACAACAAAGTACAAAAAAAAAAAGACTCTTGAAAGAGAACTGATAGACTAGACTCATGAGTACAGATTGAAGCATATTTTCTACTTTTCTTGGAATGCGGATAATACAGAAATTTGTTTTGCATGTCTATACATACCTGTAATCGGTTTTATTTTTCTTGCCTTCTCATTGGGTGGGGGGTAGAGGAGATAACTTGAAACAGAAAATAAAATTGAATTTAAGAAATATGTTGTCAACGTCTAAACATACACCTTGTTCCACACCTATGTTTCTGACCCCCATCTTTCTGCTGAGTTAAAGGAGGCATGTAGCCTGTCGTCATCTTCAGTCCCCTAATCAGTCACTGTCAGCCTTCTCTGTTTTCCAGTTTTCTTTCCAAGTCACCACTGTGAATTGTCGTTTCTGCTTATTTCACTCTGCCTCACTTCACACATGTAATTGAACACCTATTTGTTGTTGCAGTTATTGCATTCCCATGCCATCTTTTTCCCGAACCCAGTTTTCCAGCTGTTTGACACCACAAAAAGTGCTGCTATGGTGGCTTCAGTACTTGTATGAACTATCCCCTCTGTGTATGACCTAACTTGGGTGAATGCCTCCTAATTGTATAGCTGGGTCTAAGGGTATGTATAAGTGACTTTTTCAGCACAATTCCAACCAGCAGTGCATTAATGTGCCCGCTACTTCCACAGCCTCTAAAACATACTCGCTCTTTGCTTGTCATCTGTCACTCCTGATGGAAATGAGATCGAATCTTAATGCTATCTACAACTTATATATGGCTTTTATTTGCATTCTTTTGAAAATTGTATGTTCATATTCTTTGACCACTTTTCTCCTGGGTAATGTATTTTTTTTACCCCTATTCCTCATTTTTATTCTGAAGTTAAATAAAACAAGTATTTTCATAACAAAGTGGATAGGAAAAAAAAAAGATTGCACCTTAAAACTGCATATCTGTCATGTGCAACTTAACATTTCTTTTAAATATACAAGAAAATTATTGTGTACCTTTTTTCTCCTCCAACCCTCTTAAATGGCCACCATACACAGATGTGTATAAATGTGTCAGTTCTTCATCTGGATGCAGTTACTATCTTCCTTTATAGGACCTTTGTAGTTAATTTGTGTATTTATAGAAAAATAATCTGTTCACTCAAAGTTGTTCTTCAAACATTATTTACTATATACTTTGTTCTCTTGATTCTGCTCATTTTGCTCTTCATTACTTTGTGTAAGTCTTACAAGTTTTCCTGAAATCATCCTGGTTGTCATTTCTTATAACAATGTAGTATTCCATCACTGGGCACCCCCACAATTTCTAGTTCTTTATCCCTACAAAGAGAGCTACTGTATTTTAAAACATACAGGTTCTTTTCCTTTTTCCCTAATCTTGGTAAACAGGCTTAATAGTGGCTGGGTCAAAGGGTTTTATGTAGGCTGTTTAACAACTCTTTGGGCATAATTCCAAATTTGTCCAAATGGTTGGATCAGTTCACCGATCTAACAACAATGAATTAAGGTCCCAATTTTTCCACATCCCTTTTAACATTTGTCGCTTTCCCCTTCTGTCATTTTAGTTAATCTGATAACGTGTAAAATGATATCTCAAGGTTTTATTGTACATTTCTCTAATAACAATTTAGAGCATCTTTTTATGACTAAGTTGTTTTGATTTCTGCGTCAGAAAACTTTGTATCCTTTGACCATTGATCAGTTGGGGATGTTTCATTCCTAAAGATTTGACAAAGTTTTTATATATTTGAGATACCTTTCAACTGGCTATAAAATTTCCCCCCCGTTTTCTGCTTTACTGATCTTGGCTATGTTTCGTTTGTACAAAAACTTCATGTAATCAAAATTATCCATGTTATACCTCAGTGCTCTTATTTGTTCTAGGTAACATTTTTTTTTTAAACCGTCTCTACTTCAGATGTCTACCTTTCGCCATAATTGAGATAGGCATATCCAAACTTTACCTCATTGTGATAGGATATTTTAAAGTTAGGTGCAATTGGAACTTGCTGTGGTGTGAATGATCAGAACTGGGGCAAAACCGGTTTTCTTCACGATTGCTTGAGTTTTTCTCAGCAGTTTTTGTTGAACAGGAAGTTCTCTCAATTGTTTGTGTTCTTGGCTTTATCGAGGGTGGCACAGTGAACAGAACACCAGGCTTGGAGTTAGGAAGATGAGTTCAAACCCAGCCGTGGTCACTAGCTTGGGTGACCCTGAGCAAATCACTTAATCTGCCCCATTTCCTCATCTGTAAAATGGAGTAATGAGTACCTGCCTTGAAGGCTTGTTGGGAGGATCAAATGAGAGAAATATGTCTGGCAAGTAGTAGGTTCTGTGTAAGTGCTCCTTCCCCTCCCTCTCTTTCCTATCAAACTGCAGGTTATATGACTGTTTCTGGGAGGCATTTTTAGGTATTTGAAAGATTTAAATAGGTTGGAAAAACCTCAGAAAATTTAACTCTCAGATCAGGGCACAGTGTACGAGAAGGCCAGTCATGCTTGAGATACTAATCTATGTCGGGAGTAATAATGAGAAGTACATAGGACCAAGATATAGGGGGAGTGGGACATTAGGCCAAGCTGTTCCAACCTAATTTTGGGGAAAGCCTGGGATACAGATTTAGACACTGTATTTTAGGGTAGTATCTGAACCAGAATGGTAGTGAAAATTGGTGCAAGTATCATTCTAAAAATTGGGAATAACAAAGAAAGGCAAAAAATTTCTTGCTATCAAGGAGCTCATGGTCTAAATGGGGAGGGCAGGAAAATCACAAAAACAAGATATATGGAGGTTAAATTGAAAATAATCAACCAAAGGAAGGCACTTACATTAAGAGAGAATCAGGAAAGGCAAAAAGAAGTCAGGAGACAAAAAGATGAGAATTTCAGACACGGGAGATCAATAAAAATGCATAGAATCATGAGTAGGGGTGAAGAAATGCAAGGAGTCCAGTGTCACTAGGTGGCAGAGTTGGGTAGGAGGAGATCTAGGAAAACTGAAAAGGTAGGTGATTGGGTTTATGTTTGAAATGCCATTTGGTAACTGACATCTGGAGAGAAATTGGGACTAATTAGAGCCACTGCAAAAGGATCAGATAACCAATCGGGAGTTGGGGTGGGAGGAATCACATGATACAAGGTGCAATTCTGCTTTTGACCAGTCATTTCCAATGTAAGGTTTGTGTAAGACCATCTGTTTAGGAAAATATTTAAATTTCTATATTTTTGTTTTGTGGGTTTTTGGTTTGTTTTTTTTTTTGAGGGGGGAAAGCAGGGCAATTGGGGTTAAGTGACTCAAGATCACACAGCTGGTTAGTATCAAGTGTCTGGAGGCCAAATCTGAACTCAGTTCCTCCTGTCCAGGGCCAGCCCAGTGCTTTCCTTACCATGCCACCTAGCTGCCTTCATTTATATATATGTGTATATATATATATATTACCCAAAACGAGGAAAAACTGAGAAATACTTAGCATACAGATTGACACTGGTACCTTTATGCTGGATGGTCACATCATACATGTACAGTAGGTGGGTTCTCCCAAGAAAAGAGCAGGAATTCCCTCAGGCAGGTTAGTGTATATCAAATACAACAACTGACTCAGGAAAATTCGAGTTTGATTCCCCACCTCAGACACAAATTAGCTGTGTGACCCTGGGGAAGTAACTTAACCCTTCTCAGCCTTGGTCTCCTCACTCTGAAATGGGGGTAATAGCACCTGCATCATAAGACTATTGTGAAGCTCAACTAAGATATGTATGTAAAGTGTCTGCAAACAAGGCCCTAAATAAAATTGTCCACAGCATAGAGACTGAAAGTAGCACTTTGTTTTCAACGTATCATGAAGTATTAGAGTATACATGTGCCTAGCTGATTTATGGACATTATCAAGTCTTACCTAACAATTACAACATGGACAGCTGGCTTTAAAAGATTCATACAAAGAAATTACAAATTGAAGAAAGTATTAATAAGTGAATACAAATGAAAGAAAAGGGTAGAGCTGATAATTTTACTTTCGGTTTTTTGACAATCACATTTTGGTAAGACAATCATAACTTACAAAATGTTGCCCAAAAAAATGTGAAATTGTCAAGTAGCTTATTTTAGTATGGATTTATATTCATAAGGGCTGACAAAACTCACCTGAAATGTATTCTGTGCATTGGTGATATTAGCTGTGGTATGAGACAAAGCATAATTTATAAGACACTTTAAAAATGTGGCTTTTATTGCCAAAAACAATGTCACCTATAAAAATCTTTATGCTTTTACTTTACAATTTCCTAGCTTTAAAAAAACAACTTCCAAGTGAAGCTTCAATAGGTTTTGAACCATTTGTTCAAAATATAATTAGTATATAATAATTGATAGCAAGTCAAATGCAACTTTATTAGACACATTTCAGTTAAGGACCTTTACATATTGGTGCATGAATTTGAAAATTGAATACCAAGATTTATAAGCATAGTCAATAATGTACTTTTCCTACATAGAGCTACAAATGAAACCAGCAAGCATTTATTGGGGAACATTCCAGGGCCTACTCTTCATCAGGCAATATACTGGATACTGATAATATTAAGACAATGAAAAGAAACAATTCTTATTTTCAAGGAGTTTATGGTTTACTGGAGGAGGAGACAACAAGCATAGATAGATGGTGGCACTTTTGACTGTCTTAAGAGATGAATGGGAGGAAGTAGTGCATTCTGGGAATGGGGGATAGCCAATACAAAGGCAAGCCGATATATGTACCATGGGAAGGACAGAGGGGCAGCCAGTTTAGCAGGACTCCAAAGTGTTTGAGGAGGAATAATGTACTGTGAGGTGGGAAAGATCAGGTGAGTTCAACTGTGAGGGGTGTTAAAAAGCTAGAGTTTATATTTGATCCCAGAGACAATAGTTTGTTGAGTAACGTGACCAAATCTGTTAAATTACTTTGGCAAGCATGCCAAATCGAGGATGTAAGATTAAAGCAAAGGCTACAGGTAGACCAAATTAGCCCACTGTAATCATCTTTGTTAATGGTGACAACAGACTGAATGAAGGGAAGGGGGATGGAAAATATGAAGAAGTAGGGAATTTCCAAGGACTGGATGTGGGAATAAGACAAAGTAAGGAGTCCAGGAAAATGCCAAGGATACTATGGAAGAACAGTGTTGCCTCTGAAAGAAACAGTTAAGTCTGGAAGAAGGGTATTGAGAAAAAAGATGGGTTTTATTCTGGCCATGTTCCATGTCTCTGGGATATCCAGTTTGAAATGTGCAACTGAAACTTGGGAAAGAGGCTACTAAGATCTGGATATATAAATCCATGAGTCACCTTTATAAAGATGTTAGCTAATTAAACCCCACTACAGGTGTTGATAAGGTCATCAAGAAGGGATATGTAGAGAAGGCCCAGGTCAGTCTTGAGGAATTCCAGATAACGGAATTATGAGATATGGATGGTGAAGACAGAGAAAGAGTAGGCAGATACAAAAAGAACCAGAAGCAAGGAGTGTCACCAGTGAACAGAGTATTCACAAGAAGGTAGACAGTGAACTGTCAAATACAGCAGTGACTGAGGATGAAGAATGAAAAAAGGCCATACGATGTGGCAATTAAGAGATCATCTGTAACATTGGAGAGAGCAATTTCAGTTAAATGATGTCTTAAACCAGATCGAAAAGGGGTGGAAAAGAGAGGAAACATAACTTTTTCTAGGATTTTGAGGAAGGGAAGAGAAATATAGAACAATGGCTGAGATGGTAGAGTCTAGTGTGTTTTTCTAAGGATGAAGGAGACAGGCATGTTAGAAGGCAGTAATGGGAAAGGAACCTATAAGGAGAAAGTGAAGACCAGAGACAGGAAAGATAACTGAGGCTAGATATTAGGAGAAACCCTGTTTTCCATAGCTAAGGCCCAGCAAGCAAGTTGTGCCCCAAACTTGGCATAACAACAATCCTTTGCATTCACCCTCTGGCAAAAATCATGTAATTACTGTATTGCTCTGACCAGCACCAGGTGTTCCCTGAGCTTGCACAAGGAGTAGACAAGCTTGGACAAGTACCCCATTCCAGTCATGAAGTCCTGCTATGAATCAAATGTCTAATTGTTGCTGTTACCCGTCATTGTCAGGGCTACAGCTCACTGCATAGCCACAGGTTTAGGTACTGAGATCTCCCCACACAGCCTCAGGTCCCCTTACTCATGGGTCTAATCTGCCTCCTTACCTGCAAGTCTTTTTCCTCACTTTGAAATTTAACTTTTGTTTGATTCCTGACTTTCCTGTCTCTAGCCTTCCCCTACTTGGCTCTAGCTACCCATAGGTGAGAGGCTGGTTCCATCCAGTTGACATTATTTTTGTGTGATCTTTTTTTCAGCTATGACAGTCATTAACTTTTTTGAATAAAACCTCTGAATCAATGCATAACACAGTATTAAAACGATTTCAAAAACAATGAGGCAATCACCTTGTTCTCACTAAAAATATCATTGTAATAACTTAGTGAGTAAAAAGGCTTTTACACCCTTGATAATCAACTTATTTTAAAAATTCTTTTAAAATCTGTTTTATAGTGCACAGATCAGGTAAATGCACATAATTTACAAATTTTACACACACACAGACAGTTGATGTATGTTTCCAGGAAGGGCGCCAGTAGAGCTGTGGGGCTATAGAAGGCCTTACAATGTCTTACTGCTGAAGAGACTGAGAATATTTAGATCTTACAAGAACGTGAAGGGCTGTCAAAAGGTATTAAGCCTCTTGAACCAACTGATGCTAAGTGAGATGAGCAGAACCAGAAGAAATTTATACACAATGACAGACACAACGTATGTGTGACGACCAACTTTAATAAACTGGACTCTTCTCAGCAACGCAAAGTTATAAGACAACTCTAAAAGACTCAGCATGGAAAGAGATGTCTACATTCAGAGAAAGATCTAGAACAGAGTTTGAATGCAGACTGAGGCAAACTACCTTCTCTCTTTTCCATGTCTGGTTTTGTTTCCTCTTTCCCACTGTTCATTCCATTGGTTACAACCCTTCTTTACAACCAGACTAATGTCTAATGTGAAAGTATTTGCAGATCCAATACTTGATTGCAAGCTGCCATGGGGGGAGGGAAGAGGAGAAAATTTGAAACTCCAGGGACTGTGGAACTGAATCTTGTAAACTAAAAGTAAACAAACAAATCAATAAAAAAAATTTTTTAAAAGGCATTAAGCCTATATGATCTTTATAATCTGAGATGTTCAATTCCTTGAGGAACTCATGCCTTAGGCATCCTATCCACCACCAGTAGGTAAAAGGGTGATAAACAGCCAGGGTGCACCTGGCCTTCCAGAACTCCACTGTTTTTCCTTTTCTTACTTCCAAGTCCCATTATCTCCATACATGCTTCCAAACCTCTACAGGTACAATGATTATTTCCCTTGTCACTGAAAGTCTTTTTGAGGGAGCCTAGCCCCTTACATGGTTCTCTAATTGCTTCTTGTATTAAGTCTTCTCTTCCCAAAAAAGTTGGTCTCTGGGGACACAAAGAAGACCATGTCCTTGTCCTCCAGGAGCCAACATTCCAGTAAGAACTTCTCAGTCCAGTGAGCTTTGGATTCTTACACATTCCACACAACATATAGTGCAGAGGATTAAGTATATCAAAAGGACATACATGTTATGCCTGATTTGCCTAAAAAAATGAAGCTCCAGTGTACCATCTCTGGGTTTCTTTCAAAAGCCAGTTTCTTGTACAGGTAATTTAATGCTTTTTGTCTCAGTGGAAACAAGATGAGCCTCTCATCTAAAAAAATGGCTTTTTTTCTACTGTGGAATGCAGTCTGAAGGTTAACAAACCAGGACATGTCCTGAATAACTTTTCTCCTGGAACAGTCAGCAGTTAATAATACTTGAAAGCTTGTGACTTACTTGAATTTGCTGCAAAGTAACATTCCTCTAAATATTCAGGCACCTGTTGGCATATATAAATCCTCAATGTCCTTATTACTCAAAACTATTCCACTCCTGGAACTTAGATTATTTCTCATTTAACTACGACGGCATTATTTTTCATCAATCACATTGCTTCACTGCTCTCTTCCCTCATTTTGACATTTTTACCAGTTCTCTTTAGTTTTATTTACCTTCCAGAATCCCTTGCACCTTTGACCTCTGCAGGAGTCTAGCTTACAAAATGCTGCTTGAGAAAGCCATAAAATTGATAATTTTTTTTTGAAAGACAAATCCATGCTATTTAATCTAAACCATACCATCAACTGCAGAACCACATTAAAAACCTCCTGTTTTAGCTAAATCAAAAATTTTAATAAGTATATTTCTCTAAAAGACCCAGAAATTGGGATAACAGGTGAATACCACTAGCATTATACTACTAGAATACTACTATTCCAGTTTAAGTGATTGGTCGGTGACCTATTTGGTTGGTGACCAAATTTTAATGGAGAATGAGTAAGATATTGATCCTTTCAGTATTTGAATAGAATGATCCAGGAAGAAACTGAGTAGTTATCAGAAGATTAAATGACTGTCATTGTTAGACTAAGCTGGGGGGGGAGGGGGGCAGAGACTATCTCTGGCCTTTCTTTCAGTTCTTAGTACAGTGCTTAGCACTATGTCTGTAGATTTTTTTTTAGATGTGAAAGGCTGTCAAGTGAAAGGATCAGACTTGTTCTGCCTTGTCAAGGAGAGAACAAGAGTAATGGGTAGAAGTTGCAGAGCTCTGGCAGGTTCTAGGCAGATATGAGGAAAACTTAACAATTACTTATTCAAAAAAATGCCATCAGATGCATGAGGGCATATTAAATTACCATAACACCACCCCTTCTGGTGGAGACTGAATGACTCCACTGGTGTAAGAGCTCACTGACTGATGTTTGGGTGAGATTCAAAGGCTTCTATGGTCTCTTCCAATTCTGGGCTTCTGAGATTTAAGATCCTGCTCCAGATTCTAGTTCTGACTCTACAATGACTGTTAAGTTTATTTCCTTAACTGCAAAACAGCTTCCCAATCACCAAAATGTCAGCCACCACAAGACTTTTTTTTTTAACCAATGAGGAGGGCCATTTGTGGTGTCCTCACCAATGAAGGTGAAGACCTTTAAATAATCCTTCCTTCCACTAGCTTCAAAGTTTAAGAGATTCAACAATTTAACATCAAACATCTTTGTCAAGTGCCTGTGTAGGCTATTAGAGGAACTGAGAAAGAGAAAAGTCCCTGCCTTCATGGAGCTTACAGCCTAACACAGGCTATGATATATGCATATGATATAAAAGTTTTCAAGAGCAAAGTGCTACATGATGTGCTAGTATGAAAATAATATTACCAACTGGCAGGGGTCAGTGAAGACTTCCTAGAGAAGGGATGATATGGAACCAAACGAGATCAAATGTCAGAAAGGGCTTTGTAAGCTGTACTATTTTACAACTGTACTAATGTCCCAAGTTGTTTCTGAAGGGTAAGCACCAAATTTTACACTCCCCCACCCCCTTCACAAGCCCTTTAGCTGCAGTCAGACTGCACAGTCTACAATGTTCTGTTCTTCTCTATCATCTGGCCATGCCCAGTTTCCTGTGCCTGGATTACTTTCATCAGCTGAAAGCCTACATTCTCAGGATCCAGCTCCAAAGCAACCTTCTCTTATCCTCAAAGTATTCGCACCCTGCCATGCTCAACTATGGGAAACTTGGATTTACAACTTTCTCTGTAACCCTAGGTAATTAACAAGACCTCTTTAGCAACTGTTTCCTTCTCTGTAATATAAGGACAAACAAGGTACAACCTACCTCACAGAGTAGCAAGGAAAGGGCATGTAGATGTTAAAATTCTACAGAAATATTAAGTCCTCACTCTCTCAGACACCTTTCCTTCCTCTTGTGCATTCTCATAATAGTACACTTTCTATACCTCGTTAAAAGTACCCAAAGAACTCAAGACACTTTTGCTTTCTTTTGTGAATTCTCATAATGGTCCCCTTTCTACACCCTCCTAAAAGTTCACAAAGAACTCAGAGACACCTTTACTTTCTCTGGAGTTCTCAAAAGAGAACTTCACCTTTTAAAAGTTCCTAAAGCATTTTCCTAATAACCATCCCGTTAAGCAGGAAGGGCAAGCATCACTGGTTTATTTATTTATTTTGCAAAATGGCAAACTGAAGCTCAGATTAAGTGTTTCCCAGCCGGAGCGAGCTCTTGCACCAGAGAACGGGTATAATGCCATTAGTAACACAGAAACGGACTTGATTTTATCAGTGGAAAAGACATTAACGAGGGGGCATCACCAAGGGACCTCCTCAACTGACTTCAAGCTGAAACCCTGCCTAAGTGTGGTCTCCTCCCATAGCCGGGGAGCTCCATTAAGTATCCCCAGTACTTAGGATAGTGCTTCGCATCTAGTAAGCGCTTAATAAATGCTGAATTTATTCATTCATTCATCGGCCTCACAGGGACCACGAGTGAACTAATTCAGGTAAAGCCCCCTACGAGTTTATAGACGTTGGCTTTTACAGATTATTAATATTATTAAATTACTATTATTTTTCCCCATCCCACCCGGAGCCGGCGGGTTTGTGGATAGTCCCGCTTCTCCTGCTGCTACCTCCCAGCAAACACAGGCCACCCGGCTGCCCCCATCCTGCCAGGCCCCCGGAGAAGGCGAGCCCTCCGGCCGGGCCCTCCCCCCTCCAGGCCACGGTCCTCGCGGGGTCGCCTCGAGAGGATCACCCACCGCTAGTCTCCGGAGACAGGCGGTCCCGGGCCGGGGCTCGCGCTCCGAGAAAGGCGGAGACTGGCCGGCGGGGAGGAAGCGGCCTCCGCTCAGCCAGGCTCGCCTCGGGCCAGAGCCCCCAGGGAGCTCCGGGGAGCGGCCGGCCCAGCTCCCAACTCTTCTCTGCGCTCCGCTCGGCCCAGCGCCATCTTCGCCAGAGCGCAGGCCCCAAGGGCTCGGCCCCCGAGAGGCGGAGAAGCCGCTGCCGACAAGTCCACGGGGAAAATGGCGCCCGCCGCCGCCGCTTCTCCCTTCCCCGCTAATCTCAAGTGCCAGCCTCTCTCTCTCGCTACAAAATGGCGCCTCCCGCTGAGGCCCCAGAACCGGCATAATTCACACTCCAGAGAGGTGTAGTCCGACGGGAACAGACGGATCTCCCAGCCAATCAGCTTGTGGAATCTGTGTTCCTCACCCTTGGCCAGCCACTCGGTGGCAAGCACCCAAGCCTGGAAGTATCTACGTCACGGGGAAGGGCACAGAAGAGGCCGCCTTCTTCCCGGTCCTAGGGGTTTTGGCCAATGGCAATCACGAGTGGCCCCATGAATGACGGAGCGAGGGCCCAATGGAGTCCGGGGGCGGGCCTCGGGGGCTCTATGCGTGTTGCGGGGCCCTGGGGCCGGGGCGGCTGTTTCCTGTCCTGGTGCATGGTGGTCGGACGAAGGAATTGTTGGAAAATTTTCTCGGAGGTTCGTATATAAATGTGTTTTTACCCAGTGTGCATTATTCTCCACCCGGCCGCCGCCCTCAGCGCAGCGGCGCTGGCTAGGGCTCTGGCCCCGGCCCCCCGGCTCCGGAGCTGGGCCCTAGGGGCCGGGCGCAGAGGGCGGCGGCCTTGGGCAGAAGCGGAGTTTATTAATAACTCGCGGCGGCGGGTGCAGCTCCGTGGGACTCCCTCCTCGTCCGCGGGCCGCTCTCGCGCCCTTCCCGCCGCCCCTCCCCCAGGCCCCAAGGGACGGCCGCCCGCCCGCTGGGGAGGGCGCGAGTGCGAGCGAGCGGGCGGGCGGGCGCGAGCTCTGGGGGGAGCCCGTGCCGGAGCCGGAGCTGCAGCCGCCGCGGGAGCCCGAATGCCTCCCCAAGGCCTTTGGGCCGCGCTTCCTGCCCGCGGCGGCCGCCCGTGCGGGCCGTGACCCTGGGGCTGCCGGGACCCGGCTCCGCGGGGACGCCGGGGATCGGGACCCACGGTGGGTGGGTGTCTGGAGTCGCCCTGCACGCCTTCCGCGGGGCTGTTGGTAATCACCGTAATTACGGCAGCAAGGCTGGGCCGGTGTCCCGGAGGCTTACCCGCAGTTACCTGGCCCCGGGGGCCGGGCTGGGTGCCCTGGGCGGGCGCTGCCCGGGGGTCCTGTCCGGACCTAGTGTGTGCAAACTTTACTGGGTCCCTTCGGAGCGGAGGGACAGGCCCGGGCCGCCGAGCTCACTTTTACTACTTGACAAAAGGAGCGTTTAGAAGGAAGCCGGCAGCAAGGGCGCTCCTAAAACTTTGTCGTGCCCGGACACGGGTTTTCACAAATGCCCATTCCTTTGAAATGGCAGCGTTGTAATTCGGGATCCTTTTTGTTCTAAAGGTTGAGATAACTTTTTATGTTTTAAAATAAGATTTTCTTTTTGTGTGCTTGGCATTCGGAGTATGGAGATTACCCAAACTGTGTTGTAGTGACATGGTTGACATCGTGGAAGTGAGAACGTTTAGAGAAATCAATACACGTGGCAGTAGGAGTCAGGAGAGAAGGTCCCTTATTCTGGCTTTGCCCCACATCACTTAGGGATGATTTGGGGTCGTTCCTGTAACCACTCTCACCTTTAGATTCGTCCTCGAAAGGGCCTTTGAGAAATAGCGCATACAGCAGTGCTGGAGTTCAGCTCAGAATGCTTTGGTTCAGTCTGCTTGAGCTGCTTGACCAGCTATATTTTTGTGGGCAATCTCCTACTTTCTCAGTAGTCACATCTTTAAGATGGGCTTAATATTGTTTGGACTTAACTCGTCCTTTTCCTTGCAACCCTGAGATAGCTACACAGTGGGAATGGTCAATATTTATGTGTTTCTACCTTTTGGTTGAGGTGAGGTTCAAATGAGAAATATTGATGTGGATTATACTAGTTAACATAAAGCGCCTTACATCTTACATTATACCTTTTGATCCTTACTACAGCCAGGTGAGACAGGTTGTACCAAGCTCATCCCCACTTTAAAGATGAGGCTAGACTCTAGTGGTTAGAATTGGCCAAAGGTCGAAGCTAGTAATTAATCAGACCCATTGACACAAGTCTTCCATCTTCAAATCCACCACACCACAAGCTACCTCCTATAAAAATTTTAAGTGTGCAATATTTTCTATTAGGTAGTGATCATTTAATATTTATATGTTAGATGTCGAGGGATTCAAGGATTGAACCTGGCTTTGGATAAACTTACACTCTAGTTAAGGAGACAGTACATACACATAAGGAAAATCATAGTTATACAAGATAGTGCAAAATGATATAGAAATTAAATGGCTTAAGAGTTGACATTGATCAAGGGCTTAGGTTTTGAAGAAAAAATTGGGACAGATAAATGTAAAAGAGAAAGGTTATTCTAAGCTGGGACGAAAGGAAGAAAGAAAGGAAGAAAGGGTTAGCTGTGTGATTGAAACAAGTAACAGAAGAGCAAGGTAAGGGGCCAGACTGACAGGCTTCAACTGCTAGCCTGCTAAAAGTCTTCCACTTGGCTCTAATGATGTTTTCTTAAAGACCTTTGTTGTCTGGTTTAACTCCGGTTTATTTTTATTTTGTATATTTTTTGCATTGACTTATTTATCTGTGTGTGTTACCCCTCAGCAAAATGTAAATGAGGATAGGGGCCTTTGTTTTTTGTTTTGTAAATGAGGGTAGGGAGTGGTTTTTTTTGTTGTTGTTGTTTTTCTCTTTGTTTCTTGGCTGCTCTGGGTTCTTTTTGTGATGGAGAATGACTTGGTTAAAATTGTGTGTTAAGCAGATAAACATCTACTATGTAGAAAGAATGGGAATCTGTCCTCTTGGCCAAGAACTGGAGGGTGGAGAACTAGAATCAGGAAGGCAGGTTAAGAGTCCCAGTAGTTCAGGCAGACAAAGTAGGGAACTGTTAGCCAGGAGTATGCTTTATTTAGTGAATGAAGAAGCAGAATAGGAGGAGGAGGTTCTGATCTTTATGCTAAAGAAATGAAAGAATTCAGGAATCCTGAGGCCATCAGGGCTTCAAGAAAACTTTGAAATTGGACAAGTTAGAAAATTTTAGTAATCATCCAGTCTAATACCCTCTGAGTTTAAAGAACCAGAGGCCCAGAAAATAATTGTCTTGCCGGTGACAACATAGCAAGTTAGTGACATTGGGGACCATAACCCTTCTCTCCCAATCCATTCATCCAAAGTGGTGTGGGTATAAAATTGTGGATTGTAGATGAGGATGGGAGCTATCTGATGAAATACACTGATTTGGCTTTTTACTGTGAAGGTGACCTCACATTGTCTCTACCACTTTAGTACCTGTGATTTTTCTTCAATGTATTTACTTTTATTGTTTTATGTATATTGAAGAATACCCTGCAAATTCCACATTTCCAATAAATTGTAAGCTCTTTGAGGGTAGGAATTTTCTTTGTGTCCCTGTACATAGAAATAGAATAATGTAAATAGAAATTTGCTAGCCACATATCGACTAAGAAAACTACAGATTAACATGTTGTTTTGTATTTTTGTTGATTCTGTTAAACATTTCTCAGTTACATTTTAAAATGGTTTGGGGGCATGCTCCTTAGTTTTGCTGGTGCCTGCCAGGGGCAGGTGTGACACCTGTGGTCTAGAGATGTCACTAGAAGTCAAGCGACTTGTCTAGGGCCATGTAGTACAACTTGCATTCGGGTCTGCTGGTGCTGCCTACCATACCATTGCTGCTTCTCCAGTGAGGTATGCACCTGTCAAGGTCCACACCTGTCACTTCACTGATATAGAGGAATTTCAGTGAGGAAACTCCCATCCCCCAATGAAGATCAGCATTTGCTCCACAGCTCCTAGTCGTACAGAGTTGCCTGGGCACTGAGGTGAAACCACATGGCCCATATGTGTCAAGAGGCAAGATTTGGACCCAACTCTTCCCAACATTTCAATCCAGGCCACCTCTCCACCATGCTTAGTGTTTCTTGAACTGAGCAAAATTTAATGTGAACTTGTGATTCGTAGAAAGGTTTTTGTGTCAGCAGGACATTCTGTGGCCAAGCTATTTTTGAGAGTACTAAATTGATGAGTTTTACAAGTGAACAGATAAAAAGCATTCATTTTCTCTTCTGGACTAGATAATCAGAACTGGCCCTTTCTACTCCATACATCTGTAACTTGGGTTGTAGTCATGTTGAAAAGCAGCACATGCAGGATTACTTTTCCCCCTGAAACTTGGGGACCTGCTGCCCACATGTGGGCTACTCTTGAAGGTGTTTACCTTGAAAGAATGAGAAATCTGTGGACTAAAGAGTTGGAGAGCCCATGACTCTCATCCACGTTCTGCTACCACATTGCTTGGATTTTTGGACAGTTCCATTCTCTACTTTTCCTGGATTGGATTATGTTATCTTTATGTTCTGTGTTTATTCAAAAGACTCAAGGAAATGTGCTGAGAAAAGTGTTATTTAATAATAACCTGTTTTTAAAAATTCTTGTTGGAACAATAAGACTAAAATTAAAGGAAAATCATTTGAATGGAGTCTTTTCTTCAAATTACTTTTTTAATTGATTTATTTACTTTTAGTTGAGTTTCAAATGGAGTCATTTTTTTTAATGTGTCTGTAATGGAATTCCTAGCTCACGGTACAGTTCATAGACTCAGGGTCACAAGAGACTTGAGAGACCACCTGCTACAACCTGAACTAACTTTTCCTCTACAACATCTTCCCAAAAACAGACATTTGGCCTACTCTTGAAGACCTCAAGTGAAAGTCCTCCTAAGATATCCCATTCCATTTTTGATGGCTCAGATTGGTGCAGAGTTTGGGGGGGGGCAGTGGGGTAGCATTTCGCCTAACTCTGTCTCTGCAGTTTTTGCCCATTGCTCTTAGTCTTACCCTCTAAGGCCAAGCAGAAACATCTCATCTCTTTTCCACCTGACAATTCTCCATATAATTAGTGATCATTATTATGCTTCCTCAGGGTTTCTCTTCTCCAGGCTAAACCTTTCCAGGTCCTTTAACTGCTCCTTATATGGAATACTGTCCAGGCCCCCTCATCATCTTAGCTATCCTTCTGATGCTCTCCAGCTTGTCAGTGACTTTCCTACTATAATCAAGCACAAAAATAGAGATGTGGGGGCAGCTAGGTGGCGCAGTGAATAGAGCGCCAGCCCTGGAGTCAGGAGGACCTGGGTTCAAGTTGGGCTTCAGACATTTAACACTAGCTGTGTGACCTTGGGCAAGTCACTTAACCCTAATTGCCCTGCCCTTCCAAAAAGACCCCAAAAAATTATAGATGTGGTCCATCTGGGGCATGATACAGCACGACTCTCACCTCCCTAGGTCAGGGAACTACGTGAGCCGCAGTATTAGCATTTTGGACTGTCACACTATTGACTCCTAATAAACTTGCAGAACCCCAAGAGAAGGGAATTGCCAATGATTCCAAGGTAACTATCCAAATACCTTGCCCTTTTCATCATTGAAGTAGCTTCAGCTTCCACGGAGCCCTCCTCCCCTGGAGTCATATGTAATATGTGGAGGGAATACCTCCATTACCCTTGAGTGCCATTGTAGGTGGCAGTAGGCTATTCCATTTGGAGTTGGACCCTAATCTGCTATAAAGCCTTCCTTGACTATCAAAGAAACCATGCCTCAGGCACCACCCATTCTCTTAACATTTATTTAACTATTGCTATATGACCTTGGAGGATGTAGTCAGCTGCTAATTCTCATTCCATGGCTAGCAGGTTTTATATTCATGTTGTCTCCTAATCTTAACTATTCAGTGAGTTTTTGTTGCCATGAGGTATAGATTCCGTTCTGCTACCATGTCCTCCTCTCTCATTCCTCATCCATTTAATTACTATTTTTCCCTAGTTCCTGTCTTCCCTTCCATTTGGCTTTCTGTTCTGTTACGAACTTCCTCTCCTGCTTCCTCCATCTTACATTCACTAGACTCCATCTGGGAGATGATATAGCCCTGGGTCATCTTCTCTAGAAACAGGTAGCCTCATACAGTGGTACCTTAACATACAAATGTACCAGTTTACGAGATTTCCTAGATGAATTGTCACTTGATCGATTTTTTTTGCTTTGAATCTCGAGCCAAAATTTGAGGTACAAGGCTGCTGCTAGTTGACTCAGTGAATGCCACAACCCAATGCCCAACCAGCATCCCCCACCTCACTCTTTCAGTCCACGTATTTACCGTATTTACCTCGTCAGTGAAGAAAATTAAGAGAAAGTAAAAAAGATATTGTAGCAATTAAGTTCAGGGATAAAGTGTAGCATTAAGAGTGTAGCGATTAAGTGAACGCACGAAACAAAACTCCTCTAAACCTCCATCTATCTCCTCCACCCTCCCTCTCCGCCAATATCTTGTTAGCCCAAGTCTTCTGATATCCAAAGTAAATATACACTTTATAAAACCAGTTTATTTCTTTACATTCTCTTTTATTATGTTTTTATACAATATTTGTTATTCATAAATACCTTTTCTTATTTAAAAACATGTAACAGATACTGGGGTGGCTATATGGGGGCTGGAACGGATTAATGGCATTTCTGTTAATTTCAATGGGGAAAATTGATTTGGTATACAAGCAAATTGAGTTACAAGCTCAGTAATAGAATGAATTAAACTTACAAGTTTAATCCACTGTACTGGATCAGGAGGAGGAGGAATTTTTTACTCTAAATGTCAGTGTACCCCCTTCCTCTGCTGCTGTCACCCAAAATCCTGTTCTTTTGAGGTTCATTGTATTCCTGAGGTCATTTTGTGAAGTTAATAACCTTTGTAAACTTGAGCAAATCCCTCGTCCTCATTGGGATTCAATTTCATCTTCTGTGAAATGAGTTGATTGGATTAGGTGACCTCTGAGGCCCTTTCCAGTTCTGAAGTTGATTTTAGGATTAATCCATAAAGGAATTCAGTACAGTTTTCATCTTTCCCCCCATCCCACCACCCACCCAGTACTTGAGGTTGATGGTCTCCTGAACAACCTGGCTGCCCAGTTAATTGGCATCTAACTCCCATAACCTGCATATTCATCTTAATTCTACCTCAGACACCAGCTGACAGATGGTCATATTTGGGATCTCATCACCACTAATTGTATTACTTTAGTGCTAACTCTGAAATTCCCCTGCTGGTTATAATCCCTTGTCCTTTCATATCTCTCCTGTCTTCTAAAAATGCCCTTTGGGGGCTGCTAGGTGGCGCAAAGAGGAGAGCACCAGTCTGGAGTCAGGACGACCTGAGTTCAGATGTGACCTCAGACACTTCACACACACACACACACACACACACACACACACACACACACACACAAAAACTAGCCGTGTGATCTTGGGCAAGTCACTTAACCCCAATTGTCCTCCAAAAAAAGGCTAAAAAATAAAAATGCCCTTTGTCCTCACCAAGGCCATCTACCCTGCCATGTGGTCCTAGGCCATACCCCCTGTTTTGGCTTTATTTTCCTTCAGTCTCTACATTAGGAGGCAATATGTATGAGGGAAAGAGCATTGACTGGAGGCAGGTGATCTGCCTCTGACATGACCTTGGGCAAATCACTTCATTCCTGATCCCAGGCACCCTTGGTGGTGATTTTTCTCTTGTGCTGAATCAATCAATAAGCTTTTATTAAGTGCCAGGCACTTAATGCTAAGAGCTGGGAATACAAAGAAAAGACAAGCCATTCCTGCCCTCGAGGAGTTTTTAATAGAGAAGACAACATATATAAATGTGTGTGTACATATATATATATATATATATATATCTCAGAACATACATTATTAGTACAAAGTAAATATGATGATGAGCATTTATATAGCACTTTAAGATTTGCAAAGTACCTTAATAGGCTAAATTTATAGGTAACTTTAGAGGAGATGGCATTAACTATTGGGAAGACCAAGAAAGGCTCTCTGGAGCAAATGACATTTGAGTCGAGCCTCCAAGGAGGGCAGAGATTTGAAAAATCATTGGTTGGGAGGGTGAGCATTCCAGACATAGGAATAGTACATGCAAAGACGTGGATATCAGAAATGAAATGTGCTGTGCAAGAATAGCAACTAGACCCATGTAGCTGGATTGTAGTGCACATGTAGGGGGAATGGAAAGTAGGAAGACAAAGAACTTTTGCATACCAAAAGAAAGAAATTGATTGGTTGGGAGCCACTGATGTTTATTAAGATGGGAAGGGATGACTTGGTGGTGTTAGGCCATTGACTTTGGCAACAGATTGGAGAAAAGAGAGACTTGAGACAATTAGAAAGCTATTATAATAGCATCGTACAGGTGAGAAGTGGTGAAGCCTAAACTAGAGCAGCAAGTGCAGGGAAGGGAACATAGGAGAGAGATGTTGTAGAGAAGGAACTTCCAAGATTTGTCATAGCTCATTGGATTTGTTCAGTAAGCAAGAGTAATTGAGGATAGCATTGAGGCTTCTAACCTGAGGGTGACTAGAATGGGGGTCCCCTCAGCAGTACTAGAGTAGCTTCAAAGAGAGTGGGATTTTTTTGGGGGGAAGGGATAATGTATTTTAGACTTGAGCTTGAGATATCCATTTCAAAATGTCTAAAAATCTCCCTCCACTCAGGAGGGAGACTAGAGCTGGATATAGAAATTAAAGAATCATCTGCTTAGAGATGATTGATAATTGAACCCATGGGAGCTGATGAGATTATCAAGTGAATAGAGAGACAAGAGGGCTCAGGGCAAAGGCTTTGGGGACACTAACAGTTAGTGGGCATGTCATAGATGAAGAGCTAACAAGGCACTGAGAAAGAGCAATTAGACAAGTAGCAAGAGAATCAAGGAAAGACTAAAGTCATGAAAACCCAGAGAGGAGAGAATGTCCAGGAAGAAGAGGTGGTCAGTAGAGAGGTCAAAAAGAATGAAGAGCAAGAAGAGGCCACAAGAGTTGGCAAGTAAGAGATTGCTGGTAACTTTGGACAGAACAGTTTCAGTTGAAGGATGAGGTTAGAAGCTAGATTGTGGTGGGTTTAAGAGTGAGAGGAGAGGGAAGGGTGGCATTCATTGAAAAGTGGAGCCTTTTCAAGCAAGGAGTTTGAGAAGGGCAGATGAGGTATAGGACTAATAGCTGTTAAGCATAAGATCAAGATAATTAGGGGGCAGCTAGGTGGTGCTGTGAGTAGAGCACCGGCCCTAGAGTCAGGATGACCTGAGTTCAAATCCAGCCTCAGATATTTAACACACACACACAAAACTAGCCACATGACCTTGGGCAAGTCACTTAACCCCAAATGCCCTCCAAAAAAGCAAAAAAATTGTTTAAGATAATTAAGGTAATTAAGAATGGGGGATGCAAGAATATATTTATAGGTGGTAGGAAAGGAGCTAGTAGCTGGGGGGAAAAACTGAATTAGAGAGTGTTTAGGAATGAAGATGGGGGCAATCTGCTGGAGAAGACTAGAGAGGATGAAATCAAGGGTGCGTGTAAATGGGTTGACTTTGGCAAGCAGGAGATCAGCCTTGGCATCAGAAACAGGAATGAAGGCATAGTAGATGATGAAGTGGAGAAAAGATGGAATTTTTGGTGAATGACTTCATTTTTTCTGTGAAGTGTTTGATGAAGTCTTTAGCAAAGTCAGCAAGCATGGGAGTCTTGAGGAGAGAAGAAAAAGTTTGAAACATCCACCTAGGTGAGTGGGATAGATGATCGATCAGTTAGGAGGAGTAGGGTTGTCCATCTTATGCACTTCTGCCACAGTGATGTTCCTTATGTCCAGATCTGTGACCATGCTATTCTATTCATCCAACTCTGGCGGGTTCTTGTCGCATCTAGGATCAAATGTAAACTCCTCCATTCAGCTTTTTTAAGTCCTATACAAACTATCCCCAGCCTACCTTTACAGCCCCACTGGGCATTACTCCTCTGCAGTCCAGCCACATCTAACCCTCTCTCTGCCTTACACTCATGGCACTCCACCTCCTGGCCAAACACTATGCCTGGAATGTACTTGTTCCTTACCTTCACCCGAGAGAACCTCTCTTCCTTTAAGATGGAACTCATGTACCATCCTGTGCACCAAGACTTGGCTGATTCCCAGCCTTCCCTACCTTACGTTTAACTACTTTGTATATATTTGTATTTATTCACTATGCATTTATCTTGCATATATTCCTGTATGTACTTGTCACCTCCATTAGAATGTAAGCCCTGTGTGAGTAGGGGTTGTACTTGTATGCCCAGCACCCGATACATGGGTGCTTACTAAGTACTTACAAAATTGGTTAGCTGTAGTGAGTTATATGGTGCTGCGAGCTGAAGTGTAGCTCATTTAAGATTAGCTACTATATATAGGGGTATGTGCCAGACCCTGATAAAAAGGCAAAGAAGACACAGTCCCTGTCTTCAAGGAACTTACCTTCTACATAGAGAAGTGCGTACAAAGTAACTAGCAGGGTGTGGGAGAGTGGGTTCAGGAAAAGTCTTTGGGAGGGAGTCACTCAGTCACTAGCGGTTTTTTAAGCACCTGCTGTGTGCCAGGCACTGTGCTAAGTGGTAGGGATGCAAAAAAGTCAAAAGACAGTTATCTCTGTCCCAGAGGAGCTTGTAATCCAGTGGGAGAGACGACTCGCAAACAAACATGTACAGAAAAGCTGTCGTTGTAGGAAATAATCACCAGAGGAGAAGCAGTAAAAGGCACCAGAGGGACTGGGAAAGGCTTCCTGTAGAAGACAGAATTTTAGCTGGATCTTGACTGTGGCACTTGAGTTAAGTCTGGAAATTTCCTCATCCACAAAACAGGAATGATGGTAATAATTTAAGTATTACCTAACTCACAGGGTAATTACTAAAGCACCATAGAAATGTGAGTCATTAATACATATTTTATGTTGTTTTTTTTAAAAAAAAAAAAGAACACACCAATTACCACCTTGTTGTGTGTAGTTAGTCCTGTCATCTACTTTTTGTTTAAAAATTCCTAATCTCCCTCCTTACCTCCCTCCTTTTTTGGGGGACTGGGTCATTTTATCATTTACATTTTATCAGCTCCTTTTAGCTCCTCCAGAGCTAGCCTGCTGTGCTCCCCACCTAGCCACCCATTTTGGTGATGGGGTTATCGTAGACATTTGATTAGCATAGCCTATTACACATCAGAACTCCAGAGCTCAAGAAAACTGCCAGCCTTCAGCCTCTCACAGAGCAGGGATTTACAGGCATGTTCTACCACACCCAACATTTTAAAATATCTTAGACTTCAAGTATTTTAGCACATGAAAATCCCTGTTTAAGGTCCTGTCTGAATACAGCTTTCAGGAGAATGAAGTTATCTTAACATTGTGGACCAAGAGCTATGTGTAAAGTACTGGCAAAAAGACCCTCTGTCTTCCTTCCATTCTCCATGTAATCATGGTTAGCTCCAGAAACGGAGAATAGTAGCACTGTCCCCAAAGCATGAAACCCAGTGGGAGTGTTCATTGGAGCTAGAGAGTATCATGGATGACCAGGGTGATTATTGGGAAAAAAAAAAAAGATTTAGCATATAACACATGAAATGCCTTTTGGAGAAGGTAACACCCAAGCTTTGAAGTTTCATTAAGACATGAAATATTGCATGTTTAAATTGCTGTGACCATGAAACTGTTTCAGAGGTAGGCAGCATCAGATGCCATTCCAGAGGCATCGTCTTTCTCCTCATCTCAATGAAAGCCAGAGCACATTACTTACTTTCACTCTCCTCTCTTGCCCTCCTCATCTTTCCTAATTCAGCCTGCTCATTATAGAATTTTCCCTCCAAAACCCTGGGTTTCTTCTCTTGCCTCGTGGTCCAAGATGATCCTTTCTCACCCATCAGCATTTGTCCTCGAGCTTCTTGATCCAAAATTGTCTTCCCTCTGACAGGAGCTGGGAGCCCTCCCAGCCCTTACCTGTGCTTTTCCTCCAGGCTGTCACACAGGTCCCAGCTGCCATTCCCAGGCAGCAGGTTTCAGCTTCCCATTTCTAACTGCCAGCCCATTTCAAGCATCCCGTTTCTGAAAGGTCCTAGAATCTTACACAACCTTCTGGTTCTAATATTTCATCCTCCAGTTAAAGGGCCCTGCCCCAAATAAATAAATAAATAAATCCACTGAATCTAGTAGGGTCTGTGGAAACTTTCTACTGCTTCTGCGAATGTGTTCTCCTTGGCTCCTCTGAGTTAAATGTCATCAGGTGATGAAGGGACTCCCACTCTGTACCTGCATACATTTAAATGTACTTAGAAGTTTTTCCCAACACTGTCTTGGGACCAGCAGTTGCTCCCAAATGAATGAATTTGTGTTTGTCCTTATTTCACCATACTAAGAAATTGATTCCTCAGTTCCTGTGTAAGAAAAGACATCTGCAGTGATTACAATTGCGTTATTGTGATTAAGTCAGATATAAGAGAGGATTTGCCAGTAGTAAGAACTGTAAAACACTGAAGTGAGTGACAGATTGTGGAAAGATGCGCTCCAGCTAGACCATGTGAGATGTATGGTCGTGAGAACCGAGGCCCAAGGATGAAGCCATTCACCCATCTCTGCACACAGAACCGATGGACTCAGGCTGCAGAATGAGACACAGATTTTTTTGGATGTGACTGATGCTGGAATTTGTTTTGCTTGGCAATATGTATTTGTTACCAGGGTTTGGATGCTTCTTTTTTTCCTTTTTCAATGGGAGAGAAGTACTAGAGATGAGAAGAAGAGAAAATAGATTTTTGCTCACTGAGAAAATTCAAGTGAAAAATTTTTGATAGAATTGTTACAGAATTAAAATATGATTATTAGAATTTTAAAATTGTTATTTAAAAAGTTGTTAAGCCTGCCTGGTATCATGGATCTGCACACAGCCCTTCAGCTCTATATTTTTCTAATCTTGTGAGTTATGAAAGAGAGAAGAAATGTATGAGAATGACCCAAGATGTGATGTTGACCAGTTGTGATCCCTGTTTGAGGGCATGCCCAGGATGAGGTGGCAGAGTGGTGGCGCAGAGAGACTTGTCATCCAAAGGAAGACCTTCCTTCAGGCTCTGGCTTTGCTGCTAATGAGATGAGTGATTTTTGGAGGTCACTCTGGATCCACCTCTGAAGAAAAGATAGGAATATTAACAGCATTGTTAGGAGGAAGGCACTTTGTGAGTGGTCAGTCTGTTTAGAGACAGGAGCTATTAATATATGTAATATAATATAATGCAGTAATAATGTAAGGGGGGTAGAGGCCCTGCTGGAATGGCAGAGATGCCAGCAGAGGATGTATTAGTCATGCCCAACCTGTGGTGTTTTATCACCTTCATGAGGCTTATCAGAACTTCAAGATAAATTTTTTCATGGCAGACCAATGAAGAGGGTTGTGTGTGTTTATACCCAAGCCTCAGAAAACATAGACCAGATAAAAATAATCACTGTCTCCCAAATTGTGTTTTCATCACTTAGATATTTAGATTCATGATTCCCCTACCTCCAGTAGTACTTTGTCTTTTCATCCTGTGTGATTTTCTTCTGTCTTTGCATAAATTCTCCTTAGGGAATTCCTCCAGATTGTCTTTAGTTATGTTTCTGTTCTAGGGGTAAGGCTCGGTCCTTAGCCCTGTCCTCTGACTACATGACCAGTCATGTGTGTCTATGATGATTTTGTATTTTTTTTTTTGCTTTTTTTGGAAGGCATTTGGAGTTAAATGACTTGCCCAAGGTCACACAGCTAGTAAGTACTAAGTGTCTGAGGCTGAATTTGAACTCAGGTCCTCCTGACTCCAGGACTGGTACTCTATTCACTGTGCCACTTAGTTGCCCCTGATTTTATATTCTTATTAAGTTTTTTTCGCTTTTTTTTTTTGGAGGGCAATTGGGGTTAAGTGACTTGCCCAAAGTCACATGACTAGTATGTGAAGTGTCTGAGGCCGGATTTGAACTCAGGTCCTCCTGACTCCAGGGCTGGTGCTCTATTCACTGTGCCACCTAGCTGCCCCTATTCTTATTAAGTTTTAAACTGGAAATCCTTCCATTTTTATTTTCTATTCTTATGTTTTAGGGACAGTATGTTTGCCAGTCTGCTTGAAATGAGTTGTTGGCCTGAACCATAAGTTGCCTGGTACAAACCAAACTAACTTCATGAAGGAGTCATTGTTCTCTTGCTTTTCTCCTCAGTCTTCCTGCCAGTCCAGACTGTACTTTGATAACAATGTAGCTGAATTTGGGCTGTGGTTTGAAAGAGATGTTTCATCTATTGAATTAATTTAAAACTGTGTTGCTGTGGTTCAGTTACTAAGAATATAAACCAAATACTCAAATGGTATGATAGTAGGTCAGTAGTTTTAAGACAATTTGCAGAAAATATCTGCAAATGAATTTGAAATTGATTTTAAAACCAGCATTGGAAACAATATTCTTAAAAGCCTAGTCATTTTGAATTGAGCCCTTGTAGCCATCCTGGCCACCAACCTTCCAAAAATACTATATGTGTGGGGTGTTTGTCTTTTTAAAGTACTGGAAAATATATTAAAAATTGCAATGCATCAGATCTCACTGCGAATAAGCAATTTATTTTCTATAACTCAGTTCTTAGATTTGCTCTAAAAGGAAGGTTTAAGTAGAAATGTACTTAATAAAATAACTTCACCCCATTTTTATCTCTTACTTCTGCAACTTTTCCTTCAAAACTGAACACAAAGCCCCTCTTGAAAAGGGAAGATTACCAGCAGTCATAAGATGTCTCTTCACTGCCCTTCGTTTTCCTCGACATTTGTCAAGGGATAGCTTAAATCAGAGAGTATATGCTTCTTAAAATTCCATATAGATAGAGCATTGATACAAACACTTGAGGTCTTGTGACTGACAAGAGACATAAGCAGTTACAAAATATTTACATTTTAATTTATTTTTATTTCAATCATTCATTCAACAAACATTTGCTGAGGGCTGGTATTGTGCTATGGAAGGACCTGCTTTTCCTTCTTGGCTCTGCTCTCTATTTTTTGCCTAGTTCTGGCGAGTGAATGCCTTACTTATGTAGCCTGTGACAAGGTCAGAGAGATGACCTCTGAGATCCATTTTGTCTCTGAATTTGTGACCCTCCAGTCAGTCAATTAATAACCATTTATTAAGCCCTGCCAGATACTAGGCTAAAACTGGAGAGAGAGGAAGAACAAGCATAAACAGTACTTGCCCTCCAAGAGTTTATGTTCCAAGGGGGAGATATGTACAACAATAGGAATGTACAAGATATTTGAGTAGATACAATGAAATCTTAGCTGAAAGGCACTAACACCTGGGGGGACTTGGAAAAACTTTCCTGAAAAAGGTGGGATTTGATCTGAGTCTTGAAGAACACCAGGGATTCTGAGAGGTGAAGGTGAGAAGGGAGGGCATTCCAAGCATGAGATATAGCCAGGGCAAAGGTACAGAGATGGAAGATAAAGCATAGTATGTGAGGAACAGCAAGTAGGTTAGTATGGCTGGGCTGTGGAGAAGAGTAACATGTAAGAAGCCTGGAAAGATAGGAATGGGCCATGGAGTAAAGGGCTTTAAATGCCAAATAGAGTTTACCTTTAACTGTAGAAACATCTGCGAAAACCCCAGCAATTTGGAACATAGTTCTCTGCACTCTGGAAGCAGAGTTCTACCGTGGCAAAGAGCTCAAAAGTCAAGTAATTGGCTGATAAGATGAGCAAGCAAAGGAAGTGCAGTCAGACCATAGAATCCATTTTTGGGGGACAAAAAGGATCAAAACATGGAACCAGAAGTCAATGAAGTCAAAATTCCTGCATTAAAAGCTTCCAAGAAAAATATGAGCTGATTACAGGCCATGGAGGAGCTCAAGAAAGATTTTGAAAATCAAGTAAGAGAAGTGGAGGAAAAATTGAAAAGAGAAATGAGAATGATACAGGAAAATCATGAAAAGCACGTCAACAGCCTGCTAAAGGAGACCCAAAAAATACTGAGGAAAATAACACCTTAAAAATAGACTAACTCAAATAGCAAAAGAGGCCCAAAAAGCCAATGAGGAGAAGAATGTCTTAAAAAGTCGAATTGCCCAGATGGAAAAATACATTTAATTGTAATGATAAGGAGCCTCTAGCGTTCTCTGAAGGCAGCTGTTATAGACCCAGGGGTATGGTGATAAGGGCTTATACCAGAGGACCACCTGAGTAAATGGAGAGAAGGGGACTTCCACTAGAGGTGTTCTGGAGAAAGAAACCATGAGAGTTGACAACTGATAAATGTGGGGCATGGGTGTAGGATGGCACTAAGATTGCCCAGTCAGACCCAGTCCCACCAGGGTGATTGGGAGGGGTGGATCTGGACATGCATGAAAACCAAGTAAAATGGAGCAGTTTCAAAGGATTGGTTCGAAAGAGGATAACCAAAGAAAGAAGCATCCAAGATGAGTCTTGAAAAATGGGTAGAGTTTGAGCAGAATAGATGAGAGAAGGGCATTTTGATTGTGGGAACCATATTCCCTTCCTTTACTTTAAAAAAAAAATGTTTAGTGGTTTTTAATTTTATTAAAAGGGTCAGCTAGGTGGCACAGTGGATTGAGTGCCAGGCCTGTAATGAGGAAGACCCAAGTTCAAATCTGGCCTCAGATACTTCCTAACTGTGTGACCCTGGGCTAGTCACTCAGCCCCATTTGCTTCGGTTTCCTCATCTGCAAAATGAGCTGGAGAAAGAGATGGCAAACTACTCTAGTGTCTTTGCCTAGAAAACCCCAAATGGGATCACAGAGAGTCAGACACAACTGAACAACAATTTTATTAAAATAAGTAGCTCGTACTTGGTAAATACTTTTTTTTTTAAGTTTTATTGATACTTTTTTTGTATCAATCATTTCCAGACACAGGTCTCCACTCCTCTGGCATGGAACTCTTCCAGTAACAAAGAAAAATGTTTTAAAGCAAAACCAGCCAGCACAATGACCACATCTAAGTTAACGAAGTCAGCATTCTGTACCTGTAGTCCCCCTCCTTTCTCCTGAGAGGAGGAAGGTGTGATTCGTTATCTGTCCTTGAGATTAAACAAGGTCATTACAGTTATTTAATGTAGTTTAGTTTGGTTGTTTTGAAATTTATATTATTGTAATTAAATGGTGGCTAGGTGGCGCAGTGAATAGAGCACTGGCCCTGGAGTCAGGAGGACCTGAGTTCAAATCCAGCCTCAGACACTTAACGCTTACTAGCCATGTGACCTTAGGCAAGTCATTTAACCCCAACTGCCCTGCCTTCCCCACTCCAAAAAGCAAAAAAAATTGTTTTATATATATTATCGTAATCACTATTTTATCCTTCTGGTTTACTTCACTCCACATTAGCTCATAAGACTGTAGGGTCATAGGGACCTCACATATTTCTTTGAGTTCCTCTTAGTTGTCAGCAAGCTTTATTGGATGCCTGTTCAGTACCAAGCTTGGTTAGGTAGTTGTGGATACAGAAGCAAAAATGAGACCATCCCTACCCTCAGGAAACTTTTACTGCATCATGAAGACTGTGTAGCAAATATGTACAAAATAAATACAAGCTGGTGTACGGGGGAGGTGGAACTAGAAATTGGAGGGGGGTCAGGGAAGGCTTCGTGTAGAGGGTGGACCTTGAAGTAAACTTGGCAGAAAACTGTTTTTAGGTGGCAGAGGTGAGGGAGGGAGTTCATCCCAGGGATGATGGGGAGACAGTCAGTGAGAAGGCAGGAGATGGAGTGTCCCCTGTGAGGGAGAGTAGCAAAGCCAGGTTGGTAGAAATGGGGAATTCCTGAAAGGGAGTGTAGGTAATAAGCTGGAAGTGTCACCTGGGACCAGGCTGTGAAGAGCTTCGAAGGCTAAGCGGAGGAGTTTGGATTTGACCCCACAGGTGATAGGAGCCACAGAAGTATGGGCACACTCTGCGGTGGGCGGATTGTAGTGGAGAGAGACTTGATGATCCCAAAAGGTGTTATGGAGGCCAACCCAACAGGGAAGTGGCCAAAACAAGCCAGGGTTTCAGACCAGACTGCTTGCCTGGGGGGAAGGGGGATGGTGCCATTAACAGAAATACGGAAATTATGTTCATCATCATCTTTGTTATTGTAATTTATTATTGTAATTATTGTTTACCATGATCCCTTCTGAGTTTCTTCTCCTGTTCCGGAGCTGCAGTAGTGGTAAGGAGCAGTGGAAAAAGTGGCCAGGGCTGCCCAGCTCTTACTCTCCTGTCTTCACAGAGATTTGGGGTCAGCAGCTCTACCTCCCCTCAGACCCTAAGTTAACCAAGTCTCCAAGCCAAGGGAGCACCATCTATTTGACCAAAGACTAAGGAAGCCTGACTGGATTCACTCTGGTAGAATCGGTCGTTAAGTCCCCCAAAGGCTTCCTTGGTTTTTGATCAAATCCAGACTTGGTGAGGAAGGTTTAGGGGGAAGGTTATTGGGACCTCCCCAAGTCGTCCTATAGAATAGGCTTCTGAAGACTTAGGTCTGCCTTGCTAACCCAGTGAGTGTGAAAGGGAAGATGAAAATTTGTCTAAACCTGTTGTGTTTAGAATTTTACAAGATCACTGGGTTTTGTTTGAATGCTCCAAAAGAATATGACCTGGGATTTGGGGCTCAAACTCTTAGCTTTGTATATTAAAAATTGTGGGTAAGGTAAGAATCTTTTTAGATTTGACAATTTTGATAAATCTGGAGGAAAGATGTGTTTGTTTATATACTTTCCTCTCATGTTCTTTTCTTTTAATTCTCAGTGACTGTTTTTATTTCAGGGTAAACCATGTTACTAGCCCAGATAAATCGAGATTCTCAGGGAATGACTGAGTTTCCTGGAGGGGGGATGGAGGCTCAGCATGTCACTCTTTGCCTGACAGAGGCAGTAACTGTGGCAGGTGAGTAATCTTGCTATTTAACATCTGATGCAGCTCAGTAACACAGCTGGTAGTGAACAGAAACATAGACCTGGAGCAAAGAGATTTGTACTTTGATCAACAAAGCACAGATTAAGAATATGGACATTTCCAGATATAGTGGGAGGGGGGAAAGGAAGATGCTACTTATTCTGAAATAGTTGTTTAAAATGTTACACACCTAGTCCTTAGCACCTCCAAGTTTCAGTGGGTTCTATGCAGTCCCCTTATTGTTAGGGTGTTTTTAGACATGTTATTATTGCAGGTTGTTTAGGGGAGCTGTCCCCTGACTCTCTTAAGAGATACTTCTCTAAGTGGATGAAGATTACAGAACATAATTTCTGGCTGGTCTTTAAATGAGAGACAACATTATTTACTCAGAGGTGTACAACTCAGTATATCCTCAAGTTTAGGAACAAACTTGAGCCTTGCAAAGCGGCTTTCCTTGGTTCTGGATGGGAACATCCCAAGAAATTTCCCAGAACTCTGCCCACTGTTATGAAACAGTGAATTGAACTCAAGAGCTTCTGGTCTGGTCCATTTATTTTTTTGTGTCCTTGGTAAGATCTTTAGACCCAGGCCCCCTGGTGTTCTCTAAAATGAAATGACTGGATATTATTGGGGTTGTTTTTAAATTTTTCCTCAATTACATGTGAAAAACAATTTTTAATGTTCATTTTTTTTATAATTATTGAGTTACAAATTTTCTCCCTCACCCCTTCTTAAGAAGGCAAACACTTTGACATGGATGTTGTTTTTCATAGATGGTGACAATCTGGAAAACATGGAAGGTGTCAGCTTGCAAGCAGTGACCCTGGCAGATGGCTCCACAGCTTATATCCAACACAATTCTAAAGGTAGAGACAGCCTCTGCGACTGAGTCGCTACCATTGCTGATTAGCCTCCATTAGGAAGTGCCACTGGTCGTAGAGTTTCATTGCCCTTTTAATGGGAGCTTGATTTCTCAGAGGCAGCGAGACTTGGAATCAGGTCAGCTTGAGTCTGACACTCACTGGCTGCATGACCCTGGACAAGTCGTTTCTGTCTGCATCAGCTTCCACACATCTGCAAAATGTATATAATAACACCACTTACCTCCAAGGGTGATTTTTTTTTTTTTGGCAGATCACATGTAATAATGTGTAAAGTACTATACAAATCTTAAATTATTATATAAATATTAATTTCTTATTATTGTCATTGATGTTGTTATTAATTTTTTCATATACACATCTCTTGCTCCTCAATGGTTCTGCACTGCGTATGCTTATGTTTTAAACTGAAGTGGATAAAAAATAAATTTTGTTTTAAAAAAAGTTGTTACAACTTGAAGACATGCTGGGATATCACAAAACCAGGTTTCAGGAACTCTTTGCCAGCCAGACATTTATAAAGGAGTAAGACAGGATGATCTTTAAGGTCCTTTCCAACCTTCAAGGTCCTGGGTATCTCTCACATATCTCAAATTGTTGGATTTTTTTTTAAGATTATCCCTAAAAATATGACAGGCAAACTTGAGCATAAAAGTGTGTGCAATTTGCCAGTAAGTCTAGCTTTCATGGTGCTGAAGACTAAAGGCAATGTCTGTTTTGTACCTCCCAGATAGTGAGAGCCCAGGCCCCCTCAAATCTGCCAGATCCAAGTGAGTATTTGTAGAAATCCACCAAGGGAAGCTTCTTTCCTCTGTTATGTATGGGCGAGTAGAAGGCCTCAAGTGTTCCTGTAGACCCAGTGGAACCGCTGGGGTCTGCTCACAAGTATTAGTGGTTCCTGCCTCCGAAGGCCTGTTGGAGCTAAAGATTGAAGTAGAAGGGAGTTAGCAGAGGAAAGGTTTGTTCCTTCCTACTTAAAAAAAGTGTGCATCACCTTTTTTTAAAATTTCATTTATTTCAACAAACAAAAATCTTTTTCTCTCCTTCCCACATACTCCCCCCACATAAATGAACCCCCTAATAGAAAACAAACAAAACCAAAAAAACCCTTTTGTAACAAATAGCATAGTCTAGCAAAGCAGATTACTGCACTGGCCATGTCCCCCAATCTCTCGTTCCACACACCCACCGCATATGTTGTGGACTGCCTCAGAACTCTGAGGAGAAGAATGGCTAGTGTATGATCATACAAATTGAGTGTGCATTTGTTTGTTGGTACTTGTATCTTGTGTTTCAGATGGAAAACTCATGGATGGCCAGGTCATTCAACTAGAGGATGGTTCTGCTGCCTATGTCCAACATCTTCCCATGCCTAAGAGTAGTAAGTGTTTAAAAAACAATCTTGGGGGTCTCCTGATGGTCAGATCACTCTTCTTAGCTCTCTCCTACCATGCCTGCAGGAGCCAAGGTCCCCCCCTCCTTGTTAACAGAATGAGTAGGCCTGAGATACCACTGCACATAGGGCAACCCCAGATTGAGGCCTTCCTCATTTCTCGTTGAACAAAATAGATGATTCTTTGTGACTGGAGAGAAAATGAACAGCTGTCTAAACACGTTTTGTCCAAAAAAAAAAAAAAAAGGGCTTAGATATTTTTCTGTTTCGGAGGGTCCTATAACTTATCCCTTACCAATGGGCAGATGACTTTTCAGTAATTATGTTATGATGCCAATTGGCCTTAAGTACTTCACCCTAGCATTTACCAACATAATTTAAATATGAAAGAGTTTGCAACTAGAGTATGATATTTGTTCAGATTTTTATTGCCCCAGTGATATTCTTTTCTCAAGAAGATTATCAGAATGGGAAAATTGGAACCTAAGTTTAAATATTTCTTCTGGAGCAGGGGACAGTTTGCGTCTAGAAGATGGACAGGCAGTTCAGTTGGAAGACGGAACTACGGCTTTTATTCATCACACTTCCAAAGGTAAAATAGTTTTTGGAACATGTGGGATACAACTAAAGGAGAAGGGGAGACTTGGGATAGACTTAATATTTGAGTGAATTATTTGAAAGGCTATCCTATTGAAGGAGCCCAGCTCATTCTGTGCAGCTGCAGAGCATGGACAGGGGCAGGTTTCCATTCTGTGTAAGGAAGAACTTATTCAACAATCAAAGCTTTCCAGCAGTAGAGTGGGCTGGTGAAGTGTTCAAGCAGAGACTTAATGTGAAATAAGTCAGAAAACACAGGTTGGGACAAGATGTTGGTGGTTCAGAGTAAGGCGTCTGGATTTTATCTTCACAAGTAATATAATGTGGGGATTCTCATCTCCAACCAAGAACTTGGCCCCTGCCCTCAAGAAACTTATATTCTACAGGAGGATCATAGCAGATAGAAGAGAATTTGGAGAGAGAAGGGGCAGTAGCAACTGGGGGACTCAGGAATGCTTCCCATTGTTTGAAACACCTGACTTAAGTTTTAAAAAAAAGCTCAGAATTCCAAAGAAGAACTCCTAGAAGAGATGGGAGGAGATCAAATACTGGGCTCAGAGAAGAGCTGGTAGTAGATGGCATAGTCTTCAGAGTGTAGGAAAGGTCATCTGGAACTTGTGAAAGACTTTCAGTGCCAGCCTAAGGGGTGCTCTTCATCCTAGAGGCATAGCGAGAGGGTTTGAGCACAGGCTTGGGCCTTGGCAGGGTTATTTTGGCATCGATATGGAGAATAGATTGCAGAAAGGAGACAGTGGAAGGAAGCAGGGAGACAAGTTAGAGGAGGCTCTTGTAATAGTGCATGTGAATGAGAGTAGGAGATGGACAGGGGAGGAATTGTAGAGGTGCAGTCATGATAACTGATTGGAAACAGAGAGAGATAGAGGAGAGTTGAGGCTGAGGATGGGGATAACTGTGGTTGTGTGCTGGGAGTGGAATGAAGATACTCACAAAGTTCATGGGAACTGGGAGGGTACTGAGACACTATCTGTGTGGTTATCAAAGCCTCTGAATATGAGTACAGGCCTTGAGGTAAAGTACAAGATTGTGAGCCAGGCACAAAGCTTCTTGAGAAAGGGGGAAGGATCAGCTTTATACTGCTTTTAAAGCATTTATTTTTCTGTTAAACTGAAGAAATGTTCATTAATTACCTACTACGCATAGGACACCTGCTTAGTACTGCAATACTAGCTCCTGCCATCGCATAGCTTATGGTCTGATGACATTCTGGTTTGTGTTATAATTTGTGTTGGTATGGGACCCTCTATTAGACTGTAAGCACCATGGGCTCATCATTATATACACCAAAACACTTAAGCCAGTGCTATACACATAGCAGATGCTCAACAAACAGGATTTCAGGGTTAGAAGAGCCTTAGGGACCTTTTAATCCTACTCATACCTGAAGAACAATCCTTACTACAACATGTCCCACAAGGTCATTCACCCTTTGCTTGAAGACCTCCAAAGAGGGGGAACCAGCCACCTCTTAAGGCAGAGCATTTGATTTTTGGGTAGCTCTAATTGGTAAGAGTTTTGTTTAACAGCAAGCCTAAATTTGTCTAGTTGTATCTTCATCCTGTTCTGGCCTCTGGAGCCAAGCAGAATGAGCCTGATCCTGAAAAACCTTTCAGACGTGCAAGGACAGTTATCTAGGCCAAACGTCCCCAGGCCTTTTATCCACTTCTTATATGACAGAGTGGAGGCCGCTCACCATCTTGATTGCCCTGGACATTCTCAGAGTTATCAGTGTCCTTCTAAAACCTTGACCCCCACTTCCTAAGCATAACGCTCCATCTATGGCCCGACTGGGGCAGAGTACAGGGGGTCTCTTACAAGATTCTTATTGAATGAATAATGACTGGATCAGAATTAAAGTCACCACATACCTTTTGAAAGATAGAAATTGTGATTTGAGAAATAACTGTTGATTTTTCCATTTTATCATCATTTTTTTCCCTCTACCTATGCCACTTTTATATTGTTTTCCCTTCATTTGAAATGAATTCAGTTATAAAACATAACTCTGGAAGGTCACTTAGGTATTGTGTAATCCCAAAGAATAGCTGAAATTATTTATGCCTGTGCTAGAAGAGTTAAATAATGCTAGTAAGATTTGCTTAATTACAGGTAGAAAGAAGGTCAGTAGGTAGTGTATGCATATGTGTGTGTGTGTGTGTGTGTGTGCATGCACGTGCGCGCTTTTAATAGTAAAAGCTAGGCCCTCTATATGTTATTGTGACCCACGTGTTCACATTCTGTTGCCGTCCTGCGTCTCTCTAAGATGCAGTGGTTATTATATCTTATTTAGCAGATTCTTGTCACTCTCCTAACAATATTTTAATCTTGTATCTCAGACAGTTATGACCAGAGTGCACTACAGGCCGTCCAGTTGGAGGATGGCACCACTGCCTATATTCACCACACTGTACAGGTTCCCCAGTCTGACACCATCTTGGCTATTCAGTCAGATGGTACCGTGGCGGGCCTGCACACAGGGGATGCCACCATTGACCCTGATACCATAAGTGCTTTGGAACAGTATGCTGCAAAGGTAGGGATTTCTTTTGAAATGTGGGGGCTGTCAACTTCATCACGTTAGCCTGAATTAGCACTTCTGAGTAATCTCTGCACCCCTAAAATAAGATTTCTATGAAAAGAAGAAAAATAAGAGCATACACTGAAAAATAACAGATTTATAGGCTGTACTCAGGTTTTATACAAGCCAGATTCGGGGGAAGAAGTGCCAAGACGAGTATGTTAAGAAAACTCACTTTCTCCCTTTTCAGGGCTTTTTTTTTAGTTTTCTAAATAAGAACCTACCTCCACAGACCAGGTCCATGCTCCCTTTCCGGCTTTATCTCATCTCACCCACCTCTCTACTCTCTATATGTTAGCCAAACAAGTCTCCAGACATACTCAGGATTCTCATAACTGGGCCTGGGTTCACATTATACCCTGTACCTGGAAAACCCTCCTTCACACCTTCATCCAGTGAATTCTTGTTTGTGTTTTTAAAATCTAAATCACATACCACCTCAGGTAAAATTTCCCTGACGTCCCGTCAGGCTTCTCTACCACCTGCTTACCTCCTTCTGTGACTCTTACATTCGCTTCCTGTGATTGGGCACCACAACTTGGTCAGTATTTTTTGCCCTTCCACTACACTGTAAACTCCCCAGAGGGCCAAAAGACACTGGATTTAGATCCTGAGGATTTGGGTTCAGATTCCAATTAAGATTTTCAGTGCTTGTGTGACTGTAGGATCTCTGCCCCCATGACCATGTGACTGTATGTAATCTCAGTCTGTTGCTCTCCAGAATATAGTGCTCTGCACAACATGGATATTTAATGAGTATTTATTATATTTAACTATTTAAATAAAAAATCAGTGTCCAAAGGACTCCACTCCTAGTGTCTAAATATAATAAGTTTGTTTGAGAATGACTAGAAAGAGGGTAAGCAGATACACAGACAGAGGGAAACTTAAAATCCTTCCAGGACTCCTCTTTGGCCTTCCTTGGTGCTTCCATACTGACATGATTCCTCCCTTTGATTCCCTCCATGGTGCTTTCTTCCTCTTGGTCATTTTATATTATATTTTAATACTTTATGTTGTGTTCATTTATGCCTGTTCCTATATAGCATAAGCTTTGTAAGATCAGGGATTATTTTATTTTATCTTAGGAGTTCACATATCTCCCGCCATATAGTAGGAACTCAGTAAATACTTGCTTAATTGAAATAAAGTGATCAGAATCCTGTAATGGACTCTGAAGCATAAATAAGAATGGAGAGTATATTCAGGGGACCCACAAAATGTGCAGCTTGGAATTTGCCTTGCTTCTTGATTTAAAAACCACCTGTTTTCTTTCATTTATTTCTAGGTGTCTATTGATGGAAGTGACAGTGTAACTGGTGCTGGAATAATCAGTGAAAATGAGCAGGAGAAGAAAATGCAGGTATGGAAATTTGCAGTGGCTCTTCTTGCCGATATGCCCAGTCCTTCTTGCCCTGCCCAGCACTAGGAAGAAGCGGTTTCATTGTTCCTTCAAGGCTTTAGCGGACCCTGTGACCCTTTAGCATAGGGAATGTCCCAAATTAAATGGGAGAATCTATGACTTTTAGATTAATGCTCAGCCTGCCTGAGGAGCCTTACAGGAGCCAGTCTATGGGTGGGCCCAGAAATCACATTGAAGAAACTCTTTCATTTCTTAGACCTTCCTGAAAATGTTACTGTTTCTAGAACAGATTCCCCTTATTTATGACTTCTGCAATTGTCTTTCTTCTGTTTAGCATTATTTATCAGATATACAAACTCGCATGGTTTACTTAACAAATTTCCACATAGCCCAAAGCTGGAAAGAACAGCTAAAACATTATATGGCCGAGTCAGAATTTGAAAACATTGGGACAAATCAAATCCAACAAAATTTAGTAGGTATAATTGTAAAGTCTTATTCTTGATTTTTAAAAAATCAACTTCAGAAGTCCTAGATGAGGGGAACATAGCTGGAAAGTGGTTTATTCTGGGAGTTTTAGGAGGCTGCAGACTTTGTGATATTAGAACTAAGAAATTTAGTGCAATCTTAGACCATTATTAGAGAACCTTGGGATTCAGGATTACGGTGGGAGGTAGACCTCTCCCCAGTCAGACCTCATTTGGAAATAATATTCTCAGTTCTGGATGCTACATTTTTAAAAGGATGTTGATGTCAAAAAGTCTAATGAGCAAGGCAACCGCCATGGTGAAGGGCCTGTAATTCATGCTATAGGAAGGTTAATCAAAGGACCTGGGAATATTTAGCCAGAGAAGAGAAGAGTTGCAGGGTTATGTAATGAATTACTTGTCTTCTGGTAATTCAAGGACCCTCTACGAGCATTCACACTGGCTCTTCTTTGACCCAGAGAGTAGAACCAGGAATGATCGGTAGAAGCTGTAGAGAAGCACATTTATGCTTCACAGAAAGCAAAAACTCACTAGCAGTTACAGCTGTTTAAAAGAGGATTGGGCATCTGGTACTACAAATGTTAGCTGTAGCAATTAGAGAAGAAAAATCAAAGGAATCAAATTAGGCATAGAAGAGACTAAGCTATCACTCTTTGCAGACGATATGATGATATACTTGGAGAATCCCAGAGAATCAAGTAAAAAACTTCTTGAGACAATAAATAAATTTAGCAAAGTTGCAGGATATAAAATAAACCCACATGAATCCTCAGCATTCCTATATATATATCCAACGAAGTCTAACAGCAAGAGATGGTAAGAGAAACCCCATTTAAAGTTACCGTAGACATTATAAAATATTTGGGAATCTACCTGCCAAAACAAACCCAATACCTTTATGAACACAACTACAAAACACTTTTCGCACAAATAAAGTCAGATCTAACTAGTTGGAAAAACATCAGTTGCTGGTGGCTAGGTCAAGCTAATATAATAAAAATGACAATTTTACCTAAATTAAATTACGTATTTAGTGCCATACCAATCAATCTACAAAAAAATTACTTTATAGAACTAGAAAAAATACTGACAAAATTCATTTGGAAGAACAAAAGGTCCAGAATATCAAGACAATTAATGAAAAGAAATGCTAGGGAAGGTGGCCTAGCTGTACCAGATTTTAATCTGTATTATAAAGCAGCAGTCATCGAAACTACTTAGTACTGGCTAAGGAACAGAGTAGTGGATCAATGGAATAGATTGGTACAAAAGACTCAGTAGTCAACGATTATGGTAATATACTGTTTGATAAGCCCAAAGACCCCAGTTTCTGGGATAAAAACTCACTATTTGACAAAAACTGCTGGGAAAATTGGAATATAATGTGGCAGAAACTGGGCATAGACCATCATCTAACGCCATACACCAAAGTCCAAGTTTAAATGGGTGCACGATCT
>CM053592.1:156049177-156086677 GCA_028646515.1 Pseudochirops corinnae
GGAAGGGGGGAAAATGTGAAACTCAAGAGATTGTGGAACTGAATCTTGTAAACTAAAAGTAAATAAACAAATCAAATTTAAAAAAAAAAAGGGTTGGGCAGCTGGTCCCTCTTCCTGGAGATCTTCTAGCAAAGGCTACTTGACATCTGCTACAGTTCATGATGTACAAAACATACTTGTCCAGAGATGGGCTGGACTGGGACTGTCTTTGGGAATCCATCCCTTCCAACTAAGCTGTTGGGAATATGTTGTACCACACTGGGCCTTCAAGGCTTTAGTGGTTTCAAGGCCTGGAATGTTTTCATTCCTCAAGCATGTACAGTGTACAGCTATTTGTGACTTTAGACTTGGTAAGAGAATAGATATTTCAAAGCTTACTTTATCTCAGCCCCCTGAGATGTAGCCACCCTAAAACCATCCACTCAAATATATCCATATGTTCAAAGTATTGGTTATATGTTTCAGGGGAGAAATTTTTAAAGTTATTTTTTCATTTTAAATTTCTTTTAAATTAAGGGTCCATACTATACCAAAGTGTAATTGAAACCAATGACCATCAGCATTTTTGGAGCATAGAGGGGAGTCAGCCACAGAAATTTTCCAGAAGTCGACTTTACCAGGATTGCCTGTTTTGTTCATGTTGATCCAAAAGTTTGGTTTGCCTAATTTGGCTTATAAACGTTAGAGTAGGGATATGGTTTCTGTGAATGAGGACCTTGACTTTTCCTCAGAGAATTAGAAGTCAATATTTAAGACTGGGGTTGGACTCAAAGGCCTCTGAGTCTCCCTCCAGCTTTACATCTAGAAAAGGAAGGAAGGAAGGAAAGAAACAGAAGAAAAGAGGGGAAAGAAAGAGTGAAAGAGAAAGAGATCATTTGTTAGATACTTACAAGGTGCCAGATATTGTGCTGAACTCGACATTATGCAAAAATTTATAAAGAGACAGTCCCAGGCTTCAAATTGCTTATCTTCTAATAAAGACAATACACATGTGACCCTTGTGACCAAGGAAAGGAGTTTTGTTTTGGGAAAAGATGAGAAGGGAAGAGAAGGGAATCTCTCTGGCCACCCTTGTACCTGGTACTCCCTGGACCAATTGTAGAATTATTGGCCTAAGATTGGGCTGAGGAATAGAGAAAAATCAAAGAGACTGTAGGTGGATCGAATCCATCGCCTTCTCCTTCTCATGGTGGTTTAAACTAACTGAGCTCAATATTGAAAGGCCGTAGAGGAGAAAGAGCTGGCCTTGGAAGACCTGGTGCAGGTTCTGTCCCTGCACGTCCTAGTTGCATGATCCCAAGAAAATCACTTCCTCTCTCAGTGTGCCAGACAGCTCTAAGGTTAGTAGCTGCCCGTCTGGACACGCGGGAGACCATTCCCTAAACTGATAGAATCCCCCAAAATGTTAACATTATTTATCGGGAGACAGAGTCACAATCTGAGGCTACTTTTTATTTTTTACTCCGAAGATTGTTGCTGTAGTCATTCCAAGATAACAATGTCTTTTCCTGCAGATTGTGTTACACGGACATGGGACAAGAGTCACGGCTAAATCACAACAAAGTGGAGAAAAGGCCTTTCGGTGTAACTATGATGGATGTGGAAAACTCTACACGACGGCTCACCATCTTAAGGTGACCTTGCCCTTAGCTTTCAGATTCTTACTCTGAAATCCTTAGCACGGGTGGCACTGCCCAGCGATCGTCCCCTGCCAGGCAGATCCCTTCCTCGTAATGGTGTTTAGGCCAGGCTCCATCCTCACGCCCCTCATTCCAGCCTTGTAAGTAGCCCCTTCTCGCTCTGAGGTGCTTCTGTCATAGGCAGTCTGGCACCCGTTGGGGATGCTCTCCCATTTTTGTGATCATGGCCCAAGTGGTTGTCCAGGTCCTCGGTTCATAGGACTCTTCTGGTTGCTCTGGATCCTTATTTGTTGTGCCACCTTCCATAATTAAATCCAGCCATTCTATGATTGACAGGCACCTACTCTGTTTCAAATTCTTGGCTCCCATAGAAAGGTGCTGCTGCTGTGTGTATTTTCTGTGTAGTGGGAACACTATGACTGTGGTATGCATGCATGTGTGTGTATGCACATGTGTTAAACTAAAGACATAAAGGCATGTTGGTGCCATAATCCTTGGAGATGTCCCTGTTGATAGATGGTCATCTTGCAGTTTACTTTTACTGTAGGAGACTTTGGGGATGACCCTTCTGACCTCGTGCGGAAAGATCTTTCCCAAGTGCATATGAAACCTCTAAAAGTGGTTCTACCAGAGGATGAGTCTTTGTCAGCCACAGGAGATCATAGTGACCTGCAAAGGGGGATAGGGCTTGTGATCTCACCAGTGGTAGGGGAGTCCCCCCAGTGAAAAGAATCAGCACTAGCTAGGTGGTAGAGGAGATAGAACACCCAACCTGGAAGTGGGAAGACCTGAGTTCAAACACAACCTCAGACACTTGCCAGCAGTGGAACCCTGGCAAGCCACTTCACCTCTGTTTGGGTCAGTTTCCTCCTCGGTAAAATGGAGATAATAAGAGCATCTGCCCCTTGGGGACATTGTGAGGACTAGCTGAAATAATGATTGTAGAATGCTTGGCATGGTGCCTGGCACCCAGTAGGTACTACGTAAAGGTTCATTATTATTATTAATTTGATAATCTGAGTTATGTTCCTCCTTAGAAGCCTTCATTCACACCCTGTCACCCATCTAATAAAGACCAAACCCAAGGTCCTGCCCAGTTTGGTGCCAGTCTTGCCCCAGTCCTTTAGTGCTCCAGCCTCACCAGACCCTTTACCATCCCTAGTTATGCCATACGCTTTCCCACCTCCCAGACTTGGTTCTGTTCTCTGTATCTCGCATGCCCCAGGCCTTCCCTTTCCCCCAGGTCTCTGCCTGTTAAAATGCCACCCGGCCTTGAAGGCCAAGGTCTATGGCCTTGAGATGGCACAGGCAGCGGGGATCCCTGCTTCCCGTGTTCACCATGGTCACACCTCTCTTGCAGCTGCCATGTTCTTTCTTGTGTTATTTGTGAATCTGTCTTCTCCTCCCTAAGTCTGTGAACTCCAGGACTGAATCTTATTTGTATTTGCCCGTCCCCACGGGTCCCCAGGAGTCACTTCAAGGTTTCAGTGAAAAAATCAGTCTCTTCCCTCCAGAATTCCTGTTGGTTCCATACCTTTCTCATTAACCTTTCACATCCGGTCATATGTTAGACTTGTCTGTCTGTGTTTTATCTCCCCTGATAGCTTGGAAGGGCAAGGACTGAGCCTTAATGCATCTTTGTATCCCCACCCTCCCCCATAGTGCTTTGACCTGAAAACACATAGTATTTGTTGGACAGAAGGCAAACACAGGATAGAAGCTCATGCTGGGAACCTAAGGCAGTATGTGTTTCTTACTAGATGAACCGTGAAGTGCATGTTGAAAGGTGTATGAGGGTAGGGGTAGAGTGTGGTTTCTGTTTTTAAAAACCCCAGATCTGAAGTGGGGAGACATGGTACTGTTTTCATAGAGGGAATGTCCAAGGAGAGACAGACTGACAGCCTTCTTTTAACAGGTCCATGAAAGGTCACACACAGGGGACCGGCCGTACCAGTGTGAGCATCGTGGCTGTGGGAAGGCCTTTGCCACAGGTGAAAACACAACATTCTCTGTCCTTTGCCCACCTGTCTTGGGGCAGCAAGCAGCTATGCTTTTAATTTCTCATACATAAAAAGAAGAGTAAAAATCCCCCTCTTAAGTGGCTTGTTGACCCCTCTGCCCTGTGCCCTTTCTCTGTCCCCTGTTCTCTTTAGCTCCTTCCCTCTGTTCCATCTTCTGCTCTCCTTCATTCCCCCATTGCTCTGCCTGACTCCTTTTAGATAAGGAGAGAAAATGAAAACTTGGGAAAAAATGTTTTTACCCAACTCCTTTTCCTGTATGCATGCATAAATGTCTCTTTCTTGTCTGTGATGTCAGCTTTTTGAATGGGAAAGGTCACCTTGTACTGTCACAAATAGAATCTAACACATTAGGAATGCTAATTTTGAAACTTTAAAATCTCCTATGAGAAGGTTATTCCAGTGACCCTCTCTCAGTCAGATATGCATTTCAGTAGTCTACTGAGCTATTCACATTCTAATAAAAATTAAATGGCTTTTCATCTGTTTTATTCAGTGATTGAATCCTGAGAGTTTGTGTTTAAATTTCTGTTTTTCAAGGTTACGGATTAAAAAGTCATTTCAGAACCCACACAGGAGAAAAGCCATATCGGTGTTCAGAAGATAATTGTACCAAGTCTTTTAAAACATCGGGTGACCTACAGAAGCACATTCGAACTCATACAGGTACTGGCATTGTGGATAAGCCCATAGGATATTAGTTCTCGGGATCATTGAATCTAGCCCTTTCATTTTATGCATGGGCAGCCTTAGACTTAGGTCAAACTGGTTCGTTCATTAGTGCCCGGGTCAGAAGAGCAACCCAAACCTACTCAAATTCTAAATTTGTTGTTCTCCAACCTGTACTCTGGTGCCTCTGCAGTGCATGGATGGACTGAACAGGTACAGTGCCACTTGCTTACCTCAGCCTTCCCTTCCTTCACCTTGCCCACAGGTGCCTATGCCTTACCCCCTCTAAATCTCCTCACTCTTCATTTATCCCACATCAACTTTATTGAACTAAAAGTCAAAAGATGCGTTAGTCCTCAGCTCCTGGAATCTTGGAAGTTGCTGATAACTGATGGTGTTATGAGTTGTTGCCTCAGTCATACTGTGTGTATAAGCGAGAATATTTTAAACATCGTGTGGCAGTTTTACCCACAGGCATTGAGATTTCTGTTGCCTCTAATGGGTTTTTTAAAATAGCTCAATAGAGAATTCACTGACCATTAAAAATTGAATATTTCCCCTCAAGATAATCCCAGCTCTTTGAGGAGAACGTATGAGCCATCTTTCTACTTAGTATAATTTACTTAGGGGTCTTAACCTTTTTTTGGATCGTGGACCCTCTTGACAATCTGGGGAAGCCTATCCCTTCCCAGAGTAATATTTTTAAGTGCATAAAACAAAATACATAATTACAACAGAAACAAATAAAGTTATCAGAATTTTTTATAAAAACCAAGTTCACTAATTCCAGGTTAAGAATTGTTGATTTAGAACAGGCCTGCACAACATATGGCCTGTAGGTGGCATGTTGTGTAGGTCTGTTTTACATCCTCTACATTTGTGGTGGGCCACAAGTGGTGTACGAACTGTATGTTGTGCAGACGTGACTTAGAACAAAAATTCTTCAATGGTTCATGTCCACCTGGACCACTCCCAGTCTTCCATCTTGATAGAACTTGTGCTCCACTGGTGTGGCTTTCAACAACTCAACATCACCTCCACATCCAGGGAGGGGTCAGAGAATGACTTTTGTAGAAGGGTTGGCATTGATGTGGGAGCCATTTCTAAATGTATTCTCTATGTCCAGTAAGACCGCTGACTAGGGGCAGCTAAGTGGCTCAGTGAATAGAGCACAGGCCCTGGAGTCAGGAGGACCTGAGTTCAAATACCGCCTTAGACACTTAACACTTACTAGCTGTGTGACCTTGGGCAAATCACTTAACCCCAATTGCACTGCTTTCCCCCCTCCAAAAAGCAAAAAAGAAAAGAAGACCACTGACTAGTTCAAACAAAAGTCAAAATCAACACAAATTATGTGAAAAGATAAAGATGAGAAGATATGGTATGCATTCCATTGTCTCCAGCATAACCTTTTCAAAGATGCTGTTGAAGCTATAAAAATAAAGGAAAATATATTGATATTTATTATCACCTTTTTCTAAAGAAACTTAATGGATTTAAAGCAGTCATCACAACAAAGAGTCCCCAAAAGAACCTGAAAATCTCATTAGCCAACAAAACCAACACTGGTTTAGAATATAAATTGATTTATAATCTACCATGGAAGAAGGTGGCAGAAGATTATGAGCAGTAACAGTGAATAGTGTTGTAGATAGGGAATGATTCTGCAAAATCCTGGTTGTGAGACCCTACCAGGCTGGATCATCCAGAGTGCCTTTATCCTCCTTATCAAGTAGGAAGGACAATAAATAAGAAAAAAAAGAACAGATTGTCCAGCCTACCTGGGATCTGTTTTTAGCACTAGTAAAAGTAAAACCGTCTCATTTTTTAGACTCTTAACAATCTAGTAGCCAATTTGCCAGATGAAGGCTAAAGTCTGGAAGAATAGTTGAACCAGACTGAGTTCACAGAGAAGAATTCTGTGTTAGCCTGGTGACATTTTTCTAACACTGAGGATCAGTTCTCAAGCCAATTGAAAAGAGGGAACGATAACAAACTTTGAGTAAAAAAAAAATCACAGATACTGTCTTTTACACTAAAATAAAGAGGGAGAAGTTGGCAATTATTAACCCATATTCTCACTTTCTTGTCTCCCTGACATTTGTATGAGAATGAGCTACATTTATATTGAGAGGTATCCTTGACAAAAATAGGCAGGTTTTTGCAAACAGTTTTCTTTGCATTCACAGAATTCACTGAAAGAATACAAAATCCTGCTGTTTTCAGTGTCACAGAGGGCCTCCATCCTGTTCTCCAGGATGCTTTCTGAAATTTATTGTCAATAGAGAAACAGTGCCTTACTGTACAGGAAAGATCCTTAAGCTTAGAACCAGAAGCCCTGACTGGAGACCTGGCCTTGCCAGTTGCTGTCTGGGTGACTGGGCAAATCACGTATTCTCTGAGTTTGCTCATCTCCAAGATGAGGATGATAATAATAATAATTCCAGCCCTGCTAACCTCATGGGGTTGTGAATGAGAAAAGCACTTTGTAAATTGAAAGTGCTATATGAATGTAAACTACTGTTTTTATTATTATAAATGTAGTCAAGGTAATAGGTATGCTATAAAGAAACCAGGCTCATAAGAGTCAAATCCTAGATGTGGAGGGATTAGGTTGGTTGGTTGTGATAATTTTACATGCATAATCGGAATAAGGTGCTTTGATCAAAAAAGGCAGACCTCAGAAATCTTCTCATGTTTTTCCAACAGTCTGTGAAGTTATTTTGCCTTTAACCCAAGAGAAAATAATCACTGACGCTCAGATCTTTTGATCTATATTTCAGGATATTTTTTTTCCCCCTAAAATTTCTTGTGATACCTGAATTGATCTCTTCTCTTTTCTGGAACTGCATCTGTAGACATTTGAAAATTAAAAGGGAAGCCTAGTTTCCTTTTCATTTTTGAAAGACAACTGACACATTCCTTTTGCCTGTCCTTGGTACTGGGGAATTCTTCAAGATGAGCAGACCAAGCGGTTTTTCTTGTAGTTAATGTCAGTCTGATGAAGAAAGGTTCATTCATTTTTCTTTATGATAATACCACAAAATGGAAGGAGGCTTATTTTCCTAATCAACCAAAATTTCCATGATTGATAAAATGTGGTCCTAAGAAGGTTCTGATTTACGAACTCATCATTCTCAAATCTGTCTTACTCAATTATCCCTGTTTTCCGGTTTGTCATTAAAATGTACACACTTGATAATTCCTTCTGAGATTTTCTTGTCATTAGTGATTCTTATTTCTGTTCAGAAACTCTTCTTTGTCCCTTTAAACATGGAAAGAAAAATAAACTTTAAGTAGAATGTTTTGCTCAAGTGAGAGAAATCCAAATAGCAAAGGTGCACATCAAAAATTTAGCTTTTGCTTTTTATTTTTAAAAAATGTTTTATTGATGCCTTTTGTTTCATATCAGTCATTTCCAGCTTTGCTGCCCTCCCTCCCACCCAGTGAACCTTCCGTTGGAACAGAGGAAAAAGCAGTTTGAGCAAAAACCTACAGTCGCAGCTCCATGTCTGACAACATCATGTCAATGCATCTTCTGACTGTTTAATTTACCTTCTTCTGTGTTTGCAGGTGAACGACCCTTTAAGTGTCCCTTTGAAGGGTGCGGCAGGTCCTTTACTACGTCAAACATCAGAAAAGTGCACATTAGGACACATACGGGAGAAAGACCCTATTACTGTACAGAGCCAGGATGTGGGAGGGCATTCGCCAGTGCAACAAATTATAAGAATCACGTGAGGATACACACAGGTAATCAGTCTCAGGGGCTGGGGTCTTTGTTTCTACCAGACTTCGTTTGAAGCTCAGTTCATCGGCTTCTTTTCCCAGGAAGTTCCCCCCCCCCTGCCACCCCATTCCCACTTCCTCCCCTCATAATACCCATGGCTTCATGTGCATAAATCTGACCTCCCAATAAGAGGACCCAAGCAGAGTGTTAGCCTTCATTCGTGTCCCTTACGATTCTGGATATGCAGTATATGCTCATAGTTTTCGAGTAGTCACAGAAGGTCAGGTGAAGTCACTAAAAAATCTGTGCTTGAGTCCTTTCCCTGAAGGGGCCAGCTGTAGTAAAGAGTATTTTATTATCCTTTCCTACATTTTACTGAGCTGATTTTTTATTTGGTCCAGACCTATGATTCATCTGCATAAGGCAGTGGTGGCAAATTCAGAAGTAGGGGGCTCTAAACCATATATATGTAAGGATCCTTGCAGGTCACATAGTGACTTAGAAAACCACAAATTTGCACACGTATAATCTGTATCAAATAACTTGCTTTCTCAAGAAGAGACGAAGAGAGGGAGGGAATATGGAGCTTAAAATTTTTTTAAAATGATGAAAATTTCTATTTACGTGTAAATGAGAAAAAAATAAAATTTTAAAAGAAAATATCAAATTAACATTTTTTGTTTGAGATATTTGTGTGTGTGTGTGTGTGTGTATATATATATATATATATATATATATATATATATATATACATGTACATGCAATATACTATGCATAGTATATTATATTTTTTTGTTGTTAAATATTTCCAGATTGCATTTTAATCTAGTTCAGACTAAGTGTTTGACACTTTTTACGTAGGAAATCCCTAAGAAAGAAATTCCCTTCCTTGGTGTAGATAGACAGCTCTTTTGTAAGTCATAACTTTAGAGAGCTGTCCAGGGCCCTGAGAAGATTCAGTGACTTGCCCAATGTCACACAAACAGTATGTGTTACACATGGAATTTGAACCCAGGTCTTTTAGACTCTAAGACTAACTGCCTAACCCCCAGGCTACTCTGCCTCTCAGGGTACATTATTAACAGTAATAATGGCTATTTCTTTTATGATAGTAAATAGGGTTCAGGGTATTAATAGTTTATCTAGTTACAGAAAGCAGTAAATTAGAACTTCACTAAAGCTATGACTTAAATTCATCAGAATCTTATGTCTTTTTTTTATTTAAAAATAAAAAGGTTAAATAGTCGTTTTCTTTGGTGATATGGGGAAGGTGCCAGAGGAGGTGGTAGAATCCTAGCTGGGAAGCCAGAGGACTGAGTCTAGAACTGTCTGGCGTAGAAGAACGTGGGCTTTTCTCCTCGTTTTTCTATTGTTGTCCCTGGCTGGAAGGTTACTGCTGTCCATACCTATCCTTTTGACTTATTATTATTTTTTTTTTGCTTTTTGGAGAGGAGAGGGCAGGGCAATTGGGATTAAATGACTTGCCCAAGGTCACATGTTAGTAATGTTAAGTGTCTGAGGCCAGATTTGAACTCAGGTCCTCCTGACTCCAGGGCTGGCGCACTATTCACTGCACCATCTAGCTGCCCCAGTCTTTTTGACTTTTATGGCCTAATGTGTGACATGTTGGCTTTGTGTGTGTGTGTGTGTGTGTGTGTGTGTGTGTGTGTTGTCTTTTCCTTAGGGGAGAAGCCATATGTTTGTACAGTCCCTGGGTGTGATAAACGATTCACAGAATATTCCAGCTTGTACAAACACCATGTTGTTCACACTCACTCCAAACCATACAACTGTAATCACTGTGGGAAAACGTATAAGCAGATCTCCACCTTAGCAATGCACAAGCGGACAGCTCACAACGACACAGAACCCATCGAGGAGGAGCAAGAAGCCTTCTTCGAGCCCCCACCAGGTGGGTAGTTGTGCCAGGGGAGCCGGGCACTGGACAGGAGAGGGACCTTAAGGGGCACATTCCTTGCAAGCTTTTGTTCAGAGTCATCTCAGATACCTTTCTGACAGTCTGGTTTTGTTGCTGGCTCACCTGGGCCAGTTAGGAGACCTTCTGTCCATCTCCCTTGGAAGCACTCTAAAGCTAAAGCTTCTTGTGATTGGTTTTCCTTTCTGACTGCACCTGTGATGTTGGTTGACTAGCTCGGCCAGTGAGAGACTCTGAGGGGGTATTCTGTGAGAATAAGTTATTGGATTCATTCCTTTTTTTTTTTTTTTGGCTTTTTGGAGGGGGGAATGTAGGGCAATTGGGGTTAAGTGACTTGCCCAAGGTCACATGGCTAGTGTGGCAAGTGTCTGAGGCCAGATTTGAACTCAGGTACCCCTGATTCGAGGGCCAGTGCTCTATTCACTATGCCACCTAGCTGCCCCTGGGTTCATTCTTGAAGAAATATGGGAATCTATTGACTAATAATAATACATATTTAGTGTTTTTAAAGGTTCCAAAGCACTTTCTTCCTACAGCAATCCTCTGCTGTTCTCCCCATGGTACAGATGAGGACATTGAAATTCACAGGGGCTCTGACTTCCCCAGGATAGCTCCTCAGTGTCAGAGCCAGGACCAGGACTTGCAGATGTCTCTTCTTTCTCTTGAGCTCTTGCCAGTGTGCGAAGCTGTGACTTTTTTTAACCACCTTAAAAGGATGTTCTCTGATCCTCTTTAATAGGGAAGCAACATGCATGGCAGAATGGAGAGAGCACTGCATTAAGAGACAGCTTGGGTTTGTGGAGGGAGCAGGGCAGCACTGTAGAGTGGGAAGGAGACTCAGCAGGCCTAGGTTAGAATCTTGGCTCTCTCACTTCCTAGTTGTGTCACCTTGGGCCAGTCACTCAGCCCTTCTGAAGGTCCTTTGTTGTCAAATGGGAAGATTACTCTTATTGCATACTTCACAGAGTTGTTGAAAATACCTGGTAATCTTCAAGAGTTGGGTAAGTGGGAGCTATTAGTGTTGAAGTTTACAAAACACCTCTGGATCAAGATGAGAAGAGATAGAGCTGGAGAGAGGAGAGAAGCAGTGAATTCATGAGTTAACAGTTATTCAGACTTTTCTTTTTTGGGTACAGGAGACTTTATAGGGTTACACATGGAGAAATGTTGTGGGAGCCCCTCCCACCTAATCCCCAAATCTCATACCATATTCATCAGTGATTTCCAGCTGGATGGTGGACTTAAATGGTTTTGTTTTATAAAAGCTTTAAAAAGAAGGAAGTGTATAGAACGGTGTATTTATCTTAGTTGTGGAAGGAAGATGAGATAAACATCATTAATATTATGTGCACTTGCTCCCTTGGAGCCCTTGTGACCATTGGCACACATGTGCAAGAAGTTGATAGAAAGGAGAAAGGTTAATGGTGCCCCCTAGAGACTAAATTGATGACCCTGGGCCTTCTTAGCCCAGTGCGCAGCATCCACAGACTTCAGGCAACAGCTTGTGACGTTGTAGGTTGCCTTCAGTTTCATTTTTAAATTGGAATGAAGATCTTACTTGCTCTATTTCTGCCTTTCAACAGAGTTGGAAAGTGGAGTATGGGAAAAGGGAAGAATTTGTCATGATTGCCCAATCTGGCTCCTCCTGGCTGGTCTAATTACAGCAGGGACACTGGAGTGCACTATGGTTATTCAGGAAATAGAATTGAGACCTCTTGGGCTTTTATTAAATGATTAACTTGAACTCAGATAGTACCCCTTTACTCAATGGGTGGTCTCCTTTCCTGAGGGCCTGAGGGCACTTGTGTTAAGGAATGCTTGTTAGTGTGATTTTATTGTATTTACAAACCATGCAGGTTTGTTGGTTAGTATTGTAACGTGGTAAATCATTATCTCTGGGCCATTTTTTTTCCTACTGTTTTCTAAGTCAGTAGAACAAGTAAAGTGAATATATAACTAAATTCATCTTTACTTTTGGTTATTTTTGGAAACTTTATTTACGTATGTCTTCTTCACCTTCCCCAAAACACACACACTTTAACAATGAAGAAAAAACAGCCCCGAGAACTTGGAACAATTTGTTGTGTCCGATGGTGTTAAATTTGAGGGATGGGGAAACGATTTTGTAAAGAATCACTAAGAAAGGGCTCTTTAGTTTAAACAAATAAGACAACACTCTTTTGTCTTTTTTTCCTTAATTCTCATTTGTATCTATTTTTCTTTAACAGGTCAAGGTGAGGAAGTCCTCAAAGGTCCCCAGATAACATATGTTACCGGTGTAGAAGGGGAGGATGTTGTGTCTGCACAAGTAGCCACAGTAACTCAGTCTGGACTGAGCCAGCAAGTCACACTCATATCCCAGGATGGAACCCAACATGTAAGTGGCCACCACAGTAAAAGTCAGCTAAAAACCTGGAGGAAATGGTGGGAGATGGGGCTGCAGTTGTAACTTTGGGCAGACTGTGGAAGCCCCTGATTATCAAACTAGGGAAATTTGACATTTGTCCTGTAGGCATCAGGGAACCTGTGAACATTTTTGAACTGCTGATTGACTAGATTAAAACAAAGTTTTAGAAACATTAATATGGAAGTGATCCATATAGTAGAGAGATTTTTAGGAAGCTGTTCCTTTAGCACAAATATGGGGTGATTAGGGCCTGAGCTAGGGTGGTAATGGAATAGGAAGGAGGGATGGAGGTGAGAGGTCCCACAAAGCATCAGCAGCAGTGGACAGTGGAGAAGTTGGGGGACAGGTGAGGAAGAGAAAGAGGAGATAAAGGTGACCCCATGGCTCTGAGCCATGTGCTGAATTAGGAAAATGCCTACACAGAGCCTGTAAATGTCCCTGCCTGCAGGCGTCAGTCTGTAACTCTCCTCCAGAACATTCTCAACTGCTCTTTGCTTCTCATCTCCCTAGACTTCAGACAAAGCACAGTTGCCACTTTTTGTGATGGGCCTCCAAAGTGTGATTGTAAAGCAGGTCCTGGTGAAGTAGATTGTCACAAAGCAGGTTGTTTCCCCATAGGGGCCGTGTAATAATTAGGAACTACATGGTTCATAAAAGATACAAGATCATAGACATCGATGCCAAATATACAACACTTATAAACATTAACAGTTATTTAAAATAGTAAAATTGTGTTGCAACTTCTGTAAGATGGACATAAATGTACCTTGGTGAAAAAATAGTACTAAAAAGTATAATACAGAATATAAGCAATAATAATAATAGTTCACACTTACATCGCACAGTCTGTAAGTGCTTTATGTAGGTTATCTCATGTGATCCTCACAAAAAGGGGTGTGAGGAGGGATCATGCAGCATGTCAGCAGTGTCTGAGGCCATACTTGAACTCCTACTCCTGACTTCAGACCTAGGGCTCCATCCATTACCTGCTTAGCTGACTCAGCATTAACAAACCATTGTATCCTCAATCTGATATAAAACTTGTCTTCTCACTACATTAAATAGACAATAATTATGCTTACCTTCTTAGAATTTAAAATGAATTTTTTAAAAGATTATTCAGATAACCTAGATCTCTTTCAAAATATATTCTTGGAAGTTTGAACTGATGCTTTGTTTCTCCTCTCTCAATAAATTTATCATAACCAAAAAATTCAGAACCATTCCATCGACATTAGAGCTTTGCCCCAAGTAGTAAATGCTCAATAAGTGTTACTACTGATAATGGGGGTATTTGTCCTACTAAGAAACGTTTTTTAAAAGAAAGAACTTATCTACAATTTATCCTCATTGTCCCTTATTACACCTTCATTTTATTCAAAGTTACACGTGTATCAAGTGTCTGACCCAATCAGGGACACCAAGAAATAATAAAGGTTGTTATATCACTCTTTGTCACTGCCAACCCTGACAGGATGGTTCTCCTAAATTGGGGCCCAGCCAAAAGTTTGGTCAACTCACCCTGTAAACTGGACAAAAGATGTTCCCAGTCACCTAAATCCAGAAGCCTTGCTCCCTTTACTCCAAATAAAAACTGAGTAGGATGACTTTTAGCACTCTGAAAATACCTTCCACAGTAAAAAAAACTTACCTCTTAATGTAATACCCAAAAGTGCAGTTTGGAATAGAGAGATCTCTCACACAAGTATTTGACACCTTTATCCAAGCCCATTACATTTGGTTTGAAAAGCCCCAAAAGCAGATTTCATAATATGACTCCACAAAAAATTGCTGAGGCAAATTTAAGATGGTATTTGATCATGCATACATTGTGACCTGTGAGGTATCTGAAAGGTGTGGTTGAGGAACAGTAAGCTCTAGGCCCAGAGATTTCCATGGAAATAAAGGAAAATCAGAGAGGAGGGCTCACCCTTGCCTTTCCTGCTAATCCTGTACCATTCTTCCAAGTCTGACTCAATTTCTACCTCCTCCAAGAAACCTCTGAATTTCCTTCCTCTCCAAAATACGTATAGCCTTTATAAACAGTATCCCTCCTTTCAGATCAAAATATCATGTTTGTAAAAGATTGTAGTACTCCTGTTTTTATACTACTACTATTTTTTTCTTTATATGTATTTAAATGTATATATTTTATATGTTATATACAAATTATATTATAAATAGATATTTATATAATTATGTATTTAAATTTATATATTTATTCTTTTATTTTCTTTGTAAAAACTCAATTATCTGTTTTATATCTTTGTCTGACCCAAAGGGCAAAAGTCAGTGTGACTGGAAGGGATCTACAAGAACTTTGAGATCCCTGGTTGATAATGCACACTCTAACCCTAGAGTGTTATTGCACGTATTTTGTATTGGTCACTAACTGGTGATCACATATTTGTCATGGAATTGCCAAGTTGGAAAGACCTTGGAGCTAGTTCATCTAGGCCATCTCCTACCCAAATTCTGAAATCTATCTACAGTGTCACTGACAAGTACTCGGAGAGATACTGTTTCAGCATTTCCGGTGACAAAAACCTCCCCCCTCATCTTGGCGGTCCATTCCTTTTTCAGACGTCACTAAATATTAGAAAATGTTAAGTTGAAATGTGCCTGCCTACAGTTTCCACCCATTGGGTCTAATTATTGGGTCAGTCAATATACGTCTGACCATTCTTCCCTGGACTAAACATTCTTAATTCCTTAAACCAAGCTTTAGCTGGCATGGTTAAAAGACCCTTTATTCTCTCACTATCCTGATCACCCTTCCCTGGCCACATTCCAGCTTGTCAATGACCCTTCTAAAATGTGGTACCCAAGAAGTGCACATCATATTCCAGACATGGCTGGCTGTCTCGTCTGCATTGCCAGGCCATGAACTCTCAGAGACAGTCTTTCTTGTATCCCTTGTTTTACCTGGCACATAGTAGATGCCCACTGCGTACTTGTTTGGTTTGTAATATCTTGAAAACATGGAGTAGCAATATTTGTGACAAGGGTTTTGTGTTTTGTTTTGTTTTTCAGTTTGCAGTCGGGGAGGATTTGGGAAGGAGAGAAAATAGTTGGGGTTTTTTTTGTTAGTTGGAAATAATTAAATTTAATTTTTTAAAACCGGGCCAATGTAAATTTTATAGATGGAAGAACTGAACCATGGAAGGGATGGCTCAGACCCATAGTTACTCAGTTCTTGGTTTCTCTGTTTCCTTGTCAGCTCAGTGGTTGAATTATTTTCTTTCTTTCTTTCTTTCTTTTTTTGCTTTTTTGGAGGGGGAAAGGAAAGGCAGTTGGGGTTAAGTGACTTGTCCAAGGTCACACAGCTAATAAGTGTTAAGTGTCTGAGGCTGCATTTGAGCTCAGGTCCTCCTGACTCCAGGGGCGGTGCTCTATTCACTGAGCCACCTAGCCACTCCTGAATTATTTTCTTGATACATTTTATTTTGATATAACAGAAACTTCCATACAAACATCCTTACTAAATATATTCCTTGGGAAATATTTATCAGAAAGAAAGAAGGGGTATGCTCTCTCACAGAGTTAACCCTCATTCATTCAATTACCTAGCATTTATTAAGTGCCTTTTGTATGCCAAGTGCTAAGAATACAGAGATCAAAATAAAACCAGTACCTGCCCTGAAAAGTGCTTACAGTCTAGCTAAGGGACAGAACATGTGTGTGGTATATGTAATATCCATAAAAGATAATCTGCTGGGAGGGAGGGACCAGCCATGAGGGGAACAGAAGAGGTTTCTGCAGAAGGAAGGTAATGTGACCTTCCTGGGCTTCCAAGGAAAACAGAGATACTGAAGTGGGGGTGGTGAGGGAGTGCATTCCAAACACGGGGCACAGCCAGTGCAAAAGTGTAGAGAGAGGAGATGGGGCACCACGTATGAGAACAGTAAAGATACCATTTGGCTTGATTTGTAGAATGTGTATTTCTCCCTATGCCACCAACTTCCTTTCTTTCTCCCTTGGTATGTGTAAGGGCACAGGGCAACAGTGGGTCAAGGCAGGCCCCAAGGGAAAGGTTCTTTACCTTAGCAGCCTGTGCTTGTAGCAGGTACCAAAGGTTCCGTCCTGTGACCTTCAGCAAGTCACTTTCCCTCTTTGGCCAGAGATTAGGCTCCATGATCTCTTAAGTCCCTCCCAGTTCCAGGTCAATGGCTTGTATTGGTATTTACTTACAATGGTTTGGGGGTTTCACCAGCCCATCATGATTTTGTTAGAGAGAAGCATGCTGTCCCTGTCCCCTGGTATAGCTCACATTTACCTTAGCAGTGTGTGCTTGTAGCAGGTACCAATGAGAATCTTTCATGAACCTAAAATATTTTTTCTAGTATAAAATATTTTTTAGTTTTCTGGACCAAACTTGCTAGGTAAACAAGCTGGATCTTGTGTCCAAGCAAAGTGTGTTTGAACTCACTGGCCAAAGGCTATTGTTCAGGTTTGGTTTCTTGGTGGCCTAAAAGCATTTCTTTGCATCCAGAGGAAGATTCAATTCACTCTTTGTCAGTTTATTCACTGAAGGGATGGGCTCAAATGACCAAATGTACTTGAAGCATTTCTGATTTGTTTAAAAAAAAAAATGTTTCATTTCAGGTCAACATATCTCAGGCAGACATGCAAGCCATTGGCAATAGCATCACAATGGTGACGCAAGATGGCACTCCAATCACAGTCCCCACTCATGATGCAGTTATCTCTGCATCAGGAACACACTCTGTAGCCATGGTTACTGCAGAGGGTACAGAAGGACAGCAGGTAAATGCCTTTGTATGCATGTGTGTGACACTGAGAAACTGTGTGGAGCCAGCTTGGGAGAAAGCACGGTATCAGAGACAAACCAGGGCACTGGAGTCAGACGATGCGGGTTCTAATCCTGGCTCTGCCCCTTCCTAGCTGGGTGATAACTCTGGCCTAGGCTCTTCCCTTCTCTGGGGCTGGATGCCTTCCAAGGCCCTGTGTAGCCCTGACACTCTGTAGTCTGAGCTGTCAGTTTCTGAGGTATCAGTGCCGTGAAGCATTGCTCTCCAAGGTGGCTTACCCAGTGGTCATCTGGCAATAGCAGATTCAGCTCTAACTCTCTAAAGAGAGTTGGTGCTGTGGCGTATTGTAACTCTCTCAGCCCATTTAATAAGGGAATCTGTCCGGAGGAGCAAGGATATCATCTCTTCCCTCTGGCTGGCTTTAGAGTGGCCAGATCCAAGCTATCTCTCATCTTTCCCATGGTCCCTGGATACTTTTCCCATGGATACCTGTAGTAAGCAAAGATGCAGAAATTCCAGCAGGTTTTGTGACCATTAACTGGGAGCCTGTAGTTGACACTGTCTAAAATCTTGTTTCAAGAAGCATGGACCACAGAATCCTGAATTTAGAGTCATAAGGATCTTCAGCCATTTTCTCCAGTCTCCTTACTTTATAGATAAGGGAACTGAGATCCAGATACCAGTGTGATTTACCCACAGTCACAGGGGCAGTAAGTGGCAAAGCCTAGGTTTAATCCCATGTCTCCTAACTCCAAATCCAGTGTGCTTTCTTGGTTAGAGCATCCTGAAGACAAAGTGTCAGGGATCAGTAATGTCACTGGGAATGTCATTGAAAGTTTGGTGCTCCCTTTCCTCTGCCCTTCCCCCTACCACTGTTATATATACACTTCCATATTCAAAAATTCAAGGACCTTGAATTGATCCTATCATTCGATGGCCTGAAATCGTTTCAGCAAACTCTTAACATAATCTTAAATACAGAGGCAGATATCTGCAGGGGAAGTGTTGAAATCTCACCTGGAGTGCTCTGATCTTATCTGGACTGAAGCCTTCCTGGAACACCTGCCACTCCAGGGCTACGCTCTACTGTGGACAGCTCTTGTTGCCCAGAGGAGGGGGGGGGGGTCACTGAACTCTTTCCTGATTCCACCTCTTAAAAAAGCAGCCAAGGTGGCCTGATTTCAGACACACTCTCTAATGGAGGCTTTGGAAAACATGGCTGCCCAGCAGCCTACAGATGGTTTTTCATTCCACTTCATGGAACAGAACCTGTGAATATACCGTCTTGAATTTTCTAGTGGGTTAAAAAACAAGGACTTGTTAGTAGAATAAAGCCCAGGGTACTGAGCAGCGGCAGCTGAGCTCTGTGACTCCTCTGCTTTTGGTTGAATGAGTTCTTTCTTATTCAGCGTCTCCTTGGGTTGCTATAGGACAAAGGATTGATGCCTTTCGTTCACCCATCAGCTATGTAGGAAAGGCAGTCTTGTGACTCCTGAGACAAACACATTCAATACTCTTTCCTTGACATTTGGAGGGGAAAAGTAAAGTGAATGTATAGTATCCAAACTTGAGCTTTATATTAGATATCACACTCTAATATATTGGTCTGATAAAGATGTCCTAATTATACAAAAATGTGATTTTAAATAATTATGGGCTCGAATAGAAGAAAAGATATTGCCCAGCCTTTATCCAGACCTAGAAATAAATAGATATTTAGGAGGATTGACTCTTTGTGCTTGTGGACCAACCTGGCTGCCTCCTAACTAGCCACTTGGGGGCAGCAAAATTTAGGGGCAGAGAAGGCTTGCCAACAATTGATGACAGGTTCTTCTAAGTTTGGGGAAATGAGCTCAATCTGTTAAATGACCTGCGCACCCTGAGGTCTGAGAATGAACCTCACATTGAGTGTCTCTGGCTTCTGTGTTGCAGGTTGCAATAGTGGCCCAGGACTTAGCAGCATTCCACACGGCCTCCTCAGAAATGGGGCATCAGCCCCATGGCCATCACTTGGTGACGACAGAAGCTCGGCCGCTGACATTAGTGGCCACGTCCAATGGAACACAAATTGCGGTGCAGGTAAGCCCAAGCATGTAGCAAGCTTGGCCACCCTTGACTCCCCACTCTTGCAGTTGTACGCAAGGGGCTGTTTTTGGTCCTCATGGCAAGCACCTAGATGTACATGCACTGGCCAACTCTACACTCACCACCTGGGGAGCTGTGGTATCAACAGTATCAACATCTCCATCTCCATGTTCTGTACTAGCTTCAGAGGAATTTATGGAAAAAGAATGGGCAAGACATTCGCACCTCTGCATCCCAAAAGGCCATCGCACAACCCCCTGTTTCCTCAAAAGTCTCCCCATAGATGCCTTTCAAAATCTCCTTTCCAAATTCTGTGGTCTGGTGAATAAGAGCTTCTCCTTGCCTTTCGCTTTCCAGCAAGACAAATCAAGGACATGGATCCATTCAAGTCAGCCCAAGTAGAACTGACAATGTTGACTGCAGGTCAGGCCAGATAGTATTGGTGATTCCTTCTCAGCCTATGCTTCTGTGCTTCCTTGGCCAAGGCCGTTGGGTTCTGTGCTTCCAGACTGTCACCTTAGATGTTAGGTGCCAGTTCCTCTGTTGTCCTGTTTAATTTCTGTAAACTGTGGAGAGGATGGATGATTGGACATGGTGCCCTTGGCTTGAAACCAGGCCTCTTCCATGTTTGCTTCTGAGGGGAAATACACTTCAACTTAAGAAGCTTTACCAGGAGCACAGCCTGCTGCCTGTACAAGTGTACACCTGCCTGGGTGCACTTCTTCCCACAGGCCACCATGGTCCTGAAAGTCAATCTTCAACATCTCTCAAAGGCCTTTGTGAGACAAATGTACCTCACACTTAATCAAGAGACCACAGGGTAAGGTCATGAAAAGACTCCCCACTCAGAGTGGAAGCAAAAGACACGGAGTCTTATCTCAACTCTGTTACCAAGTCACTTCAGAAAACTAAAGAAAGGCTTGAGTTTCCTTTTCTGTCAGAGTGAGAGGATGAAGCAGATTATTATGAAGACCTCCTCTGGCTTTATATCTTCAGTCTCGGGAGGATCAGATGAATCCTGAGAGTAACCAGCAACATCGATGAAAGGAAATGCTTGTAAACCTGAGAGAGAAGCAGACGGAGAGCAATGGAGACGGGCTGAGGGATTGAGGGATAGAAACATAGCTAATGTTGATGTATTGTGGCAGAGCAATAGAGCGCGCGCCCTCCCTCCCCTCAGAAGGGACGCAGCTTCCTGGTAGGAGGACTGGGCTTTTTTTTTTTTTTTAATTTTAGGCTCAAACACCAGAACTGAAATACAGAACAGAAAAAGAAAAATAAGTATCATAAAAAACATGTTGTGGGCGTAGCAGAACAGAAGAGAGGATTCAGAATGTGTAGCAATAAATGTTCACTTTGAGAGAAGCTGAATGACAAATACCACACGTGTTAGGACTACCTTTTGACTTGCCCTTTATGAAGCAGTCACACTTGGGTGGGGGGCAGGGAGAACAGGTACATTTGTGCACATACATACATACATACACACACATACATGGTAAGAACTTAACACTCATCGGTACACTTGAGCATTTCCGCATACAAGGGAGAACAAAAAGGATTACCTCTGAAACCATGAATTTCCATTTTGTAAACTTTTTAAGGTGTATATTAAATTTAGCACAGTAGTAACAAAATCGCCCTGTTTGTATTCCCTTCTAAACTCCTTTGTTTCTTATGGTGTGTTCTTTCAGTGTTTATTGATCTCTCTCTCCTTTTCCCCTTCTGCCCTCCCTCCCTCTCCCCCACTCTTTCACTCTCTTCTTCTCTACCCCCCACAACCTTCCCTTTTCTCCCCCCCTTAAGCCTTTGCTTTGCCCTTCATTGTCACTAAGCAGTTTTACAGACACACATCCTACTATGTTCCCTCAGCTAGTCATCGACATTCTCCAAATGAAAGCTTAACAATACTGCCATTTTGTAATAAAATAAAATTTTATATTTGTAGACCATTTTATGGTCACAAAGCACTTTGAACACATCAACAATCCTATAAGGTAGATAATGCAGGTAATATGATTTCCATTTTATAGATGAGGAAACAGACTCAGAAAAGATAAGTGAGTTGCCCCAGGTTACTATGGCTAGACTCACCACTTGGAAGAGAGGTGCCCTTTCAGCAAGGACAGCTGATTAATCAGTCCTCAAAGACTCATTATACAGTCCCAGTCAATTCAGCAAACATTTTGTTGAAGCCTAGTGTTTTTGCAGAACTCCCTGTAGCAGAATGAGAAATTGGGGCTAAGACAAGGCCTCCTACCCAGAAGTTTAGTGGGGAGATAAGACAGATACACAGTAACACTGTACTACATGGCAGAATGTGATGATGGCCCCCCAAGAGAGTCACCAGCCTCTTCTCTTGTAGTTAGGAGTGCTGACGATCATTGTGGAGGTCTGGAAGGGCTCCTGGTGTGAAGGAGCAGACGCTGTGCCCCATAGTGGAGGGATGTGAAACAGAGATGCCTTTAATAAATGCCTTTATAGGCACTTCACTTGAAATGATCATCAGAATATAGTTCAAGAAAATGAAAGCTATGTCTTTTTTGTGGATAACTCCTTAGGAGAAGAGGCCTATGGAATGTCTTTATATTGAACTTCCAAACTAAGGAGTTTCTTTTGACCCCTTTGGTGTGGAGACTATCAAACACCTAAAGAAACTAGACTTCATCTGTCCCCACCTTCTTTTCCCCTCACATGTTAGATATCTCTGGCTGTGCCCATTCATTCAAAGCCAAATACAAAGAACATTTAGTAAGCGTTTAATATGTTCCTGGACAGTGGTTCTCAACCTGTGGGTTGAGACCCCTTTGGGGGTTGAACGACCCTTTCACAGGGGTTGCCTAAGACCATGGGAAAACACATATTTCCGATGGTCTTAGGAATCGAGACACCGCTCCTCTAGCTCTTCTATCCATCTCCAGGCAGGTCCGCCCACATGCAGATATACCCACATATGAGTATTAAAGGGTCGAGGCATTAGGAAGGTTGAGAACCACTGTTCTAGGAGGTGGGGACCCCTGGACAAAAAAGTGAACATCCCTGCCCTCTGAGAGCCTCCGTTCTTCTTGGATAAGAGACAGATAAGAAGGCATAAATTAGTCAATAAAAAGTATATACAAACTGGTGTATGCTTACCTTCTCAGTGGGTAGGGGAAGGATTGGGAGGGAGAGAATCTGGAACTAATATTTTTTTAACTCTTTTTAATATTCTTTTTTACTTAGGATTTTACTTTCCCCCAATTATGTAAATAAATATTTGTTTTTAAAATTTTGGGCAGAAATCAATTTTTTAAAAAAAGAATGATAAAATAATGTACATATTTTTTAAAAATTAAATTTAAAAAATCTATACAAAGTAGTGTAAGAAGGAGAGCATATTAGATTCTAGTAAGCTGAGTTTTCCTAGTAAGAGTGGGAAAAATTTGGCTCCTGGTCTGTGATATTTATTTCGTTGAAAACTTTTGTTGGCTAAAACTTTTTATCTTTCTCACATATTCATGTTGCAGCTTGGGGAACAGCAGTCTTTGGAAGAAGCCATCAGAATAGCCTCCAGAATCCAGCAAGGAGAGACACCAGGCTTGGATGATTAACCTGGACCTTGGAATCATCCATCAGAGAGTATTTTCTTTTCAGACAACAGAGACCCCTGCAGCCAGAGTCCGAGAACACTTGGAACTTTCCCATTCCTTGATCCTCTGAACACATTTTTATGCACAAGTGGACCACGTCTCACACTTGACCTTGAAACAGACTGGTTGGACTCAGTGACCACCAAGGTCCCTTCCAACTTTGCAAATCGGCAACTCTTGATTTCCAACCTGACCCCTTGTGTATACAGAAATATGGAATTAGGACTAGATAGTAGATTTTCCTGTTGTGACTCTTTTATCAACTCTCAAGACTACTGAAGTCTACCTGCATGGCCGGTGCAGCTGTAGAATTCTGCCCCAGGATGAATTTTAACTTTTAAGTACATGATCAAGGCTGTTCAGACACTTTCAGATGTCTGAAAGGTCCTTACAATCATAATTCCAGAAGCCATTTCAAATAACAAAAGGATGCAAAGCCTTTAAATATGTTCCTCAATTAGTAGGAACCCTGTGGATTTTGGTTCTACATTTCTCCATTTTGATTTCTGTCCCAGGTAGCTGAATGACCGTTGTCTTCCCCAAGCCTGTTAAATACAGCCTGTTCAGCTAACTCCATTAGCTTTAATTAGATTATGTAAAAACTGAAAAGCTTTGGTTGTTCAGAATTAAAAGGTTAAAATCCAATACTTTGGTTTCCTTAAAGGTTTTACCTTATGAGTTTGTTTTTTGGTTTGGTTTGGTTTTTAATAATTCCAATTATGATCAAGAAAAATGTGACCACAGTGTCCAGGGAAGAAGGCAGGGCTGTAATCTGAAGTGAATTGACTCTGGGATGAGTTCAGTGTAACCTATTTATTTTTGTTTAACATGTGTTATATCCTTGTTCCAAAGTTTATTTATCCTGTAGCTCATTTTTAATTGAATCTAGTAGTTCAATAAATGATAATTTACTTTTATTAAATTGGGTGAATAAATTGCTAAGGAAAAAACAGACCAGAAGCATAATGGAGATAACCGCTGGGACTCTTTGGAGGCCTCTTGCAGCAGATCAAAGCTCAGCCTTGAGAAGATTTTTTTACAGATCAATGGTTCAAATTCTGCTTCAGTAGAAATTCAGGCCAAAAGGGCGCTTCCTCCTGACCTCCTAATTCTAGCATTATACTGTTCTTTGTACAGTTAAGAAGCCCTGTTATGGAAATGTTTCATTTCAATTTGTATAGTTAAAAAGAAAACTTTCCTGTTTCGTTTTGTTTTTTATTATTGAATATAAATGCTGTCTCTTATCTGTTTTTCTTTGAAGTTTCTGCTGAAAGGAAACATTTAAGATAAAATAGCATTTTAGGCCTGAGTAGCAGAATTCCCACCAAAACCAGGACCACTATTGCTCAAGTCTGTGCTCTAATGGGAGATCCCAGGATTCACAAGCCCCTTCCTCTTCCTTTATTAGGCACTGGGGCTCAAGGGTGGACTCTCCAGGGAGAAAAGAAGGGTGCTGAGTCAAAAGCAGGGCAAAACCCCCTAAAATAGGGGTTAGACTGGAAATAAAATGTCCCTTGTTCTCTAGTAGACAGAAACATCATCTAATTGCCAGGGAGGAGGAGCTGAGTTTAGAAGCAGAAGGTCCTTCTGATCTGATAGGAGACGTTACCTGAGGACCAGTCTTGGCTATGAAACTGATTCCCTCTGGTATTCTTGGTTTAGGAGGAAATTTGAGCTCTTGTTTTGGAGTCAGGAATTAGTCTTAGAATCATAGATGTCGATCTGGTGTGGACCTAGGGAAGCCATCTCTGACCCTCTTGTTTTTTTAGATGAAGAAATCAGACTCGGGGAGTTTAAATAACTCAGGAGATAGGATTTGAACCCAGGTCCTCTGACTCGAGAGCTCTTCCCCACTGCATCGTATCACTTCTGCTCACAATCAGATCAAGCAATCTAATGAGCATTTATTAAAGATTGCTACAAGTCAGAGAGTACTGGAGATAAAAACACAAAAATGAAACCACTCAGCATCTCAAATCTCCCCCTAAAGTGCATGATTGCCAGACACCAGCTGTGTGCAAATCATGGGCTCCCTTCCTCTCACTTACCTCATTCCTTAGACTAGGAGATTGCACTTGGTTACCTCTGAGATCCCTTTCTGCTCTCAATACACAATCCTATGATTCTGACCTTAAATAGGTCACTTCACCACCACGGGCCTCAGTCTTTTCATCTGTGAAATGAGAACACTGAGTCATTAGTCTTCCTTTCTGCTCTAAATCCTGAGGACTCTAGTTATATGACAACCTATCTAATCTCTTTGTACCTGTTCCTTCATTTTACCCATGTGCAAGGAATGGAATAAGCATTTACATAATGCCTGTGTTCCAGGCGCTGTACTAACTGCTACAAATATTATCTCACTTGATCCTCACAACAACCCTGAGAGGTAGGGGCTATTATTACCCCCATTTTATAGTTGAGGAAACTCAGGCAAACAGGTTAAGTGACCTGCCCAGGATCACACAGCTAGTAAGTGTGTGAGGCTGGATTTGAACTCAGGTTTTCTGGACTCCAAACCTAGTGCTACTGGGTGTTACCTAACTGCCAAGGGGGCTGACAATATTTTCATTCCTTCTCTCACAAGCTTATTGTGCAGAAATAGCTTTAAAAAATGTCCAGCCATTGCAATTGCAAACCGTTAACATCAGCTGAGTACTCTCTGTGAGGCTTTACCGTCTTTACTTCATTTAGTCCCCATCACAGCCCTGTGAGGTAGGTTATTCCCATTTGGCAGATGAAGAAACTGGTCAAAGAGTCAAGCAGGAATGCACAGCTCAGAAGCAGCTCTAAGTTTCATCATTAGTTTTAAGGGCATGTTTGCCCCCAGTGCACCCTGCATCTAGTGGTCATAGCATCTAGATTTAGAGGTGGAAGGGACCTTACAGGCCACCATTGTAGAGCCTCCCACCCAGTCTGGTGGTAGAGTGCCCCACCTTGAATCGAGATCTGACTTCAAATCCTACCTCAGGCGTTTAGGTGTAAATGGAGGCTAATGGAGGCATAAAATGAGGTTTCTGAGATAATATCCATGAAGTTACTTGTAAATGCCAAAGCCTTCTGTAAATGTTGGCTATTACTGTGATTTTACAGTTAGGGAAACTGAGGCCAAGAGACTCGAAGTGACTTGCCCAAAATCACACCTAGTAGGAAGTGGCAGAGCCAGATTGGAAAGAAGGACTTCTGCCTCCAAATTCGTCACTCTTTTCCTTTCCTCACTCTTGTCTCCCACCCCTTCTGAGGTAGGAGGCACAAGGGCTGCTTGGTCGGGCAGGCCCATCCCGGGGAGGTGGTCCATCTCAGGACCACAGGACTGGCCAAGCATTCTCCCACTCAAGAGAGGTGCCCCAAAAGTCTTAGGGTAGCTGGGCTTTGGGGAAACCCTGTATAATCCCACAGGGCAACATCTCCATCCCCGTGCCTTTACGTCGTGCCTAGATGCTACACCTCCTCAACCTGGCCTCTTACAATGTCCAAGATTCAGCTCAAATCCTCTTTTACAGGAGACCTTTCCCTCTTTCCCCCTCCAATCTACTACTCTGTAGGTATCTTTTATGTGTCTATTTAGATACATGGCCCCTTGCATTAGAATATAAGCTCCCTGAGGGCAAGGACTGTTTTTGTTTTTTCTTTATCTCCTCAGTGCCTGGCACTTAGTGAGTGATTGATTAATGAATGCTGATTGATTGATTGATTGAGCATTGTGTCAGGTGCTGTGTTTGGGACCAAGATTTTCTTCCCCATGAATGCAGGGGAAGAGACTGGAGTCCCTAGCAAAGCCTGGAAAAAAACATTGTGGGAATTCACATGCTAATCAGGCAATGTGGCCCGTGCCATCTGCAAATCAAAGACTCAGCCGGGTATCCAAACACTGAAAATTTTCCTTCTGAGATGCTCAATCTTCATATTGTCAATTCAGATCTGGAAAGAGCCTCACTGAGCCCCAGAGAAGGAAAGTGATTTGTCTAAGGTCACACAGATAGGAATGAACAGAGTCCAGATGTGAATCCTGACCCCTTGACTTGACCTACCTTTAGTACGTTTGTGCTTTTAAAGGAGAGCTTTCCGACACGGTGTTTTCTTGACACTCTTTTTCCCAGAGGAAGGAGGCATGTGTCACCATTGGACCTTGATGCCCTGATCAGCACCAGCAATGATCCACATTTTGAAGCTTGTGGATTTTCTGCAATGTTCAAGAGCCTCTCAGAAGCAGGGCATCCTATTTAAAAGACTGTGTCCATAGAACTCTTACTATAAATCAAATTATGTTTTGCCATAGGCAAAAATACTATAATAGAGAGTTGGGCTTCTCTTTTCAATTTTATTTTTTCATTTAGAACTCAAATCTCCCCCCAAAAAGAGCATTTCCACAAACTTTTGTTGTTCAGTCATTTCACACTCTTTGTGACCCCATTTGGGGTTTTCTTGGCAAAGATACTGGAGTGCTTTGCCATTTCCTTTTCCAGCTCATTTTACAGATGAGGAAACTGAGGCAAACAAGGTTAAGCGACTTACCCAGGGTCACACAGTTCCTAGGTGTCTGAGGCCAGATTTGAGCTCAGGAAGAGGAGTCTTCCTTATTCCAGGTCTGGCCTTCTATCCACTGTAACATCTAGCTGTCCTATTTTCACATGCAGAGAACATAAAAAGGGGATTCTGTTTGAAACTATGCATCTCCATTTCACATCTTGCTTTTTTTTTTAAACATGGCTTGCTTTAAAAAAAAAAGTATATAATAAATTCTAAATGCCACTTTTGAAACTTTTCTGCTTGCCTGTGTTTCCTTCTGGACTTTGTCCTGTTCTGTTACATGAGTTTAAAAAATATTTCAATGGTTCTCTTGATTTGGGGCATCACCATTAACTAACTCCTCCTGTCTTCTGACTTCTCACCCCTCCCACAACCAGTGACCATTAGAAAGAAAGGAAAAAGAAAAACATAACAAATTGGCAGTCAGACAATACAAATCTGCACAGTAGTCATGTTCAAAAAGGTATGTCTCCAGTATCTTGTGTCCATTACTCTCTTTCAGGAGGTGGGTCATATACTCCATTGGTGGTCCTCTGGTTTGTTATTAATTGAAGCTGGGCTTTTCTTTCTCTTTTTTTTTTCTCCATTTAATAGTGTTTTATTTTTTCCAGTTACATGTAAAGATAGTTTTCAATATTCACTTTTATAAGATTTTGAGTTCCAAATTTGTTTCTCCCTCCCTTCCCTCTCCTTGACAACTGATATAGGTTAGACATGTACAATCATATTAAACATGTTTCTACATTATTCATGTTGTGAAAGAAGAATCAGAACAAAAGTGAAAAATCATAAGAAAGGAAAAAAAAAAAGACAGAAAATAGTACGTTTCAATCTGCAGACTCCATAGTTCTTTCTCTGGATGTGAATAGCATTTTCCATCATGTATCTTTTGGAATTGTCTTAGATCCTTGCATTGCTGAAAAGAACTATCTATCAAAGCCAGTCATCACACAATGTTGCTATTACTGTGTACAATGTTTTCCTGGTTCTGCTCACTTCACTCAGCATCAGTTCATGTAAGTCTTTCCAGGTTCTTCTGAAATCCACCTGCTCATCATTTCTCATGGAACAATAGTATTTCATTACATTCATATACCATATAGCCACTTTCCAACTGATGGGCATCCCCTTCAATTTCCAATTCTTTGCCACCACAAAATGAGCTGCTATATTTTTGTACATGTGGATCCTTTTCCCTTTTTTATGATCTTTCTGGGATACAGATCTAGTAGACATAGTTCCCAATTGCTCTCCAGAATGGTTGGATCCGTTCACAACTCTGAGCTGGGTTTTTCTTGACCAAGGAAAATGTGATGGGGCAAATTTCAAACATTTTAAAACTGTTTATAGTCAGAGGAAGTTGGTAGAGAGAAGTCAATAGGCCATTTATTTGTTCAGTCTTTCGTTCAATACGTAGTTTTTTGTTTTTGTTTTTGTTACCTCCTACCTGCAGAGCAACATTTTGGGTGGGAAGAAGGATACAAAGTTTAGATAAGATAATGATCCCTGCCCTCATGGAGCTCACTGCTTAATGAGAGTGAAAAGATACCAACAGAGAGGTGAGAGGGTTATTAGAGGAATGTAGAACCTGTGGTTTCAAAGCCACATGTGACCTTCTAAGTCTTCAAGTGTGACCCTTTGACTGAGTCCAAACTTCACAGAACAAATTCCCTTAATCAAAGGATTTGTTCTGTAAAACTTGGACTCAGTCAAAGGGCTGCCCTTGAGGACCTCGAGGGCCACATGTGGCCTCGAAGCCACAGATTCCCCACTCCCCTGATATTTTAAACCAACTTCTTGGCCAATGCATAAATCTCAGTGAGGTGACCACAGAGCTTTTGCTTACACGTTGTGGTGTGGTAGCTTGAGTCCTGGACCTGGAGCCAGGAAGATACAGATTCAAATCCTGCCTCTCCATGACTTAACTAACTTCTCTGGGCCTCATTTCCCTCATTTGTAAGACAGAGAAAAGTCACGCCTGTTGTCCCTGCCTCGGGGGTTGTCATGAGGCATATAGAAGAGAATATCTGCAAAGTGAAAACTTAAAACACTATAAATCCCAATTACTGTTATTTGCTGAAATTCCTCCAGCGGCAGGACGCTCACTGCCTTGGAAAGCAGGCGTTCGATTCTTGGACAGCTCTGCTCCCTGGGAAGTACTTCCTAACACAGAGACCATCTCTGCCTCTGAATAGCAATCGAATCAGCCTTTTTAAATGCCACATTTACTCCAAGTCCACCCTGACCAGGCAACTCTTCAAGCGGGTTAAACAAATCTCTGAAGAAGGAAAAGGACTGTAATCCAGCCTCCAAGATCTTGATCTCTGAAATCCCTCCGGTCACAACCAATTCTTCTACATGTCTTACTCCTAAACCAGCTCTTCATCCTCACCCTGACTTCTTATTCCTCATCCCTCCCCAGCAAGGCTTTGCTTCTCTCCCTTCCCAGTCTTAACCCAGTGATGAACTAGCTCAGCAAAGCACTGTTGGGCACTCTTGAATCCTTTGCCCTGGTTCTCTCTCCACTGTCCTCAAGCCCTGTGATTCTCTACCCTGGAATACCCTCACCCTCTGCCTTCTCCAAGGCTACTCCATAGCTGCCGGAGGGAATCATGAAAGCCTTTGAACTGAATCTACACAAATTCATATTACCCAACCTCATCTGGGCCCTCATAGTTGCACGGTAATCCTTTTATTCATTTCTGATCAACTCCCTATCAGAGGATCTTAGGCCTAGAGCTGGGAGGGTTCTTCTAGCCCAGCTCTCTCATTTTACATGTGAGGAAACTGAGGCCAGGTATGTTCTAGGTCACACAGATAATAAACATCAGATGTAGAATTTGAACCCAGTTTTTCTGACTAAAAACTTTCCATATCATCATACTAACACTACACATTCCTCACAATGGCTCTTTCTGTTTCGTTTTTATGTTTTTATTCTAGACTTAGTACCAAATGGAATGGACATTTGTTAATTTGTGGTGGATTGTTGACAAAAGTGCCCATCTCTCTGGCTTACAACTTGGTTTTTTTCCTTTTTAAGCACATAATAAATTCAACCTATAGCTTTCAAACCTGTTCTGTTTGTCTGCTTCTTTCCAACCTTGCTTCCATTCTCTTTCTCTGCATTTAACTTTTTTTTTAGAGGCAATGGGATTAAGTGATTTGCCCAGGGTCACGCAGCTAGTTAATGTCTGAGGCCAAATTTGAACTCAGATCCTCCCAATTCCAGGACTGGAGCTCTATCCACTGTGGCACCTAGCTGCTCTCTGCATTTAATTTTAAAAACACCTCTGAATGATTCTCTTTTCTCTCTCTTTCTCCCCTCCTTCCTTCCTTCCTGTCTTCCTTCCTTCCTTTCTCTCTTCCTTCCTTCTTCTCTACCTCTCTTTTCCTTTTTGCCTTCTCTCCCTCCTTCCTTTCCTCTCTCTTTCTTCCTTCCTTCCTTTCTTTCTTTCCCTTTTTTTCCCCTTTGTCCAAAGGTAATCCCTCTATTTGTACCCTTGACCCCATTCCTCCTGGCCTATCTTCTAGAGTTTATCCTGTTCATTAGGGGCAGATTTAATCTCTCCCTATCTACTGACTCCTTTCTATTGCATAAAAACTTGTTTATGTCTACTCCATCATTAAGAATCCTTCCCTGGTAAGACCAAAGAAGAGTTGGAGAGTATTATAAAACGCAAAATGGGTAACCTTGAGTATATTAAATTGAAAAGTTTTTGTACAAACAAAGCCAATGTAACCAAGATTAAGAGAGAAGTGGGAAATTGGAAAAGAGTATTTACAACCAGTGTCTCTGATAAAGGCCTCATTTCTAAAATATACAGGGAATTAAGTAAAATTCATAAGAATACAAGTCATTCCCCAAGTGATAAACGGTCAAAGGATATGAACAGACAATTTTCAGAGGCAGAAATTAAAGATGTCCATAAGCATATGAAAAAATGCTCTAAATCACTATTGATTCAAGAAATGCAAATCAAAACAACTTTGAGGTACCACATCTCACCAGTCAGATTGGCTAAAATCACAAAATGGGAAAATGACAAATGCTGGAGAGGATGTGGAAAAATTGGAACACTAATGCATTGTTGGTGGAGCTGTGAATTGGTAGAGCCATTCTGGAGAGCAATCTGGAACTATGCCCAAATGGCTATAAGTAATTGCATACCCTTTGATCCAGTAATAGCACTTTTGGGGTTGTATCCCAAAGAGATCAAAGAAGTGGGAAAAGGACCCATATGTACAAAAATATTTATTGCAGCTCTCTTTGTGGTGGCAAAAAACTGGAAATATAGGGGATGCCCATCGATTGGGGAATGGCTAAACAAGTTGTGGTATATGAATGTAATGGAATACTATTGTGCTATAAGAAATGGGAAGGAGATGGACTTCATAATTACCTGGAGAGGCTTATACAAATTAATGCTAAGTGAGAAGAACAGAACCAGGAGAAATTTGTACACAATCACAGACACATCATATGTGTGATGACCAACCTTGATAAACTGGACTCTTCTCAGCAACGCACAGTTGTAAGACAACTCTATAAGTCTCAGGATGGAAGGAGATATCTACATTCAGAGAAAGATCTAGAAAGAACAGAGTTTAAATGGAGACTGAAGCAATCTACATGCTATCGTTCTTTTTCAGGTTTGGTTTTGTTTCTTCTTTCCCATTGTTCTCTCCATTGGTTATAACTCTTCTATACAACCAGACTAAAGTCCAATGTGAAAGTATTTGCAGATCCTGTACTTGATTGCATGCCACCATGGGGTGGAGGGAAGGGAGGGGAGAAAAATTGAAACTCAAGGGATTGTGGAACTGAATCTTGTAAACTAAAAGTAAAAAACAAGTCAATGGGAAAAAAAAAAGAATCCTTCCCTGGGACCTTGCCATCCCCTAAAGTTCTCCTCCTCTCTGCCTTGTTCCTTGAACTCCTGAAGGCTTCCATTCAGTGTCTCCTCTTCACTCAGGGGACAACTACCCCTGGTATAGATTCTTGTTACCTCTTGCTTACACTATTGTCATAGTTCTTTGTCTCCCTGACCCTAACATCTCCCTTCTTTAGGCTGTCCTTTGGAAATAATCTTCCTGGAGCACAGGTCTAACTCTTACTCAGAACATTTAGATGCTCCAGGTTGCCTATAGGATAAACTCATTATTTTCCAAAGCCAATAACCAAAATCCAAAGCTTAACACACAGGCTTTAGTAAATGGGAAGTAGTTAAAGAATGCTAAGTTCCATACAGCAAGGACCTATGGTCCCTATGTTCTGCCCATCCCCTCCACTGATCTAGACCAGCTTTTCCATGCCTTTAATCAGTAATCAATCAATCAATAAGCATTTGGATTTTTTTCGTTTTTTTTGGGGGGGTGGGGAAGGTATGGCAATTGGGGTTAAGTGACTTGCCCAAGGTCACACAGCTAGTTTTAATAAGAATTATGTAAGTGCCTACCCTGTCTTTCTGGGCACTGGGAATGAAAGACAAAAAGCTGCAAATGACCCCTGCCCTCAAGGAACTTCTATTCTATTGAGGGAGATAACACATTTATGTGTATGTGGGTGTGTATATACATGTAATATACATAGATGTGTATACATATTTATATGTGTGTGCATATATATATATATATATATATACACTCACATATATACACACATATTTATATAAAATTCAATATAGAATAAACACAAAGGTAGTCAGGGAGTGAGGTCACTAGCAGGTGGGGGTGGGGTGGGGGATAAGGAAAGGCCTTCATCTAGAAGTAGGGCAACACCTGACTTTGAGCTGGAGAAGAGGAGGGAGTACATCCGCCCGGACAGGAGACAGAATGCCAAGGATGAGCAACAACGAGAAGGCCACTCTAAACGTGGCAAAGGTGAGCCTTGAATGACATACTCAGAGTCCCAAAAATCTCATTGCAGCTTTAAGCTATTAAAACTCCAGTAGCTTAAAAACTTCACTAGGACTTTTGGGATTCCATGTGCATTAAAATAAACCTAAATTAAAACTGAGGTTTTTAGGTTGAAATACTCAGGGAGAATTTGCTTCTGTAAGGAGTGCATTGCTCTGGACTTCTTTAACTCTTCACCCATAAACAGGTATTTCTAAGATTCTGTTCCAATTCTAAATTGAGTTTTCATTTCACTCCTGTTGTATTTGACATCTGTTTTCGTGATCTCCAGACTCAACCTTTAGTCAGTGTAGCACATCAGAACCCAAAAAGGTAGCAAATCAGAGCCCTAAAAGGGAAACCAGCCTGCTTTCTTTTCAAGATGTGCTTTTAGTAATACGAATTGTCTCCCCCTCCCCCCGCTGGCTATGAGGCCTTGTACTTTTGGGTGTCTATTGTTCCCAGCCCCGGTTATTGCACAATTACAAGTTTGAGCGTGGTCCAACTCTGAGCCTGGAGGTCAATCCTAAAGGCTGGACAAATAGGGAGACTTGACTTGTTTCATTCTATTTATCTTCCATAATCCTGAAAATTCACGAGTTGAAAATCAGTGAGGAATGACCTCTGTTTTCTGTGTAGGTGGTAAAGCATATTGTGATTCAGAATTTTCAGAGCGAGGGGTATGGGATTAGCCATGGAAACTAAAGATTATATAGCATTTTGAATGGTGTCCAACTGAGGCAGCTGGATAAACTAAGTTTTACAAGACACAATTTGCTATCAGGTTTCTTGCAGCTGTCCCTCTGAGGCTGTAATCCTCTGAGATCAAAGTGGGCAGATAAGGACTGGAGCTTGGGCAGTATTAGGCAAAAGAGACATCTTGAGTAGAATTGAACATGAGAAAAAAAAAATTAGAACTGTACAATGCTCAACGTTTATGCTGAAGAAGAATGAGATATTTTCCACCATTTTGCGAGGCTGGATCGAAATGTGAATTGGAGGTGGCCAAAGGCTATAAGCTGATGAGAGGTTGCACAGGTTAGCTCAGACTCAAATCAATCAATTTGTTAATGCTTGTTAGCATTTATTAAACACTTACTGTATGCCAGACATATTAGCACATCTGTGAGAGAAAGACCAAAAACAAACAAGTGAAAAAACAGTCCCTAAGGAACTTTCTGTTGGAATACTGGGAAACAAAAGTGACAGGGATAAGGACTAGTTCTGAGAACTCCCAGATGGGAAAGCTCCCTCTATCAAAGCAACCTCTTTACAACTTAAAGTCTTAAAGGTAAGTAAGAGAAAAAAAACAGATATCAAAAATTGTTTTAAATTAACCTTTATAGACTTTTAATTGGCAGAAGCAGGATGAGGGCTCAAATTTTTTGATTCCCAGGGTAACACTATTTCTTTTATATTTTTCTGCCTTCTAAATTGTTGACTTAAGGGCAAAGGATGGTGGAGCTGAGGTTATCCAGTGTGTGTGTGTGTGTGTGTGTGTGTGTGTGTGTGTGTGTGTGTGTGTGAGAGAGAGAGAGAGAGAGAGAGAGAGGCAGAGGGAGAGAGAGGGAGAGGAAAAGGGAGAGGGAGAGGGAGAGAGAGGGAGAGAGAGAGTGAGAGAGAGAGAGAGAGAGAGAGAGGCAGAGGAAGAGAGAGGGAGAGGAAAAGGGAGAGGGAGAAGGAGAGGGAGAGAGAGGGAGAGAGAGAGAGAGAGAGAGAGAGAGAGAGAGAGAGAGAGAGGGAGGGAGGGAGAGAGATCAGATTAATAGACACTGTCTTCTTATGTCCTCAGAGCAGTCACAGCCTGGGGAGATGGAAGGACCCCAGACATCATCCCTCCAGAACACTGAGTCTGATTGTTTTAATTGATAGTGCTGGGCATACAAAGAAAGGCATGAGACATTTCAGAGCAAAGGCTTGGAGGTAGTCAATGGAATGGCAAGTTTGGGGAACTATGTACAGTATAGCTGAAACACAGGGTGAATGAAGAGGAGAAATATGACATTTTTAGAAAGGTCGGCTGAGAGGCTCTTTAGACCTTGAGGTAAATATTTTATTGTAGACTCTAGAGGCCCAAGGGAGGGCGTTAGGTCTTCTCTGGATTTTCATGACCCTGCTGTCTCCTGGTTCTCCTCCTGACTCCATCTGCCTGTTTTTCCTCAATGTCCTTTGCTGTTTCTCTCATCCCCTTAATTGTAGGTGTTCCCTGAAGGTCCGTCCTGAGCCCTTTTCTTTTTCCTCTCTATGCATTCTGTCTTGGTGACCTCATCAGCTCACATGGGTTTAATCATAATCTCCATGAAGATGACTCAGAGAGCTATACATACACCCCCAGGCTCTCTGTGAATTTCAATCCTACATCACCAACTGCCTATTGGACACATCTGAGGCTCAATACATATATAACAAACTCTTGGGGTACAGTATCGAACTACTTTCCAGGATAGCTGAACCAGCTCACTGCTCCCCCATCAGGACATTAACATTCGTTTTCCCAAAGCCCATTTTTCTTAAGCCACTCCAACATTTGTCAGGTTTTTTTTTTTATCTCTTTGCTAATCTGAGGAGTGTCACATGGAACCTTAGGGTTGTCCAGGCTTCCCTTGGCCCAGAGGAGAAGGTATTATTTCTGGGGAGAAGCAGTTTTGAGGTGGGAGGGAAAACGGGAGGAAGAGAAGGAAGGCCCTGAGGTACCAGGCCCACATCCTGCATCAGTGACCACCATCCGATGGGAGTGGGCAGAAAGAAGCTGCTTAGTTGGAAGAGATCAGAAATTCAGTAACTGTCACAGAATCTAATCCCTCCCACTCATGTCTCAGGGACCTCGATGTCACAGAACTTTAGATCTGGAAGGTATCTCAGAAAGTAGAAATTTCAAGCTGGGAGGGCTCATAGAAAAGTGGAACATGGAGAAACAGAGATGGAGGCCAGATGGAAGAAGAGGAAGAACACTGAACTGGGAATCAGAGTGGGCAGAGGTTTGAGTCCTGTGTGATCCTGGTCAAGTCACCTAACTTCTCTGGAGTTCTATAAAATGCAGATGCTACACTCATCATTCTAAGGCTTCTTCTAATTCTGTACCCTAAGAGCCTCCAAAGAAGGGACCTGAGAACCCAGATTGCTAGAAATCAAAGGGACCAGCTAGTTTCACTCCATCATTTCATAGAAAAGGAAATTAAGATCTAGAGAGGAGAAGGGAAACTGGTTAAATCCACAGAATAAAACCTGGGCCCCAGACTCGGATCTCCCCACTCCAAGTTCAAGGCCATAACCCCTATCATCCAACATCTGGTGGGGTTCTAGAGTCAGAGCATCTCAGTTCAAATCTTACCTCTGCCACAAACTACTTGTGTGACCGTAATTAGCTACTTAATCTCCCTGGGCCTCAGTTTCCCCATCTGCAAATGGGGTGGTTGGGTGGATTGGGATCGTAGAGTTGGAAGAGTCCTTGTTCAATTGTTTCAGTTATGCCCAACTCTTCATGGTTCCATTTGGGGTTTTCTTGGCAAAGATACTGGAGTGGTTTGCCATTTCCTTCTCCAGCTCATTTTACAGATGAGAAAACTGAGGCAAACAGGTTTGAGTGACTTGCCCAGGGTCACACTGCTAATAAGTATCTGAGACTGAATCTAAATTCAGGTCTTCCTGACTCCAGGCTCAGTGTTCTATCCACTGGGCCCCTCTAGCTGCCCTAATCCCCTCATTCTACAGATGGGAAAACAGGTTAAATGACTTGTCCAGGGCCACATAGCTAAGAAACAGGAATTTATTTGAATTCAAGTCTTCTTGACTCTAATCCAGGCCCCCAATCTTGAGGGCAGGTACTATCTTTAGCCTCTTTTTATATCCCCAGTACTTAGTGTCTGGTACACGGTGGGTGCTCAATAAAATGTTTATTGGTTGATTATATGCTCCCCTCCCTGCCAGCTTCATCCTTACGTCCAGAGTCAGGGAGCTCCTGGCCCCCACCCTCCCCAACTACACTCTTCTCTTCTTCCTCCCTCCCCCACCAACCAAACCATCTGCCACCTCATTCCCAAAGAGCACTTGCTTCCTGTGAAGGTTTTCTTTTATAGGCCAAACAAAGCAAAGATGTCACTTTAGGAAGAGCTGCTCACAAGCAAAAGGCGGCCTGCCTCCTCCCTCCTCTATGAGAGAGTGGAGAGAGGAGCAGCCGAGACCTGGT
>CM053592.1:156090945-156139526 GCA_028646515.1 Pseudochirops corinnae
TTGCACCTTCAATGATGGGATAGAAGTCTGAGTCTTTTTCACACTTTGATTCAGAGAGAAGTCTGGCTGTGTTTATTGGAAAAAGGGAGACTTCCACCCTTATGCCCAAAAGCTCGGGAGAGATACTTTTTTCACTTGGCCTGGGGTGGAAAAATGAACAATCTGTGAACCAGAGGTTATTTAACTCAATTAAAGGCTTCCTATGTACAAAGGTAGGGTAGCTAAGTGACACAGTGGATACAGCATTGGGCTTGGAATCAGGAAGACTCATCTTCATGAGTTCAAAACCAGCCTCAGACACTTATTAGCTGTGTGACCCTAGGCAAGTCACCTCAGTTTCCTCATCTGTCAAATGAGCTGGAGAAGGAAATGGCAAACCACTCCAGTATCTTTGCCAAGAAAACCCCAAATGGGATCACAAAGAGTCACACGCGACTGAAACTGAACAACACATGAAAGGTCCATACTCAGGCGCAACTCCTCACTGAATTCAGTGCTGGATCTTAGTGATTATGGCTTCCCATTTTAAGTGCTTAACAACCCAATCTGTCGAAGATCTTCTCTAGCAAGAGAGCTCAAGGTCACTGGTCTATAGTCTGCATAATTTTCCTTTTCCTTTTCCTTCTTTAGAGATTTGGGAAATGTAGCCCAGTCCCAGGCATCTTTCTTCTCCACAATTATACAAACGTCATAGCTTCAGGTCCTTTCAATACTCTGGCATTCCAGATGTGTAAGAAGTAATGTAGAGTAACAGGAGCAAAACCAGGAGAACTTATTAAAATTATTATTAATTTACTCAAACAATATTGTGAAAACAAACAACTTTGAAAGACTTAAGAACTGGGATCAATCAATATAGCAACCAACCATGATTTCAGAGAACCAAAGAAGAATCATTCTGCCAGAGAGATGAAGGGCTCCAGAATCAGAATGAAACATACATTTCTGGACATGGCCAAGATAGGAACCTGACTAGACTAAGCATATTTGTTATGAGGATTTCTGCTCTTTCTTTTTTGAGGGTGGGAGTAATAGAAAATAAGTGTTTGTAAGAATTAAAAGAAAAATAAGAAAATTTAATTTAAAAGAAGCAGGGGTGAAACATCTGACTCAGCACTAACTTTCTTTTATGCCTCTTTGTTCACAACTCAACTGACCAGACAACTCTGTAAAATAGGGGAGCGCAGGAAAGACCAGTTCCCTTAGCTGTGAAACGGAAACAATAATCTTTGTAGAAGTTTATAAATTGTAAACCACTATAGTTATGGGAGCCATTAGTACAATTGCAACAGAAAATGACTTATCTAGATGGCGTTAACCCAAATTATAGACTTGTTGAATGGTGGAATTGTAAAGACTCACAGAGACCATCCAGGCTCATTCTACCCTCGTTTTAATGATGAGAAAACAGTCTCGGAATGTGAAGGGACTTGCCCAAGGTTATCATTGGTCAATACAGAATCATTTGATTGCTGTTTACTGAGAACTGACTGATAATTAGGGTTCCGGGTTTTTCTCCTTTGCCATTGATATAGGAAGATGTGGATTTACCAGTCGAGTTTTAACTCTATCCAAATAATTCTGCTGTGGGGAAATCTCACTTGTCCAGAAGTCAAGAGGCTAATTGTCGCTCTCCTGGCTTGCTAGCAGTGCGATTAATTAAGGAAGTCACTTCATTTGCATGGGCTCCAGTTTTCCCCTCCATAAAACAAGTATAACCATTCCTGCTCTGCCTCCCTCACAGGGCTTTTGTAGGGATCAAGGAAGTCAGTAGATACGAAAATTCCAAATGGATAATTTTTCTTACAGTTATCTGAACTTCCTGACTCAAGTTTGGAGTCCTTGGAAAGCTGAAGTGGTTCTACATTTGTGTTTCTTCCCTCCTTCCCCATCCCAGCCCCCACTTTAAGGACTAACAGTTTCTTGGCGTGAATGTTCCCTTTACATATATAGATTGCAACTTTTCTATGACTGAGTAGTTTCTGGGGCTAAAATATTCAACATTGTATAGCCAATCGGGAGATGAACCTTTCCAAATCTAGGGAGGCTGATCCTTGCACTATCCATGGCTAGGTCTGACCTTGAGGTCTTTCTTATCTTTGTGAGACCTGTTCGAATTAGCTCTTGATATGGGTCCCATAAGACCTTGAACAAAGTTTTTTCCTCTTAGCCCTGAGCCTTCTCTTCTCCAGTTCTCTTCTCTCAGGAAGTTGGAATGGGGGCAGAAGTGATCTGGGGGCACCAGGAGAGGACGTATTGTAGTCAACATTCCATTTGTAAAAGATCATCCCCATAACCAAGTCTCTGGTAGTGGGGCTTGAAACTGGAACATCAGAAGAACTGGGAGTTTAGGCAGACGAAACATTCAACTTCGAAATACTTAAGAAAAACTCTGATTAACACAAGGCTAGACCATGATTCCAGAGGATGGAGGCTGAAACATGTTACCCACCTCTAGCCCCCAAGGGGTAAATGCAGAATTTGATGAACATTTTTGGACATAGCAGTGAGTCACTTCATAAAACAGGACCCAGACAAACTGGAGATTGAGCAGAGGAGCGGTGACCAGAATGGTGAAGGGACACGAGATCATGCCAAAATAGGACCCATTAGAAGAAGGGATGCCCATCCTGAGGATGAGATATTGCTGTCTTGTCTGCTAGTTGGTAGTGGAGATTTTTGTGTCTAGGTTAAAACGTTATGACTTTCCAACTCTCAAATTCTATGATTCTGTAAAATTCTCCAGTTGGACACAGAAGCTCTCTTCAAGCATTTGAAGAAATATCCTATGGAAGAGAAATTAGATTTGTGCTATTTGGCCCAGAGAGAGGAACTAGCAAGGAGAGGAGCAAGTTCCAGAGAGGCACTTTTAGGCTTTTTGAACTTCCTAATGGTAAGGAAAAACTTCCAGAGGACTTAAAGCTTTAGTGGTTTGAGCTCCCTCTAGGCAGAAGGAGTTCCCCTTCACTAGAGACATTCAGGTGGGAGCTGGATGATAATATATTGGTGATATATTCTAAATCAGAAACAGACAGGTTGGATTAAATGACTTTTATGTGATTCCTTCTCCTTTCACCTCTCCCCCTCTCCCCCAGCTCCACCCACCACATGGCCGGATCCACTGGAGGGACTCCAGGAGTCACTTACTGCTAATCCTCCTAGGGCTACTCAAAATGTACTTCTGGTGTTTGCTTTTGCTTGTCCTCATCTGTGAAATAGAGTCCAATAATCCTGCCCTCTCCCTCCTCCATGGGCTATAGTGAGGATCTAAAGAGATGATAGACAGGAAAGCACTTTCTCAAATGCACACACCCGAGAAGTTATTATTATTTCCCTGAAGCTTCAGTTTTTCCTAAGAAAGGGAAAGGACGAAAGAGTTGGGGAGGGACAAGTAACTCTGCGCTGGTGAGATCCTCCTTCCAAATCTGAGTTTCTGGGATGGTGCAGCTCTGAGCTATTAATCTTCTCTTTGAAAAACTTAGTTCTTGTGGAACTGAATCTTGTAAACTAAAAGCAAATAAACAAATCAATGTAAAAAAGGAAAAATTTAGTTTAATTTTTTATCAATAGTTTGTTTTTATATTGCCTTTTTTTCAAAATATTTCCCTCCCACCTCCTCTATCCAAAGAGCCTTTGCCCTATGATGAAGATTTTAAAAAAGGAGGAGCCGCTAAATGGCACAGTGAATAGAGCCCCAGCCTTGGAGTCAGGAGGACCTGAGTTCAAATCCAGCCTCAGACACTTGACACACTGTGTGACTTTGGGCAAGTCGCTTAACCTCATGCTCCAAAAAAACAAAACAAAAAGATTAAAAAAGGAGAGAATAAAAAAATAAACAGTATAGACAAGGAAGTGATTTGTCAAATGTTACACAGCAAGTGGCAGAGGTAGTATTTGGAGCTAGGTCAGTTCTCCAGAGGCCCCTTTCTCACCCCTCCCCTCCTTTCTTAAAATAGATTTTAGAGAGAGTTGTGCTTTGAAAACCCAAAAGGCTGCTCTGTTTTTATATCCATTTGGTGAAACCAAAACTCTGTAAAATAGGGGAGCACAGGAAAAACCAGTTCCCTTAGCTGTGAAACGGAAACAATAATCTTTGTAGAAGTTTATAAATTGTAAAGCACCCAAATTATAGACCTAATTATAAACCCTACCCCCTTCCTCCCTCATACTCACAAATCTGAGCTTTGAGATATGCTACTGAATTTGGAGGCTGCTCAGTCTGCCTTTCTGTCTGTCTCTGCTCCTCCTCTGTTTGTCTGTCTCTGTTCCTCCCAGTCTGTCTCTGTTTCTGTTTCTCTCTGGCTCTACTTCTGCCTCTGTTGTCTTTGTCTCTGCTGGTTTCTCCCTATTCTGTCTCTCCGTGTCTGATGATTTTCCCTTGTCTTTGTTTCTGTTTGTCTCTGTTTCTGCCCCTATCTTTCTGTCTCTGTCTCTCTGTTTCTATCTGTTCCTCTCTGTCTCCATCTCTGCTCATGTCTCTGTCTCTTGTCTCTCATTCTTTTCAAGGGTAGAGGTACAGACAGCCCTGCTCTAGGTCCCAGACCCTGGGCTTCCTCTCCTCCCCCAGCCTGCTCCAGGATGAGATCACCTCTAAACAACAAGGCTGCTGTTTACAGTACTTTTAAACTGGCTTAGCCTGAGTCATCAAAATTTAGCCCGGCTCAAACACAAAAGGCCAGCTTGAGATGGATGGCTGACTAACCCCTTTTCTCCCATCCCCCTCTCCTCTCCTGGGGCCTTTTACAGCATTTTGACTCATCAAAGAGGAGTCATCGGGACTTTTTGTGCTAAGATAAACTGAACACACCTGATTTAAATAGACAATTGCTTCTTACTGTGTTGGGTTTTAAGTAGGAAATTTCTCTGGTTCTCCAATTAATTTCTTATGCATGGCTGATGATCTTTAAAATAACAGAGATTAATTCTGATTTGCAAACATCTTTCTAACACTTCACTTTTTATAATTCTCAACCTTGCTTCTCCTATTGCTGAATGCTCTGGACTTTCCCTACCCCATCAAAACTAAACTCTGTCATTGAATCAGATCCTAAAGTATAGTATTCGAAAGAGCCAGTTCAGACCTAGATTCAGAAGTCAGGTTACAATCCTGGCTCTGAGACTCACTACCAGTGTGACTTTGAGTAAAGTACTTAATCTTTCTGGTCTACTACATAAGACCAGGGGATTGGACTAGAAGATCTCAAAGCTTCCTGCTTTAAATTTTATGATCCTTTGGCTTCCAAAACATTGTTCCTCACTATCATGTTCTCCTATCTGCCTGTTTCTCTTTGTCCCTTGCCAATTCAATATTCTCCTCTTGCCTCCCAAGTCTTGAGGGTTTCCCAAGGCTCTGTCTTGGACCCTTCTCTCCCCTTGGTGATCTCACTTACATTGGTTCAATTTTCAGCTCTATGCAGGTGATTTCCAAATCCATCTAGCCAGCCCTAACATCCTACCAGAACACCAATCAAGGATCTCCCAATGCCTACAGTGCAGCTCAGTCTGAATGCCCTGCCAACCCTTCAAAGTCAACATACCCAAATCTGGATTCATCATTTTGTTCACCATTCTTCCCACCCTCCCTATTTCTGTTAATGACATCTGGGTAAATTACCCAGATTCAGAACTTGGGGGTGATTTGTGCTTCTTCACAGTGACATCTCTTCAATCCATCCCCTTCTCTCAATTAACCCTAACTTGGGCCCATGCCTCTGGATCACTGTAAAAGCCTCTTAACTAGTATCTCTACCTGCAGCCTCTCCTTTCTCTATTTCATCCTTCTTGCCAAAATAATATTACTAATGTATAATATTACTAATAAAATGATATTACCATATAATATTACTAATAAAATATTGCTAAGGTATAATATTACTAATAAAATATTACTAAGGTATAATATTGCTAATAAAATAATATTACTAAGGTATAATAATAATAATTAATGCTTACATTGTGCTTTGAGGTTTGTAAAGTATGTACTTTGCCAATATTGTCTCATGATTCTCACAACCCTGGGAGGTAGGTGCTATTATCATCTCCATTTTACAGATGAGGAAACTGAGACTGATCATGGCTGAGCAGGTTGTGGCATATGATTGCGATGGAATACTACTCTGCTGTAAGAAATGATGAGCGGGTTGATTTTGGGGAAACATGGAAAGACTTGCATGGAACAATGAGAGTGAAAGAAAAAAAACCAAGAGAATGAATTAACAACGCTGTTTGAAGAGTAACTGTGAATGACTGAGCTATTCTGAGTAATAAGAATATTCAAAATGACAGCAAAGGTCCTAGGAAGGAAGATGCTATCTGCCTCCAGAGAAAGAACTGATTGATATATGGAACTAACTATGTATTTTATAATTTAATCATAAAATTTTTATCATTTATGTATTTTACGATTTTATGTGAAATGTTGGCCTTCTCTAGTGGAGGGTTGGGAGGGAGGGAGCAGCTTGGAACTCAAAATGTAACAAAAATAAATAAATTAAATACTAAAAAAAAAAAGGAAACCAAGGCTGAAAAAGGATAAGTGACTTACAAAGAGTCACATAGCTAATAAGTGTGTCTGAGGAAGGATTTGAACTCTGGTCTTCCTCACTCCAGTTCCAGCGTCCTATCCATTGTACCACCCAGTTGCCCCATGTTAATTCTTCATAAGAGGCTTCCTATTGTCTCTGGGGAAAATACAAACTCTTTAGCCAAGCATTTAAGGCCCATGTGGTATCTCATTGAATCACTTTGTTAACTGCTTTTCTTTGTTACAGAGAAAGATTCAATGTAGATGTAGAGAGGTATCAGAAAATGACTGAGACAGAAGACAAGAGTCAAAGCCCTTTGAACACGAATGAATGAAACGCTGGCTAGGCTGTACCTCTCGGCTAATTCTCTTTTCAGAGACCTGGAGTTTGCAGTCTGTCTGACCAGCTCTCACCTCCTTATTTAAGTATGACATGGTCAGAATTTTCTCTTGGGAAAAGTCCTTGATTCAGGGTTACACCCCATTGGTCTGAGCTGCCGTGGTGATGGTCTAACACGCTAGTCAAGATAAGGAGCCTATGTAATCCCTTAGGAAGCACAGATTGCCGAGAAACAAGTCAGAGGGCTACTCTGAACAACTGTGACCTCATATGGACCTGTTTTGTCTCCCCACAACCATGACAACTTTTAAACATCCTCTAAGGGTGTGTCTCACAGCTGCTAGTCCTAGACCAAAACAGAAAGGGAATGACTTTGTTGTGGCAACTACTGGTGTTAGAAACCTGATTTAAATCCCAGGCCACCCGTTTACCATTGACTATGTGATGCTGGACAAGTCAGATGAAAATGTACATAAACCACAGGTATAGAACCTTCCAGGGAAGGGACCTTCCAGGCCATCCAATACAGCCCTCTCATTTTACAGATGAGGGACCTGAGGCTCTGAGGGCTACGTGACTTGTCCAAGGTGACACAGATAGCCAAGAAAGGGAAAATATAGGATGAGAGCTAGAAGGCATGCCAATCAAGTAAGTATCTTTGTCACCATCTGGGACTGTAGCTTGATACATTTGTCAATAAGCATTGATAAATGAAGGGCTTTGTAATCACAGAGTGAACGTGAATGAGCTTATAACACATCCCATGTGGACTTTGCTTTTCTATCCCCTTAAAAGGAATTCAACATTTACCACGTACCTGCAGGGGCTGACCAATCTTGCCTCCTTCCTCTGGCAGGAGCCGGGCTGTGGCCACAGATCTTGGTTTCCTTTCCCCCATTCTAGAGCCTCCCAGGGGCTTCCTCTACCTCAGTCCCTTTCCAACCAGCCATGAGCCCTTGGAGGGGCCTCTGAGTCACTTCCTGTTTTAGCCGGTTGGTCTTTGAGCCCAGAGTTACCACAGGAAGGGCTCTGGATTTTACTCAGAAGGCCTGGGTTCGGAAGCCAATGATGCCACTAGGTAACTTTGGATAAATCCTTCTGAGCTTATAATGTTTGCGTTACCTGCTAACCATGCTGTGGTAAAGAATGTACTTTGGGCAGAATGTAAAGTCTTTTAAAATCAGCTTTTATTGATAAAATCACTTACACTTCTCTGCTAGGTGCTGGAAATGCAAAGACAAAAATGACCCTCAGACTCACAGAGCTAGTTCCAAAAATAGCTGCACAAAAAACTTGAAGCTTGGAGCAGTGCCTCCTCCACCTCAGGAGCAGAGGACAACTTAAACATAGACCTAAAAGCCACAAATAAACTAGAAAAAAATTAGCAAAAGAAAAAAGAACATGACCATAGAAAGTTGCTATGGTGATAGGGAAAATCAAAACACAAACTCAAAATAAGACAACAATGTCAAAACAGCTATAGGCAAAGCCTCAAAAAAATGTGAATTGGTCTCAGGCCAAAAAAAAAAAAAAAAAGAATTCCTGGAAGAGCTCAAAGAGGATTTTAATATTCAAATAACAACAGGTGGTATAGCAGATAGAGCACTGGCTCTGGAGTCAGGAGGACCTTAGTTCAAATCCGGCCTGAGACACTTAACACAAAAAAACTAGCCATGTAACCTTGGGCAAGTCACTTAACCCCAATTACCCTGCCTTCTCCCTTCCAAAAAGCAAAAAAAAATAAAATAAAAGACAAAAAAATATCAGAACTGGGCAAGTGGGAACCACTGAAGTTTTCCCAATCAATACCAAGGTCAGAATTAACCTGGGAGAGTAGAGTTGGATCTTCATTGTTTCGAGGACTGTGTGTTCGCTTCAGGAAGGGCCAGTCACAGATGGAGATAACATCTGGGGAGCTGGAAGGATCAACTGAATTTAAGATTGGTGCTGGGTAGAAGGTAAATTGTTTTGGGGACTTTGGAGGGACAAAATGGACATGACTTGTTCTCACTCCCATCCATCTAGATCAGAGGTGTCAGAGTGCATGTAACTGGGAGATATTTAACAAAATGAATAAAAATATAATAGAACATAGGAGTGTTAATATGTGGTTTTCTAAGTCAATATGCTGACCCGATGGGATGAATGATGTCAGGGCCTTATTTCTGTTGAATGCCATGGATCTAGATAAAATAACCTGGAGTCTGTGAACTTTAGAAAATACGTATTTTGATAATTATGCTGTTGTTTGGTCATTCAGTCACGTCTGACCACGGGAGTTCTCTTGGCAAAGACACTGGTGTGGTTTGCCGTTTTCTTCCCCAGAGTGTTCCCATTTTACAGGTGAGGAACTGAGGCAAATAGAAATTGACTTGGCAAGGGTCACACAGCTAGTAAGTGTCTGAGCCCAGATCTTCCTGACTCCAGGCCTGATGCTTTATCCACTGTACCATGTAGCTGCCCCTTGATAATTATATTTCAAGATAATTATTTTCTTTGTGATGTTATGTATTTAATTTTATGCATTTAAAAACCTCATTTTGAGAGGAGCTTCACCAGACTGCCAAAAGGGTCCATGCCACAAAAAAAGGTTAAGAACCCCCGAGGACACAGATGTCAGATTCCCCACTATCTAGATGGTGTATCAGATAAACACTTAAATTCAAATCCCATCTTACCAGTAGTGTGGCTTGGGGCAAGTCACTCAACCTTTTTTCAGCCTCACCTGCAAAATGGGGGGCATAATGGTACCTACCTCTCAAGGTCGTGGTGAGAAACAGGTAAGTTAATATGTGTAAAGTATTTTGTAAATTTTAAAGCCCAACATAAATGAGAGTGCTTATTATCCAAAATACCTCTAATATCATAAATGTGAGTAGTGTGTAGAGCAAACCTTGGATCTGAGACTCTGAGAAACTCGGGGCAAAGAGAGCCTCTGAGTAGTCTGACCTGCTAGTGATATCACAAATGAGGAGGTGGCGAAAGCTAGGGCACCAGCTGTTGGGTGGCACGTGCCTAAAGGAGAGGCAGTCGCAGTCATGGGGAACTGAAAATTCATCTGGTGGGAAAACACAACTAGACAGAAGTAACAATTGCATGTGATAGTATGGCACCAGGCTAGGGCAGGCTTGGGCTAAAGTCAGGGTTGGTAGCAGGTCTTTGCAATCTTGGGACTTGATTTCTAATCACACCTCTACTATTGATCTACTTGCTATGGCCTTGGGCAAGTTGAATTCCCATGGGGAGCCTATCCCTCCATCCAGGAGCCTATCTGATCGCTACAACAGGTAGTGCTTTCTCTCTCTCCTCAAATTATCTTGTATTCCCCAACTGATAAATGGTCAAAGGCTATGAATAGCAAGTTTTCAGAGGAAGAAATCCAAACTATCAATAGACCTAGAAAAAATTGCTCCAGTTGGGTGTGGGGACATGTTTGTAGTTCCTGATGCTGGGGAGGCTGAGACTGGTGGATTGCTTGAATTCAGGAGCTACGGTGTGGCTAAAGATGATCAGTGGTCTACGTTAAGTCTGGCATCAATACAGTGAGCCCCAAAAAGCAAAGGGCCACAAAGGCTGCCTATGGAGGGACCAATCAGCCCAGGTAAGGAAAATGAAGCAGGTTAGGAGTGGATGCTGCATTGTAGGCCAGGCAAGATACAGATACCCAGTTTTCTTTCTCTTTCTTTCTTTCTTTCTTTCTTTCTTTCTTTCTTTCTTTCTTTCTTTCTTCTTCCTTTTATAATAAACAGTATTTTACCTTTTTCAACTACATGTAAAAACAATTTTTAGCATTCATTTAAAACAATTTTGACTTCCAAATTTTTCTCTCTCCTTCCCTTCCCTCCTTAAAACGATAAGCAATTTGATATAGGTTATATATGTGCCATCATGCAAAACATATTTCCTTATTAGACATGTTGTGAGAGAAGAAACAGACCAAAAGAAAAAAAAAAAAACCAGGAAAAAATAAAGAAGGTGAAAAATAGTATGCTTCAATCTGCATCCAGACTCCACCAGTCTGAATAGCATTCTTCATCATGAGTCCTTTGGAATTGTTGCAGATCATTGGGTTGCTGAGAAGGGCTAAGACAGTCATAGTTAGTCATCATACAATGTTGCTGTTACTGTGTACAATGTTCTGTTCTGCTCACTTCACTTTGTACCACTTCATGTAAGTCTTTCCAGGTTTTTCTGAAAACAGCCTGCTCATCATTTCTTATGGCACAGTAGTATTCTATTACATTTATACACCACAACTTGCTCAGCCATTCCCCAATTGATAAGCATCCCCTCAATTTCCAGTGCTTTGTTTCCATAAAAAAAAAAAAAGCTGTTACAAATATTTTTGTACCAGTAAGTCCTTCCCCACCCTTTTAAAAAAAATCTCTTTGGGACACAGACCTACTAGTGGTATTGCTGGGTCAAAAGGTATGCACAATTTGACTGCCCTTTCAAATTCCAAATTGCAGGAGAGCCTAGTTCTTGCTCATGTATCTAATGAAATTTCCAGAATTAAAAGTACAGCTAAGAAAGAGTCCTTACTTGAGGCTAGAATCTATATCCCTTTTGTTCCACATTTCCTGCTCCAGAAAGTGAGGGCATTGAACAGAAAGGCATATTCCAACTCTAGCATTACATGATTCTGTGACTTAGAGCACTGGGAGAGGATAGGGAGTTGACCTCTGAATCAGGATGAGAGGGATCAAGCCCTAATAGACCCCCCAAACTCCTCTCTGAGACTTTGGGCAGGTCCACTAAGGTATAGAGGGGCTGCCCATCTTCAATGGTAGAAAGAGCTTCCTCAGGAGGGTACTCCCTGGGCCAGTGAAATCACAGGTCCAGAATAAAATAATAAAAAGAAAACACAAGAAAAAGGAGAGGCCAAGTCTTCGAGGCACTTCCACTCTCAAAGTGCAATTTGAAGCAGACATGAACAGAAACTTGCTGTTTAAAAAGAAAACCAATCCACCACCCTAAAACAAAAAAACTTCAAAACCACAAGCTGACTTGGCTTATGAATCTGAGACTGTTAAGTCTTCCAGGCAAGAATCCACCTCAGTTGGGAACAGAGGAATTTCTGGCCCCACAAAAGGCCTTTTTTCACTCTTTCAGTCCTGTTTCTTAAAGGAGACAAACAGGTTGTTTGCTTTCCCAACCATTAGCAGCAAGAAACTACCCTCTCTTCAGTTATTGCAACATTATCAAAAAGTATATGGATTTGGCAAAAAGGCCTAGCAACACGGAATTGAGTAACATCAGTGGGTGGGGAAGGGAACCAGGCCCTGGGGCTAGTGGGTGTGAACTGTTCTCTCCAGCTTTAGAAGGCTGAGAGTCTTGTTGTTCCCTTTAAATAGCCAAAGGCAGAGGAAGCTGGGATTGGCCCTTTAAAAGGTTAACTGTAGCCTGCTGCCTTTTAAGCTACAATACTCTCCTGTGCCCCAGCCAGCACACAGGATGTGCTGTGTTCTTGGGGATAGTTTCTCTTATCTGAGCACTTTTACGTAGGGGAAAAAAAAGGCACCTTCACTGCTAAAGTCTCAAGGCAGGCAATGGGCAGACCTCATGCTAGATGTGATGCTCTCCTGTGGTAGAATGGAAAAAAGACTGCATAGGGTATTCACAAGACCAGGATCCTAGTTCTCTTGCCATCATTACTAATTATGGGACCCTGGATAAAAACGTTTTATTTCTTTTTCCTGAGCTTTATTTTCCTCATCTCTAGGATATGGCTAATACTATCTGCCATAGTTTAAGCTAGGCATATTTTCATCTGGAGTAAAAAAAGAGTTAGAGCTGTGGCATTGACAGTCAATTTGGTTCTGACCTGAAATAAAGGGGAGGTTCAGAGTTTTTGCCTGGTAGAATATGTTCTCTGGGCACCAAGAGGAAGGCAGTGTGGAAGGGGCAGGTGGTATCCCGATCTCATTCATTTGCCTGGCATTATTCAACTGTTATTATTTTGCTTTTTTGGAGGGGGGACGGCAGGGCAATTGGGGTTAAGTGGCTTGCCCAAGGTCACACGGCTGGTAAGTGTTAAACGTCTGAGGTCAGATTTGAACACAGGACCTCCTGACTCCATAGAGCTGGTGCTCTTTTCACTGAGCTACCTAGCTGCCCCCTCAACTGTTATTATTATGAGCTAGCATTTATAGAGCTCATTAAGACTTGCCAAGTTTGTGACAAATATTACCTCATTACCTCTGGGAGGAAGGTGTTATTCTTACCCTCATCTTATGGATGAAGAAGCTGAGGCAGACAGCTCAGTCGGCCCACTAAGTGTCTGATGATAGATTTAAGTTTAGTCATAGTCCTCTGCAGCTAGGTGACACGGTGGAAAAATCTCGAGGACTGGAGTCAGGAAGACCTGCCTGAGTTCAAATCTGGCCTCAGACACTTAACACTTACTAGCTGTGTGACCCTGAGCAAGTCACTTCACCCTGTGTGCCTCAGTTTCCTCATCTGTAAAATGAGCTGGAGAAGGAAATGGTAAACTATTCCAGGATCTTTACTGAGAAAACCCCAAACGAAGTCACAAAGAATGAGACACAACTGAGTAACAGCAACACTCCTTTGAAATCCACCTCATAGGACTGTGTCGAGGCTCAAATAATTCCCTATCAGCAATTTTTGAGCACGTCCCTATGTATAAGACAGAGAGAATTCCTAACCTGCTGGAGCTTACAGTCTGATTAGGAAGACAAGACACACGTTCAGTTAACTGGAGATTTATTAAGCACTCTCTGTGTGCAGGGTTTTGTGCTTAGCACTGAGGGAGACAGAAAAATGAAAAACAGCACTGTCCATGTTGTCGAGGAACTGACCATTAATATGGGAGATGAGAGGAACGCAAATGAAATGAATATGCTACGAACCGTAATGTGATAGGAGGAAAGGTGAAATTCAGAGGGCTGCTAGTAATTTGAGGAAGAAAAGAGAGGTCACTTTGACCCCAGAACAGGGGAGGCAAACATAGGATCAGTATTTCTGAGTACTGTCCAAATCAGATTAAAATGTAATTGGGACATATTTAACAAGACCAATAAAAATATGATAAAACACAGATAACATAACATTTTCAAAGTAGGTCAACCTTTGGTCTTCAGGGTTCCTTATGAAGAGAATAGTGGGGCCCTTTTCTGTTTGAGTTTGACACCACTGCTTAGGGTGGCGGTGGGGGTGGAATTTGAGAAGGCTCCATGGAGGGGACACCTGAGCTGGTCAAGGAAGAAATGATTCAAATAGGGCTGAGGAGGAACTGCATTCCAGTGGGCACAGCCTGTGTGAATGAATACAGGCAAATTTGAGATGTCAGGACAAAACTAGGAAATAGCTAGTGGAAATACAGAAGGGATCAAAGACTGGAGATTGATTGGAGCCATATTGTGAAGGATCTTCCATACCAAGAGCATAGATTGGCAAGGAAAGAGAATTGGAGTGTGACCTTGGCGGAGTCACAGTCTCAGTAAAATGAGGTGGGAGTAGATGGCTTCTGGGCCCCCTCTCTTCCCTAAATCTGGGAACCTGTTTTGTTTGTTTTTATTTTTTTTATAGGTTTTTTTTTTTTATAGGTTTTTATCTTATAGGAAGCCACTGAAAGTTTTTGGGTATGGTAGTGACACCATCTCTAACCTGAGAATTAGGGAAGATTATTTTAACATTGTACAATGTATGGGTGGATTTGAAAGAGAAGCAATCTAGAACCACTGGAAAGGTTATTATTTGAAAGACATGATGAGGAAGAGGGAAGAGTTCAAAATGATTCAAAGGTTTGGATCCTGGTGACTGGAGGATGGTCATACATTTTAATCGAAACAGGGGAATTACATACTTCATATGTAGAAAGGGTAGCATTTTATGCCTTCTCAATTGGGTGGGGGTAGAAAGAGGAAGAGAATTTGGAATTGGAAATTAAAATTTAAACAAATAGAAAGTTGGAAAGAAATTTCGGTGTTGTTTTTAGAGTTGAAAAGATGATTTCGGTCTCGGATTCAAGGTAGGGGAACAGAGTACCATGTGAATGTCTTGAAGTCAGTTGGATGAGGGACTGGAGCTAGGGGAGAAAAGGATCTCAGGACTGGGGATAAATTTGAGACACATCTGCAGAGAGGTGATAATTGAAGCAGTGGGAGTGGAAGGAAAAGCCTACTAACCGACAACAAAGGGTAGTAGATAAGTGAAAGAAAGCCAAGATTACTGGGTTCATCTTTCTTTCTGTTAACCCCTCCCCTCTCTGAGCCTTTAAGATGGGCTTGTACTCCGAAGGTGAGACTTGTTTCCTGAGGTTGGACAGCTTTCAAACGGGAAACTTAATTTGATGGTGTACTCTTTGGAAAGTGACAGAAGGACGGCATTCGTGTGGGGCCCGTTGAATTCCGGCTGTGCCCCACGAGGAGCTGGCAGTGCGGGCCAGTTCTAGCCGTTCGTCTAAATAAACTCCTAAAGACCTTTGGGAGCATTCGGTCTGCGGGGAAGTCCCCCTCCCGCCGCCTCCTACCGCCCCTTGGCGCCTGCTTGACCTGCAACTGGACGGGATCGGGCTTTGCCTAAGGTCAGGGTCAGGGTCTTGAAGAGCCCATACGTGACCTGACCGCAGAGAGTGACCCCACTCATCCTCATTTGGGGCCCAGCAGGCACGGTGACATTCCTGGCTGGCCTCCCATTCCCAGCAAGTTCTGCCTAGACGTGGACTTTGGACACGCGTGTTTACTCAGCTGCGAGACGGAGTTTTTCCTGCCTGCCTGCAGCAAGGGGCCCTGCGGTGACTGCTCACTAAAAGGGGGGGGGGCTACGGGTCTCCCCCGCCCCCAAGCTTCTGCAGAGCCGGCCCCCTTCACCCCCCCAGGAAGGTGGGGGTGGGGCAGGATTCTATTGGCAGCGGCGGCGGCAGCAGCAGCAGCAGCAGCAGCAGCAGCAGCAGCAGGAGGCGGCCCAGCCCCCAAGCAGTCCTTGCTTCTTTCCCCATCGCAGCTCAGGGAAAGCACCGAGGGGGAAAACCCTTCTTCGAGGACCCCAAGAATTCCGGGCTGCGCCTCGCCCCCCTTCCCCCTCCTTCCTCACTCTCCCCCCACGCTTTCCTTCTTCTCCTTCTCCTCTTCCCTCCCCGCCCCTCCTCCTCCTCCTCCTCTTCCCTCTCACTTTCCTTCTCTCTGGTTTTCTCTCCTTCAGATACTCTCCCCGTCCTCATCTTTTCCACTTTAGACCCTCCTCCTTCTCACCTACTAATTCTTTTTCCCTCTTCCTTATTTTTTTCTCTCCCCTCCCCCCATTCTTTCCCCCTCCTATTTTTTTCTTTCCCCTTCCCCTTTTGTGGGCACGGACCTCAACAGCCTCGGTCCTCCTGCGGTTTCTCCTCCCCTATTGGCCAGAATCCCTAGCCACGCCCTCTCTCCGCCCCTCTCCTCTCCCCCTGGGCGGATGTGTGTATGTGTTTGTATGCCTCCAACTGCGTGTGTGAACAGGAGGGGTGGAGGTGGGGGCGGGGAAGGGCGGAGCCACGAATTTCGCGCCAAAATCGCGTAGCACGTACCCTCCCCCCGCGGGTAACGTTGTGCCCTCCTTTTTTTTCAAACCCCAAACTGGGCGGGGATTGGTAGGTTGGGCGTTCACGTGATTAACGGTCGCGGGAAGCCGCGTAGCCCGAACCTTGCAGGCAGATCGGCCCCGGACCCAGCATCTCGGCTTAGCCGCCGCCGCCGCCGCCGCCTCCGCCTCCCCGGAGCCGCGACCCCGGTCCTCGCTCCCTGCCCCGGTCAGCGCCGGTGGCCGCGGTGACGTCCCGCCCAGGCGCGGAAGCCGCTGTTGCCCGGGCCGCCGCCGCCCCTGCGGAGCTCCCCGGGCCGCACGTGGCGGTCCCGCCCCCTCGGCCCCAGCTCCCGGTCCCGGCCCCCATGAGCTTCCAGAGTCGGCACCAGGCGCCGCCGCCCCGCGGCCGGCCCGGAGGCTCCTGCGCGCTGCGGCAGAAGCTCATCTTCTCCCCGGGCAGCGACTGCGAGGAGGAGGAGGAAGAAGAAGAGGAGGACGAGGGCAGCGGCCACAGCACCGGAGAGGACTCGGCCTTCCAGGAGCCCGACTCGCCGCTGCCTCCCACCCGCAGCCCCGCAGCCCCGGGGCCGGCCGCGGAGTCCGAGGGCGAGCCCGGCGGGCTCCGCCGAGCCCCTGGCCGGGCCCCGGTCCCGGGCTCGAGGGAGGAGGAGATGCCGCTGGCCGACGTAGGTGGCGCGGGCGACGGGGACGCGGGCGGCGCCGAGGGCGACTCGTGGGAGGAGGAGGGCTTCGGCTCGTCTCCGGTCAAATCTCCGGCCGCCGCCGCCCCCTACTACCTGGGCAGCCCCTTGTCGCCGCTCCGCGGGGACCGCTCCCCTCGCGGCCGCCAGCGCCGCGACGGTTCCTGCTCGCCGGTGCCCGACTACCCGGGCACGCCGCCGCACAAGACCTTCCGCAAGCTGCGGCTCTTCGACACGCCGCACACCCCGAAGGTGAGAGCCCTACGGGGGCTGCTGTGGGCGCTGGGTCAGGATCCCCGGGGCGGGGGCGGGGCGGGGGCCCTTACATAATCTCCAGCTGCGGCCGCCCTGGCTGCGAGCTCCGGGGCCTGCCCTCGCCAGTGGCCGTTAGGTTATGTAACTGCCCCGAGAGCCGCCCCCGGAACGTGCTGCCCCGGCCCCGGCGCTCCCCGCGGGGGCCCCGGGCCTTGGGGAGGTGGGCTCGGGCTCCCCAGGGGCTGTCAGCTGTAGCGGGTCCCCTGCTGAGGACCGGGAGTTTAAAAAAGAAAGGCCTGCCTTTGTAGAGCTTCGGAACGAAGTGCAGAGTGTGTCTTGTGTGTCCATGCGTGTCTTGGTGTCAAGGACCCCTGGCGTCTTGCAGTGTGTCCTGAGAGCAGACACAGCCCTCTCCGTTTTCTCAGTTGGAATACCGAAGACTTGGGGTTTTAAATTAAAAAGTTTTACTTTTATGTGTTTTTAGTTTTAATTTCGTCGGTTGTGCTGGGTTCTACAGTTGTGGGCTTACGGTACATAGGGGATACCATGTAGCGATAGCCAGATTTTTTTTTTTTTAAATGCGTTTTGTTAAAGGCGCCTTTTGTCTTTACGTGGGTCATTTCAGCCTTCCCCATCTCCCATTGAACCCTGCCTTGTGACAAAAGAAAACGAAGACATTTAAGGCAAAAATTTTTACACATTGAGTTGACAGAATTTGGCTTATAGGACATAGGCTTTATAGGACAAAGCCTGTTTTCTGTTTATGAGACAGTAGAGGTGATATGTATCAGAGCGTAAAATATGTATATCTTTATGTACATCTGTGTATTTGAAGTTACATACATGTGTGTACATATACGTATGTATCCACATAGAACGTCAAAGCTTCCAAACTTCAGTCTACATAATGGTGTCTTCTAACTTCAAAACCTTTATTCTAGCACCCCAGTATTTCTCTTTCACCCTGGGTAAGCAGTATAATACTTAGGATAGGCGTTTAAGTAAACAGTTGTTGAATGAATGTCTCCTCTGTCAAGCCAGTGTGAAAGTTAGTCTTTTGAAATTTTAAATGATTCCAGAAAGAAGTTAGCAGAAATATTTAAGCTAAACGTACGTTCTTCTCTGGGTTTGTTTCCTTGTTTATGCAGCCGTAAAGATGGTGGTAGCATGAGCCTCCAAGTTGTCCGTGTTATTGGCTAGTTTGGCCCGTCCCACCTCTTGGGGAGTCCGTGTCAGAGGGTTGGGGGAGGGAGACCGCCACGGGGAGGTGGAGGTTTCTGGCTGGCTGCCCCTCCTATCGATTGGTTTAGGCATTGAAAGGATTTGTTTAGGAGCTCAGCACCGACTCCAGCCAGCTGGATTTCTTCTTTTGATCTCAGTTTTTACTGAAAAATGAACTTTTATTGAAAAATGAAAGGCTCATTTCAGCTTCCTTTTTGTATTACTTCTGGGGAGCTGTGTTTTAACTAGTTTACTTTTTCAAAAAGTACACCAAATTTAAGAAATCATCCTGAATCAGGTTTACAGCCTTGTTCATCTAGGAACTAGACAGAGGTTTATGAGGTTTTTTGTTTGTTTTGCTGTCAGCAGATTTAGCAGTATAAACTAATTCTTACTCTTCAAGCAGACTAAATTGGCTAAGTGGGATTGGGGGAGGACTTTGTTGATTTTCTTGGATACTGACAAAATTTCCTTGTGGCAATCTAGAGTTTGCTATCCAAAGCTCGAGGACTAGATTCCAGTTCTGTGAAACTCCGAGGTGGTTCTCTGTTCATGAGCTCAGGAAGATCAGAAAAACAAGGATTTGACATGAGACAAACCCCTCAAGTGAATATTAATCCCTTCACTCCAGATTCAATGTTGCTTCATTCTTCAGGACAGTGTCGTCGAAGGAAGAGAACACACTGGAATGAGTATGTCATTTGGTATTGCTATCCAATATTATTTTCAAGTCTTGCTTTTATACATTTGATTGAATTAAAAAATTGTAGTTAATGGTCCTATTTACAGTTAGTTTCTAGACTATGTTGTGTTCTAGAGGTTCTTGAGAGGTAGAAGTGTGTTAGGCTGTAAGTGATGATGGTGCTATTTCCTTTTGAAAAAGGACCTTTGTAGAGCTAGAAGAAATAAAAATTGCCTGCACATCTTGGAGGAAGGCATTGAGAGCTTGGCAGTAAGAGGTGTTACTGAATACTGTTACAGTAGGGCACAGTTGGAGAGATGGGGTGCTGTGGATGATACAGACTGCTTTAGGAGGTAGTGTGACCCTCATCTAGCAGAGTGGAGACATTTTAAAGGAAGCGTTTTTATCAAGGGAAGGGGTTAGAGCTCTTAAATGAGGAGCTTCTTCCAACTCAGAAGTTCTATTATTAAATTCTAGGTTGGGAGAGTTAACTCGGAAGGGCTTTGGGAGATAGTTGTAGTAGGGTTAGGGAATTACTGTACAGGTCATTGGGCTGGGACAAAGATAATATTTGATAGTCATAGAATCCAGAAAACAGATGTGGGGTAAAAGTCTTCCCCTTAAACTAAGCTGATTAGTAATCTTACTTTAGAAACCTTTGAGGGAGAAATACGTGATTATATCTTTACCTCATGCTCCTATTAAAATTCCACTGGTTATCTGTATATACTCGCCAGATAAAGTTCAGAGCTAGGGTTGGAATATGTTTTCCTAATATATTTGATGAAGAGAGCACTGATTCTTATTTCAGTTCCTGTGATGAAGACATGGAAGCGAGTGATGGGGAGCTTGAAGATGAGACTACCAGGCCTGCCAAGGTAGGCTGTTACAGCCTCCTCTTTTGTGCCGTCTTCTGTTGACTTGACTTTTATACTTTTTAAAGTCAAATTTTTTTTGTTACAGAGAATTACAATTACAGAAAGTAACATGAAATCAAGATATGAAAGTGAATTTCATGAGCTAGAGAAGATTGGATCAGGGGAATTTGGTTCAGTATTTAAGTGTGTAAAGAGGCTAGACGGATGTATCTATGCCATAAAGCGATCAAAGAAGCCATTGGCTGGTTCTGTCGACGAGTGAGTATTTTTTAAACCCTAGTCTTTGATTCCTGTGCTCTTTTGTTAAGAGGTCTAGCTGCATTCTGATTCTAAACTTAAAAGGTATTGAAATTGGAAAGGTTCTTTAAAGTTAGAGAAAAGTTGGTCTGGTCAGTTCTGCTTTCTTATTGAGTAGCTTTGTTTTTGAACCTGGGAGTATTTGAAGCCTAGTATGAATTTGGTACATAACTGTACTGCCCTTACCTTTAAAAATAATATCTTTTTGTTTTTACATAGCCCACGTTTCCTTTGTCCCTTCTTCCCTTCCCAGAGAGCTATCTCTTAAATAATTTTTTTTAAGAAGATGAGGGAAAAAAACTGATCAAAACTAATCCACACAAATCTAACGTTAGATGCAGTGTTTCAAACTGTGGACCTCCCATCTTTGCAAAGGCGTTGGGGGATATGTCTTCTCCTACTTCTTCTTTGAAGCCAGGCTTATTCTTTGTAATTTTGCAACATTCACTTTCATTTGTTTTATGATCTTTCCCTTTGCATCATTCTAAGTCCCTATATATGTTGTTTTCCTGGCCCTGCTTCATTTTGCATCAGTTCGTGCAGATCTTTCCCTGTGTCTCTGTATTCATTACCTGTTATTTCTTAAAAGTATAGAAATATTTCATTATGCTTATATGCAACAACTTGTTTATCCATTCACCAACTGATGGGCATCTACTTTGTTTCTAATTCTTTGCTACCATAAATGTACTGCCATAAATTTTTTTTATGTGGAGAGAGGTTGGGGGGGGAGAGTGTGCGTGTGTGCGTGCGTGTGTGTGTGTGTGTGTGTGTGTGTGTGTGTTCATGTTCGTGTTCTGGGTCAGATGGTATGGCCAGTTTGTTTTAGTGATTTTTATTTACATAATTCCAAATTACTTTTTATCAGTGCATAGGCCATTAGTGAGTCTGTCATTGCACAACTCCTTTAGCGTTGACTATTCCCTTTTATCATCTTGACCAGTTTGCTGGGGGTGAGGTGAAACCCCTAGGCTTGTTTTGATTTGCATTTCTCTTATTACTTATAAATGATTTAGAAATTCTTTCATATGGTTATTTTTTGGTATTTATTTAGTATTTGTTTTTTCCCTAGTTACACGTAAAAACAGTTTTTAACTTTTGTTTTTAAAACTTTGAGTTCTAAATTCTCTCCCTTCCTTCCTCCCCAAAGCAAGCAATTCCATATAGGTTATATAAAACATCCATAATAGTCACTTTCATATGGTTATTAACAGTTTGCAACACTCTTGAGAACTGTCTTGGTCTTAAATGTTTTTAGTAGTTCTCTTTATGTTTTGGATATCGAACCCTTCTCAGAGGTATTTATGCCCTTACCTCTTAATCAGTTTCACAGTTAAGCTTTCCTGCATCATAGGACTCCAAGTGGCTATTATTGTGCCTTAACCAAACCTCTGTCCTATATAAAGGGTCCCTGAAGTAGACTGATAGAGTTTATCGGATAATCTGTGATAGGGTCAAGTTGCCTGCTTTATGTTGGTACTGATCTCACACTTCTTATAAACAGACAGAATGCTCTCAGAGAAGTCTATGCCCACGCGGTACTTGGACAGCATTCCCATGTGGTTCGATATTTCTCTGCATGGGCAGAAGATGACCACATGCTGATACAGAATGAATATTGTAATGGTAAGCCAGACTTTTTTAGGGGGATTGTTTAAAACGTTTTGTTTTCCTATTTCTTCCCAGATGAGGAAGCAGGAGTGAAGCAGGAGAAGACTTCTAGTACGCACTGCTGTTTACTGAGTCACCTAGGCTTCTTCTTGTGCCGCTTATCTTTTGTGGTTCTTTTTAGAATTAAGATATTATGACTGTGAAAGACTTTGTTGTAAAGTGTAAAGCATTGAATAGGTGTCAGTTGTTGATACTCTTGGTCTAAACAAAGTGAATACTGAAATTATTCCTAATGTCACTTAAAGTCAACTTTATTGATATATTTTCTGTATCAGTTGAGTTTAATAAGCATTTTATCATCAGTTGCCTGTTTAGAGAAACTAATAAGACCAGGAAAAATCCATTTTCCTTCCAGTTAAAGTGTATTCCAAGGTTTTTGGTTTTTTTTTTTTTTTAATAAGTTGAGTATATTTCCACCCAGTTGCCCTTTCAGGTTCACATGGCCAGTGAGCTGCAGGTGCAGAATGATGCCTCCTTATGCTATTTTCACTGTCTTGCTGCTTCATTAAGTAGAAAGCACCACAGCAATTTTCTAATTAAAATGGAAAAGTAACAGGCACCAGTCACCTTTTCAATACAAATAAACCCTACGTCATGCTTTTTGGCCTGTGCTGCATAGGCAGCAAGAAATAGTAATGCTTTTTTTTTTTTTTGATAGGGAAAAATATTTGAGAAGTCTCCTGGAAGAAAGTCATTATATTATTATGGAAAACAGTCTACATATATTTATTCCACTCTCTCACTGTTGGATTGCATCTCAGACTCATGTAATCTAGCTTCTAATTCTCTAATTCCACTGTCCCGACGTGGCTATCTCCAAAGTTACCAAAGATCTCGTAATTACTAAAGCTGATGGCTGGATCTTGGTCCTCTTCCTTCCTGACCTCCTTTCAATTTGTTACACTGTTAACTATTCCCTCCTAATTAGTCTCTCTTCTGCTTGTGTTACATTACTTTCTGGGCTTCTTGTTCTGCCTATCTGATCTTTCCTGTTCCATCTCTGTTGATGAATCATTATCTTCCATTCTACCACCTAACTGGACATATCCCCTAACACTCTTTCCTGGGGCCTCTCTTCTTCTTGACAGCTCCTTTGTGAACTCTTCAGCTCCTATGTGTTCATATGTCATCCCTTTGCCAGATGACTCACAAATTTATATATCGAAACCTCATCTTTTTTGATCTCCATTCCTGTACTGCCAGCTGCCTAGTAGTCTTCTTCTGGGATGTTCCATAGGCAACTCAAACTCAGCATGTCCAAAGTAGAACTCATAACTCCTCACTCTAGCCCCTACCCCCAACTTCACTCCTTCTGTTAAGGCCATGACCATCTTCCCAGTTAGCTAGGTACACAAACTTGGCCATTCTTGACCCTTCTTTCCCTCACCCCATCTTCCTATATCTGATCAGTTGCCATGGTTACACATTTTACCTTCACTGCATCGGCAACTGCCTTTTCTCCACTCACATGGCCGCTGTCCTAGTTCAGTACTTGTTCACATCTTCCCATGGACTATGGTAGTAGTTTCCTAATTGGTTTCCATGCTTCCAAGATCTCCCTTCTCCTGTTTATCTTCCTCAGAGCTGCCAAAATAATCTCTCTAAAATAGAAATCTGACCATATCTTTCTCTGACTGTGAATTTTCAGTGGCTCCCTATTGCCTTTTGCAATCTGGTTTCATCTAACTTTTCTAGATTTATTACATATTGCACCCACCTTTTATGTTTCAGCCAAACTAGCTTACTTGTTCCCCGAACTTCTCATTTCCAGCCTCTATTCTTTTGCATAAACTTTATCTTCTGCCTTGACTGTGCCTTGGATACTCCCTCTTCACCTCTGCATAGAATTCTTAGCTTCCTTCAAAGTTAGGTACTTGCCTGGCTATAGGAAGCCTTTCCTGATCTCTCTAGGTAAGAGTTCTCTTCCTCCTCACGTTCTTTCTCATTTACTTGTGTGAGTATAGCACCCCCCAAGTATACTATAAGTTCCTTGAGGAGAGGGACTGCTTTTTGTTTGTCATTATATCCCCAACGCTTAGTAATAAGGCCTTGAACATAATAGAACTTAACAGTTTGTTGACCTTGGAGTCAAGCTGTATGAGCCAGGAGTTTTTCCTTGATCCATTTGAGGCTTCCCTTTGCAGTTAGGCTTCAGAAAATAGGTATTCAGTTGTCTTGCCTCCCTTAACATGGCTAAGCTCTTCTATAAAGCCGTCTACAATTGGTGCCTCACCCTCATCTTCTCTTACTCTTTTGTAAACCCTCTGCAATCTGGCTTCTGGTCTCGTGCTGTTTGAAACTGCTCTTTCCATAGTTACCATTGATCCTCTGATGACCAAATCTAATGGTATATTCTTGATCCTTGTCCTTTTTAAAAAAATTGATTTGTTTATTTACTTGTAGTTTACAAGATTCAGTTCCATAATCCCTTGAGTTTCAAATTTTTCTCCCCTCCCCCCCAATGGCAGGTTGCAATCAAGCATAGGATCTGCAGATACTTTCATGTTGGATGTTAGTCTGGTTGTAAAGAAAGGTTGTAACTGATGGAATAAACAATAAAAACCTTTTACTTTTTGGAGGGGGAGGGCAGGGCAATTGGAGTTAAGTGACATGCCCAAGGTCACATGGCTAGTAAGTGTTAAGTGTCTGAGGCCAGGTTTGAACTCAGGTCCACCTGACCCCAGGGCCAGTGCTCTATTCACTGTGCCACCTAGCCACCCGGATCCTTGTCCTTCTTAACCTCTTTGCAACTTGTGACATTGTAGATGACTCTTGTTACTTTCCTCTCTAGGTTTTTGTGACAGACTCTGCTCTGTCCTGGTTCTCCTCCTCCTTGTCTGACTCTTCCTTCTTGGGCTTCTTGCTGGATCTTCCTCCAGGTCATGTCTGCCAAAGTGGGTGTCACCCAAAGACTCTTACCTGGACTTTTCTGTTCCTTCTCCCTCACCATTATCTTACTTTGTGATCTTATTGGCTACTTTGAGTTCAATTATTTCTAATCAAATGATCTTCAGATCTATTTATCCAGCTTTAATCTCTCCCTGACCATCTAGTCTTACATCACCAACTGCTTGTTGGACGTCTCAGACTGAATGCCTATAGGCATCTCAAACACTACTCAGTCTTCCCACAGAATGTAGGCCCTTATCACTTCATGCTTAAACTATAGTCATAACCTTCTGATGGGGCTCCCTGCCTCATGTCTCCCCTTTCTAGTCCATTCTCTATTCAGCTGCCACATCTAAAGCCTAAGTCTGACCATATTATCACCCTAGGCAATAAACTGAAGTAGTATCTTACTACCCTTAAGATCAGAGATAAAATCCTCTTGTTTGGCTTTTAAAGTCCTTCACAGTCTGCTCCCTTCCTTTCCAGTTTTCTTCCTTCTGTGTATTCTTGTTGACGCGGCCTCCTTGTTTCTCATTGAACAAGACCCTCCATCTCCCAGATCCATGCTGTTTCACTGGCTTTCCCTGATGCTAGCAATGTTCTCCCTTTTCGCTTCAACTTTCTGGCTTTTTTCAAGATTCACCTCAAATCCTTCCTTCTACAAAAGTCATGTCCTCGTTCTTCCCCGTAATGTTAGTACCTTCCCTCTGATATTGCCTCTCATTAACACGGCATGTATGTCTGTGTAAATAGCTGTTTGCACGTTGTTTCCTCATTAGAGTGTGAGGGGCTCTTGAGGGCAGGGGCTGTACACCTAGCACTTAGCCCAGGTCTTACCACCTCGTAGGTGCCCCTTAATAAATGTTTGTTGAATGATTGAATGCAACAATCATTTATTAAATTCTGAATCTGCGGTGCACTAGGGGAGAAGCCAGGGCCACAAAATTGAAGTAAGACATGATTCTTGACCTTCCTGAAGCTTTTAATCCACTAGGGGCAATGAGAAGTGACAGCCAACCCATGACACAAAGTAGAGCAGGGTAAGTGTGTAAAACAAGTACCAATAGAATTTTGCAGGAATGGTGAAAGATCATTGCTGACTGAAGGTGTTGGGCAAAGATGTTGTCTGACCTGTGTAGAGAATTTACGTGGCTTTAGTATAAATATCTGTGAAGGGCTAGAGCTAAGTATTATGGCCAGGAAACAATTGATCATATAGTCTCTCTGGAATAGAAGGAACTGGTCAGATAGTTAAAGGGGCTAGCTAAGAGGAACTGAGGGGTCTGACCCCAGAGCTGGCATCTGTCCCAGCCATAGAGAATGTGTGGAGAAAGTGTTCTGTTAGGTTTGAATCTCATGAAAGTCAGGGACCAATGCTGTAATTCGACATTGTCTTATTTTTCTTTTGTCTGGATTTGGATGATTCTGTGAGAGTTAATTACAAGGAAGAAGTTCTCAAAACATACTTTGTGCTTTGTTCCCAGAGAGAACCTCTTTGGGGCTGAGTAAATAAGCATAACTTCCCTCTAAAATCAAGGGACTTGATTAAAAACAATTCAGAAGGGAAAAGCTAATTAATTTGTGTCTGTTTTCTCAGGTGGAAGCTTAGGGGATGCCATAAGTGAAAACTACAGAAGCATGAATTACTTTTCTGAAACAGAACTTAAAGATCTCCTCATACAAGTGGCTCGTGGCTTGAAATATATTCACTCAATGTCATTGGTGCACATGGATATTAAGCCTAGTGAGTACAATATGAACATTTTGCTCTATTGGAGACCACATTACCTGATCTTAGATGAAAGGACTATGTAGCTTCATAGTAAATTTTCTTGGGTTAGCTTTGGGTGCCTTGCTTATGATGGGTTCTTCTCTAAAGCATCATTATGGTGTGGAGGTGCCCTGGATTCTCAAAAACTATGCTAGCAGGTGCTAATAAACTAGGAAGACTTTCAGGTACACATAAGGCATTTGGCTAAAGGGAGATAGACTCATTTCCAGAGGGTTGACCCACAGGCAATGAATTTTTTTCACCTGTGGCAACTCCCAGAGATGTCTATTAAGGGATGCAGGGCACTGTCCACGCTAGTGAAATTAGGTGATTTCACCAGTTCTTAAAACATAGACATTGAATATCTTTGTATATCCTTTAATAGCTAACATTTATGTAGCACTTTAAAGTTTGCAAAGTGCTTTATACATACTACATTTATTTAAAAGTTTGAACAACTTATACTATTAAAAATTGGGACAGTGTTGGGGAATTAAAAGTATGTTATAGTTCTTGACTCAGAATATAGGTTATTTTAGAAGTTATAGTACTGGGAGCACCTAGTTTGGGGATAACCTATGCTTATTTTCATGAAACCTACCTGAGTTTATTTTGAGTATTTTATTGAATGTTTTTAAGAACTTTATAATAAACTTATACATCCAGACATCAATGGCAATTTAAAATGAATATGTAACATTCCCCAGTCCTTCTGGTGACTGAGATACTGAGAGAGATGAATATTCATGGAGAAACATGGTGATATAGTTAAGTGGCGGTCTGTGATCCTTTAAGATACTGCTTTAAAGACTTAGAAGGTGGTGGTAGTTTCACTGCTGTGGCTAGAGATATTGCTTGGGGCTTGCTTCTCATGGTGAGATTATAAGGGCAGAGGCTGGCTCCATCCTTCTTGTAGAAGAATCTAAGTTATTAGAGAATTACAGCCAAAAGGAACCTTAAAAGATTTTGCAGATACGGAAACAGGTCCTGAAAAGGGACACACCAGGTCCCACAGGTAGTGACAGAACTGGGACCCAAAGAATCCCACCCCAATGTTGTGCTTCACAGGCTGATTGCTCTTTGCATGACACCAGAGCATTTGGACAAACAGACATGGCATTCCTGGCTTCCTTGATCAGTGTGAGCAGGTATAATTGTCATAACCCCTGCCTCAACTTGTGGCATTATTGTTGTTCAGTCCTGTCTGCCTGTGTGTGGCCCCGTGGACTATGTCTGTGGCTTTTCTTGGCAGATTCACTGGAGTGTTTGCCATTTCCTTCCCCATTTTATATGTGAGGAACTGAGGCAAATGGGGTTAAGTGACTTACCCAGGGTCACACAGATAAGATAGTAAAGGGTCTGAACTCATTTCTTTCTCACTCCAGGCCCAGTGCCCCACTGTGGCACACAAGTAGATAATTCAGCCTTAGAGACTCAAGCTCTTTGGGGAGCTGTGGTCAAAGAACAAGGAAGGATGTGTGTCTTTGGTCGAGTCTGGAAATCATTCATCTTGTATCTGTGCATATTTGTGCCTGTCAATCTTGCATTTCTAGAAATAACATTAACATTCTTAAAGGACATTTATAACAAACCACTTTGGTTTAGACTTCTGATTTGAATTATTTACCTTTTGTCTCCACATTTAATAGTAAACTAGCAGTCTACTAGGGTCAAACCTTGGCTCTGCCACTTTTAGAGCTGTGTGACCTTGAGGAAGGCTCTTACCACCTGAACCTTGCTCAGGTCCGTCCTCATTTGAAGAATGGGGATGGTAGTATTTTCACTAAGTACTTCACACAGTTGTAGGGCTCAAACAAGGGTCTGTTTAATAATAATAAGTTAATAAAGCCCCATACCGATGTAGGGCTATCATTAATTCAAGTCTAGCATTAATACTCCTGTTAGTCTGAAATTAATGAAGTTTTGACTGAACTTTGACACCTGTATTATGTAATTTTTAAAAATGCAAATTTTTATTTCTGCTCATAGTTTTTTTCTCCCTTTGGCAGGTAATATTTTCATATCAAGGGTGTCAATCCCAGGTACAGCTGAGGAAGGGGATGAAGATGATTGGACAGCCAATAAAGTTATTTTTAAAATAGGTAAGAAATCCAGATCCTTAGAAGATTATTATTTGTGTTAGTGTAATAACACAAGCTTCCATTTTGTTTAACTTGACTTTTGTTTTCCCTAGGTGATCTTGGACACGTAACTAGGATATCTAGTCCTCAGGTAGAAGAAGGTGATAGCCGTTTCCTGGCCAATGAAGTTTTACAAGAGGTGACTTGAGCTCCCAGTGCTGAATCAGACTAAGTTACAGCTGTACTAATTGTGGGCCTCTGTGATTTCATACAGGGCATCTCCTGGTAAAATGAAACTCTCCTTGAGAGTAGAGACCGTTTGCTTTTTTGTCTTTGTTTTTCCCTTGCACATAATAGGTGCTTAATAATGTTAGTTTAATTAAATTCAACAAACCAGTGTGGCAGCTATGTGAAAGACACTGTGGCCTAGTTAATGTTGCTCCAGCTGTGTCAGTCTTGCAGTAATACCATTTATGACACTATGACCAACCCCTAGAGCAGTGGTTCTCAACCCTCCTAATACCGTGACTCTTTAATACTTGTATGTGGGCGTATCTGCATGTGGGCAGACCCTCTTGGAGATGGATAGAGGAGCGGTGTCTTGGTTCCTAAGACCATCGGAAATATGTGTTTTCCCATGGTCTTAGGCGACCCCTATGAAAGGGTCGTTCGACCCTCAAAGGGGTCTCAACTCACAGGTTGAGAACTGCTACTCTAGAGTAACATTGTCGAGCTTCAGGGCACTACCTGCCCTCCACTGTTTTACATAATGCTGGGTTTATCTGTAATCATTGAGTAATATTAAGTTAGGCATGTATGTATTAAAATGCCTGGAGATTCGAAGATTTAGGAAGTGATCTAATCAGTTGTAAAATATCTGAGCAGTTTCAAAAGGAAGAACAGGTTAGACGTGTTATACTTGGCCCCAGCAGGGAGAAGTACTACAGGGAAGCAGCTTTTGACTCAGTCAGGATGTAAGGAAGACTTCTGAGAAACTAGTATCGTTTAAGGGGTAATGAGAGGACTGCTGAGCTCGCTCCTTTCTCCCTTTTGATTTTTATTTTATTTTTTATGATTATTTTGGGGCTACATTTATTATTTCCTTTCCCCTTGCCATAAAAATAATAAAATAATAAATTTTTCAAAAGTTGTCAGAGCAAATGTGCTTAGTCCAACAGAACACGTAGCCTCAGACACGTGTGTTTCGTTCTGCATTTTTAGTTCATCGCTTCTCTGGGAGGAAGTAAAATGGCATGTTTCTCAAGCTCTCTGGTTCGTGGTTTTATCCATGCACTGATCAGAGTCATAGTCTTTCAGAGTTGCTTTTTTCCTTATAATGCTGTTGTTGTGGTATAAATAGTTCTTCCAGTTCTTCTCACTTTACTCTGTATCAGCTCATAGGAGTCTTCACAGTTTCCTCTGAAACTCCCTTTTAATCATTTCTTACAGCACAGTGATAATCCATTACATTCATATGTCGTAATTTGTTACCCATTCCCTAATAGGGAGACATTCCTTTAGTCTTTCTCTCTCTTTTTCTCTCTTTCTTTGTCTTCCTTCCTTCCACTGTAAAAAAAAAAAAACTACTAAAATGTGTTTGTGCACGTCCTCTGTCTTTGACATCTGTGGCCAAGTGACCGTGTGTTGGGTTTAAGGTTCCGGCTAATTTCTTGTTGCTTAAAGTCTAGTCCAGCCCAAGTCTGAATCCCTGCTGTAACACTGAACCTACGGCCCTAGCAACATTTTTATTGTGTTCCATTTGTAAACAAGGCTGGTATTGATGGAATCTAGAGCATTCCTTCCTGAGACCATTTTCATCTCTGTCTTTTAGAACTACTCTCACTTGCCAAAGGCAGATATTTTTGCTCTGGCCCTCACTGTGGTGTGTGCTGCTGGTGCTGAACCACTCCCCACAAACGGAGACCAGTGGCATGAAATACGACAAGGAAAGCTGCCCCGGATACCACAAGTCCTTTCACAAGAACTGACAGATTTGTTGAAAGTAAGTGTTGGATATTCTCCATAGTTCTGCCTTGTTCTGCTCTGTTCACCAGGGTGATTGTCAGGGGGCATTCCATTTCTTGAGTCATTCAGTTGGAGGTCTCTTCCTTTTCTTTCAAAAAGGTCATGATTCACCCTGACCCAGAGAGGAGACCGTCAGCAGTGGCACTGGTCAAGCACTCGGTGCTGCTCTCTGCCTCCAGGAAGAGTGCGGAGCAGTTACGCATAGAGTTGAATGCAGAGAAATTCAAGAACTCCCTCCTGCAGAAGTAAGTCCTGGGGTGTTGTCACAGCATTGGGGGCCTCTGTCTTGTTTGGGGATGAGCTCATAGACCTCATGTTTTGTGTCACTCTCCTTTCTGAACCGACCCCTCGACTTTCCTTGTAACAGGTTTTAAATAAGGAGAAAACCAGTTGAGCAGAACCAGCCACACTATTGATGGAGTCTGGCAGTGTAGCTGTGTTCTATGGCTGTGGTCTCACAACTCTACCAGGAAGATATACTTTGTCTTTGTAAGGGGCCAACCTCGGCCCTTAAGAGTCACACAGCATATGGTTCCTTTTTGGTCTTCCCACTTAGATGGCTGTGTTCATTGTATAGATTGTTGTCCTAGCTCCACTTTCTTTATCTCTGGATCAATTCATTTAACTTTACTCAGGCTTCTCTAAATTGTTCAGAGTAATTGCTTTGTTTTGTTTTATGATGCACTAGTATTCTGCAACATTTATGGCCATAATTTATTTAGCCATTTCCCCCTAGAATGAGCACTGTTTCATTTATTGATCTTTGCTGCTATGACTATTTTGGTGGGTGAGACCTTTCTTTTTTTCATCTCCATAATACTGTGTTACAGGGCAACTTTCACAGAAGGGGCATAAACTCCCTTGGTCCAGATAGAGACTACATTCCTCCAGTGTTCTGTTTGAAAACAAAAACAAATGAGTACGTGCTGAAAGACATCTGGGTCTTGGGTTGGAGGGAAAAGTGCAGCCTGTGTTAAGACCAAAAACAGTACCTTGGTCTGAGCTCTGTCCTATCGGTATAAAATCCGGATGTCACAGCCATCACTCTAGACCGGTTTTCAGTGGGAGGCAGCTTTGCCACCATCCTGCATTGTTGGCGTGCCACCCCCTGAAGCAGATGCCAGCCCCTTTTTCCAGGCTTTCTCATGATTGTATCTTTCCACAGACCTTCTACAGAGGAGCCACCCAGCATCCCAGAGGTCTTCTCTGGTTCCACAGAGGAACTAATGTTTAACACTTAAGTGGTTGACCTGCTGTCTCTTTCTCCTCCTGTTTCTAGCTCCCCCTTCCTTGCCTCTTCTCAGTAATGGCTGTCATAGGGCTAGTAACTTGGTGGTTGTTGGTTAAGGACAATGCGTGTCAGAGTTGTATAGTTCTTTTGAAAAGGTCCTTTGCCTGCTTTGCCTCCTTGACAACTGAAGGAAAAAGAGACTCTGTAGTACTGACTGAGGAATTTTTGTGTTTTTATCAGTTTTGTGGATGTCTGACGGAAAAGATGTCATAGAAGCTAACTTTTCGTAATGGGCTTTTTCATCTTGGCTAAGCTGCCCCTCAAACAGCAGGCTGAAGAAGTCCTATTCAAAGCCAGAAGACCCTCCATGGCCTGTCCCCACTGGCCCAGCTTTGGGAACTTGGGGTCACCCCATGTGGCAAGGCATTAAAAGGAGGTGTTTTGTCAAGACAGACCTAGGAAGATATGCTTTTCTTGAGAGAAGTAGGAACAAAAACCACTCTGCAGTATTGCCTTAATGGCTGTTTAGTTTACCTAGGAGAAACTAGGTTTGGCAACCACAAACTAGCTCCAGCGGTGGGGAATCTGCACGTGGCCTCCTAGGTCTTTGGATGCAACCCCTTTGACTGAAACCAAGTTTTATGAAGAAATCCTTTTTCTAAGGGTGGATTTACTCTGTAAAGTTTGGATTCAGTCAAGGGCCACACTTGAGGGTGTAGAGGGCCGTGTGACCTTGAAGCCATAAATCCCCGTCCCATACCCCCTCCCCAGCTAACCTTTGTCTCACAGTGATTGTGTTCTATTAAAGGGGATTGATTTGATTTGTCCCGAATTAGCTCACTTGAGACATACAGGGTGTGAGCCTAATTGACACTCACTCTCAGGTCAGTAAGCAGGATGTGAAAGCCATGGCCACAGATTTCAGGCTGAAGAGCACATTGTGTTCTGCATGTCCTCCTTGAAAGAGACCAGAACTGTGGCAAGCATCTTTAGCATTTATCCAGAAAGATGGTGAAGACAAGTGCTTGTTGGTGGGGTTTTAAAAGAAGCCCTACATCGGGTAGGGATTGGGATTGTTTGGCTGCTAAGGTGCATTTCCAACTCTGGAATTCCAAAGTTCTGTCATAAAGATGTTAAGCCCGTCTTCATGTTTTCACTTAAGGATAATGGTGGTAAATTGAGAGTTGCCTTTTCCACCCCTTGCTCCTCACAATTTTGTCCTTCCTTGAGTAGAATTTGCTAAGGATAGCAAGCTGTTGGATTCCTGCCTCTTCATTCACTCTTTCCTCTTGTAGAGAACTGAAGAAGGCGCAGATGGCAAAAGCGGCTGCAGAGGAGCGAGCTCTGTTCACAGACAGAATGGCCACTCGGTCCAGCACGCAGGGCAGCAGAACCACGCGACTCATAGGGAAGAAGATGAACCGCTCTGTCAGCCTGACCATCTACTGAGTTGCAAAGATGGCGTCTCTCTGTACTCACTTCTCCATCTTCCCTGTCTGTACTTGTACTGAAATCCCTTTTGTGGGTTTTACTGGTGAATTACAGTTGGAAACTGTATTTTGACCATTGGTATTTATCTTGGACTTGGTACCTGGTCTTGTGGTCTGTTTCCCGAGGCCCCCCTCTGTTACGTTCCTGCTCCACGTTTCACCAGCTGTCCCAGGGTTAACCACTATTGTGGTGTGCTGCTTTGAGATTGCTGTCGCATTGTATAACAGAAGGCATTGATTTCTCCCGTACACCGATCAGGAGGACTGTATGGCCTTACTGCAAATCAGAGTCTGCCTTTTTAAAAAGGAAACTAAGTGCTGGAATCACTCAGCACCAACCACCCTGTAATGTACCTGGTGTCAAACTTCTGTTGTCTAATTGTGAATTTTACTTGTATATCCAACTGGGAGCACTTTGTAGGCATTACAGAAACCATGGGAGAATGGTTCCATGGGAGTATTTGCCTTGTGAATTTGCTGCTATCTTAGTTTTGTCTTTGCTGTAAAATTGTAGCATTAAAACAATCATTGTTAATAGGCTTTCTGTTGAAACAATTATGTGACACATATAAGCTGCTCAGGAAAAAGCAGCTTTTTTTCCACATTTTTTCTTGGAAGCTAGTGCATTAAAAAGATGCACCTTTTGTCTCTTTTTGGAACTCTGTATTAATGTAGTATAATTATTACTGGTTTTGTAATTCTTCCCAATAATGGCCTTCCTGCCCCACCCTTTCCAATTTTTAGAATTGTTTCCTTCTTTTCCTTTTTCCTACTTCCAAATATTTGTACTGAGCTGTACTGTTAGTCTGTTTTTAAGTGTTTTGCCTGTTTCTTTGATATTCATGTATATAAATTGATTTTTGCTGATACTGTACAGACCTGTAATCTGAAATACCCAAATGATTTCTCACTGTTCCAAGTTCTTCATGAAACATACTTTGACTGTAAATTAGCCTTTTGAACTAATAATACAGACTGTTAGTGGATTTCGTGGATCTTGCCCCAAATAGAATTGACTTACTGGTTTGTCATTAATCTTGGTTTTAAACGTTTACATTTGTCTGGGTTCAACTTATATTTTTATTGGTTGATGAGCATATTAAAAGTCATTCGGAGCTTACTAACTCTCTGAATGCCTTTGCGCTCTCTTGAGTTGGGTCTTGCATTTTGTATAGCTTAGAGTATGGTATCATTTGAAGGAGTACTATACTAGAGGGAGAAAATCTGGATTTGTGTCCTACAACCTTTATTTAATGTCTTATGTGTAAGCCTGCACAGATCATTTGACCTTGGGCCTCAATTTTCTGTAAAAGAATAAAATCTCTATTTGTAATTATTAATTACATTATCCCTAACCATAAAATAGAGATGACACTTGTACATCATCCTCATCATAGAGGTTTTGGGTGGCAAGCCCTCTGTAAATTGTTAAATGCCGTCGTTAATGATGTGTGCCAGGCTGACAAGTTTGAAGACTGTTGCTATACTGGAGATGTCAGTGGGGACAGAGATGATTAGTATTTTAGCTTCACTGGATAGTTCATCACTTCTTAAAGGGTGTGGTGCTCAATGCTTACATGATTTTCTAACCCTAGAAAAATTTTTATTGACCTGAAAAATTGTAACCACTTAGTTTTTGGTCCTTAATTCAGAAATTTTAGAAATCTTGAGAGTCAAGAGGATTTTTAATTGCAACTCTTAATTTTTGAAAAGTTTGGTTTAAAAGGTTTGAAAAGTAGTGTTTTTTATGTGGCTCTTGATATGCTACGCATTTGATTTCCTGCCTGCTGAAGAAATTACAGTTCTTTTCTGTAGCTTCAGTTTGGGAACATTCTGGTTAACACTTGGCTTTTTTGTTGCATCTAAATTTTTAGAGATCCTTTTTTTAAGTTGGAAAAAGATTGAACTTGATATCAGCCTTACTGGTTTCAGAATTTGGATGTGCAGACTGAAATGCTGGTCAAAAGTGAGGAAAGTGGAAAGTCCCCATAGTCAGGGAGAATGTATTTAAAACAAAAAGACATCTAGTCCTCAAATATTTGTAAAGAAATGTTTGTTTGATGCATTGGTTTTCTCTTGAGGTTCTCCTATCCATAGAATAATAGACATGGAGCTAGACAAGCCAAAGAGAAACTTTATGGATAAAAGCAACTGAGTCTCCAGGAGCTTGTGATAGCTGATGTGGCAGAATTGCCGCTTGTGCTCAAGGATTCTTTGACAGTCCTCGATTCTCTCTATTATCTGCCCAGCTACTGTTTCAGCTAGTGTAGTTACAAATACATTTGACCTGGGTCTGATCATCTGAACCACAAGCCTTTGCAGTGTTTTATCATTCTGTTGAAATTTCCTTCAAAGATTGCTGGTATATTTCATAACTAAATGGTCTTTTCTCAGTCCCGATGGTTGATAATTCTGTAGCTTTTGGTACTGTTGGTAACCGCCCTCTGGATGGATACTCTCCAGGGTTCCCTGGGCCATCTCTAGGTAGACTCTCTTGGTGATCACATCCTCTTCCCCTGAACTTGGTTAAAACCTCTACAAAGATGATACCTACATCTATAATACTTCTAACCCTAATCCCTTTTGTTCCCATTATTTTGAAAAGACCTACATTTCCAGCTTCCTGTTGGACATTACCCCAAAACCCTATCACCTCAAATTCAGTATGTTTAAAACAACTTACCTGCTTCCCCATTGAACCCTGTCCGTCCCAACTTTTTTTATTCCTTTTTTAAAAATTAAATTTACTTACTTTGTTGCATTTTAAGTTACAAACTCTCCCTCCTCACCATGCACTCTCATGAGAAGGCTACCATTTGACACAGATTCATAAATATATGCAAAGCCATGCCATGCATACTTCTATTTATCGATTCTTTCTTGGGAGGTGGATACCATCTTCCTTCGTAGGTCCTTGGTAGTTGATTTGAGTATCAATAGTACTCAGAATAACTTGGGTTGTCCACAGTTATTCCTCAAACAATATTGCTGTTACTGTGTTTAATATTTCCTTGGTTCCGCTCATTTCACTTTTCATCATACAGATCTTTCCATGTTTTTCTAAAATTGTCTCTTACAGCACAGTAGCATTCTATCACAATCACACACCACAGCTCGTCTAACCATTCTCCAACTGGGCATCCCCCTCAGTTTCCAGATTTTTGCCACCAACTTTCCTTATTCCTGTTGCATCATCGTCATTCCTGAATCATCGTTCATGCTCCTCCCTCAGTCCCAGATCTCCCTTTTCCAATAAATTTCTATATCTTGACAGCCCTCCCTTTATAACATTTTTCAATTCCATTCCCTTTTCTACTCACCCTATTTTAGGCCCTCATGACCTCTAGCCTGAATGAATACGTTAGCCTTCCCATTGCTCTCCTTGCTTCTGTCTGTTTTCCAGTCTTGTCTTCTGTGAGGCTACCAAAATAAATAAGAGGTCTGATTGTGCCAAATGATGGTACCTCAGTCAGTCATTTCAGACTTTTATGACCCCTTTTGAGGTTTTCTTGGCAAAGATACCGCAGTGGTTTGCCATTTTCTCCAGCTTGTTTTATAGATGAAACCAAGGCAAGCAAGGTTAAGTGACTTGGCCAGGGTCACATAGCTAATGTGAGTGGCAGAGGCCAGATTTGAACTCGGGAAGATGGAGTCTTCCTGACTCTAGGCTGAGTGCTGTATCCATGGCATCACCTAGCTGCCGTTGGACCCATAGGTCTGCCTTTTTTTTTTTTATTATAAAAATCAGGATGATCTACATATGTGTCAAGGATATCCTTGATGAAAATATGAGAGGGAAGCAGAAAACCTACATTTATTAAATACTGAGTTCCTGGTACTGTTGTTAAGCCCTGCTAGAATCATAAACCCTTATCCACTTAAAGGTGCTTTTTTTTTTTTTAAGGGACCACTTATCTATTAAGCTGAAATGATCATACTCTAATGGGTATTTTAAACTATTTTGATCTTATGACTTTGTCAGAGGATCATAGCTTTAGAGCTGAAAGAAAATTTTAATTAGCCATCTGATTAGACCCCTCATTTTACAGAGGGAAAGAAAAGATTTATTAAACCCTCTGCTTATGTGCCAGTCACTTTACAAATATCTCGTCGTTACCCCCCATTTTATAGTTGGGGAAATTGAGGCGGACTACGGTTAAGTGACTTGCTTGGGGTCATATTGCTATTTAGTGAGACCAGATTTGAATTCAGGTTCTCCCTGACTCCAGGCCCAGAGCTCTATCCACTCACTTCACTGCACCGTCTATCTGCTTCCCTGGTTATGTAACTTGTGCAAGGTCACACAGGTAGCAAATAGTAGAACCAGGATTTGAACCCAGTTCTGATTGTAAAGCCTGGGCACTTTTCCATTACCTCTGCTGCATCTCCATGCACATCCCAGCCTATCTGTGACTTGCTGTGCCATTCTCTTCTTCCATGTGCTTTCTGTCAATGGAGATGCAGCTTCAGGCAGTGGAGAAAGGCCTAGATTTGGAGACAGAAGACTTGGGTTTCAGTCTTTGTTACCAAATCTGTGTGACTTTGGGCTCTGCATGTTCCGGCCAGCAAAACAAGATCGTGGAACTGAATGACCTTGAAGGTCCTTCCTAGCTACAGATCTTAACTGCCCCAATGTACTAGAGGCCTTCTGGTTCTTTCAAAACAACTATGATCTCATCAGTTTGGGAACCTTCCATGCCTTCACAGCCTGTGCAAAGAAACTGGAACCCAACAATTAAATGTGCACAAAGTTATGTGATTCACAGATGATGCTCCAGTAGGAATGACTGAACAAACTGGCACGTGAACATAATGGAATACCGTTGTGCTGTGAGACATGGTGAGTATGAAGAATTCAGGGAAACTCGGGAAGCCATGTAAAAACAAAGACGGGGCAAAGTAGGCAGACCAGCAGGAAGAGTCACACACTGACCTCAGTATTGCGAAAGAAAACAACACTGGGAGAACTCTGATCAACTTGGGGAGCAATGATGACTTCAGAGGGCTGATGATGAAACAAACCTATTGACAGGTTGGTAAAATACTGGCTCAGAAGGAGACACATTTTTTCAGACAAGTCTCATGTTGATTTGTTTGCACTGTTCTTCGTTGCTAGTGAGGGATTTTTTCATTAGCCAGGACTGGAAAGGGAGAGCAGTGTGAAAAAAAACAAAACTTCGATAAATTTTTTCTTTTTTAAAGGAGAAAGAAACAAAAATTTTCCATGTAAATTCCAAGAATCAACAATCCTGGGGACCACTGCCCAAATTCATTCTTATCTGAGTCCTGGCATCGCTAAGCAAATCAGTGAAAGTAGTTTACAGGAAACACCTACAGAAGGTCTTAACTTCCTGCCCAGATGTGATTCCAAGCCCCTCTTCAGTATATAAACAATCAATCCTGGTGAAAGAGCCTTGTTTCTACGATAGATATCAAGTTGCTGTGCGCAGTCATGCCAAAAAATATAACCACAGAATCAGAATTAATTTCAGAATTAAAAGGGAGCTCAGCAATCTACTCCAAGCCAAACCTAAATGAGATTCCTTACTACCACACACCTGCCTGACATCATTTTGTCTTGACTTGGAGACCTCCAGGGAGGAGGGACTGGCTATTTCCAGAGGCAGCCTGTTTCACCTTTGGGCAGCTCTCCATGGCAGGAAGTTTTTCCTTTCATCAAACCTCAACTTCCTTCCCCCCCCCCCCCCCCATAGTCCACCCATTCTTCCTTGTTTTGCCTTCCATGGCCAAGCAGAACCTAAAAAGCTTAATTGATTTTTTTTATGTGACAATGGCTTAATGCAGGGGTGGGGAACCTGCAGCCTCACGGCCACACATGGCCCTCGAGGTCCTCAAGAACATTTGTTCTATGAAGTTTGGATTCAGTCAAAGGGTTGAATTTGAAGACCTTGAGGGCCACATGTGGCTTTGAGGCTGCAGGTTCCCCATCCCTGGCTTAGTGTGTCCACAGTTTCTTCATTCCCATGGAGTGTGATCTTCAGGTCCTTTGCCCTCCCCTTACTCATGTGCTTCTTAAAATGTGGTACTTAGAGCCAGATGCAGTGCTCTCTCTGCTTTGATGATGGCAGGGGTGTAGCAAGGCTACCAGTTTTTAAATTCTGAATTCTTATTGCAGCCAAAGATTGCATTAACTTTCTTCACTATCATATCACACTGATGGTATATATTGAGACTTAGAGTCCACTCAGACCCTCAGATTGTTTTCAGATAAGCTACCATAAGGGGAGACCTCATTTGAGGTCTTTAATAAGACTGAATGATCACTTGTAGGAAGGATTTTTTTCTTCACTAGATGATGTCTGAGATCCTTTCCACTCTAAAATTCTGTGACTCTGTTGACTTGCCATGTGTCCCTCATTTTGTACTTGAGTGAGTACCCTAGGGGGAAGTAACCAATTTGTGATAGAGAAGGAGAGATAATCTTGGTTGTAGCCTGATGGACTTGCTAGATTTGGGGAGGATTGTTTCCAAAGGATTCAGAAAAAGGAGAGGCAGGAAACCCTGACCTTCTGAGAAGAGGTCCAAAGATTTTGCCAGCCTGTCTAAAGGGTCTGTGACACCAAAAAGTAAAAGTAAAAAAAAAAAGATGAACAACCACCGTACTAGGCATAGGATTATCATCCCCATTTCATAGGTGTGTAAACTAAAGTTCAAAGAATTTAGTGTCCATACAAGTCCTAAGTGTAAGGAGAAGGCTGTGAGCGCAGGGCTGCCTGCATTCCCTAGCCAGGATGCCCTTCCCTCTCGTTCCCAGCTCGCCCATGTTTCTCTCCTCCTCACCTCGTGTGGGATGCTGAGTTCTCTCTAGTTTCTCGGAATCTTTCTTCTAGTGGTGTTCTCTCTTCTACTGAGAGCACTGAACCAGGACTCAGGAAGATGTAGGCTCGGGTCTTCTTCTTTAGCTGCATGTCCATGGACAAGTTACTGAAGCTCTTTGAACTTTATGAGCCTCATGTTCCTCTGGCTAATAATTAATAAGAACGATTGCTAACATTTACATAGATAGCACTTTTCATGTGACGGGCACTGAACTAAGTAAGTTTACGAGTGTCATCTTACTTAATCCTCACAACAACCCCTGGGAAGCAGGTACTATTATTATCCCCATTTTACAGATGAGGAAACTTGAGGCAAACAGGTTAAGTGACTTGCCCAGGGTCACACAGCTAGAAAGAGTCTGAGGCCGGATTTGAACTCAAGCCTTCCTGAGGCTAATGATATTCATTTTAGCCAACCAATCAATCAATCAAAAAGTTCTTATTAAATGCTTACTATGCTCCAGACGCTAAGCTAAGGGCTGTGTAAACTAAATAAAGCAAAAACAATCCTCTCTATCGGAGCTTTCATTCTAATAGGGGAGAGAATACACAGAGGTGCCGAGTGTAGAAGGCGATCTTGGTGGTGAAGGTCCTGATAGCAGTGCTTATCTTGTGGAAGGGGTGAAAGCCAAACTCACACCGGTCAAGGACCCTGAAAACTTTGAAGAGTTATAGAAATGCCAGTTATCAGTCACTGTTACCCTAGAGCACAGGGGGCTCCTCAAGCTCCTCCTCCCCTTCTCTTCCAGCAGTAAGACTGGCACGTATCTGCCACAGACAACTGACCGTAAGGTTATCAGTTACCCTTGAGTTGGAGCTTACCCGTCATAGAACTGGAGCCTGAAAGTGCCTCATACATTATTAGGATGTTTCTTCAAGCAGGAAAAAAAAAGTGCATTCTCTGTAGGGCCCTGCCACATTTTTCTGTATGCCAATAATTCTGGGCTCTCTAGAGAAATTCACAGTAATGGAATTGTTGGGCAGGTAGGTGGTGCGGTAGGTAAGAGTGCTGGGATTGGAATCAGGTGGACCTGAGCTCAAATCCGGCTTCAGACACTTGTTAGCTATGTGACCCTGGGCAAGTCACTTTACCCTGTTTGCCTCAGTTTCCTCATCAGTAAAATGAGCTGGAGAAGGGAATGGCAAACCACTCCAGTATCTCTGCCAAGAAAACCCAAATGAGGTTGCAGAGTCTGAAATGAATGAACAACAACAAATGGGACTGTCAGGTCATAGAGTTCAAACTGGAAGCCCAAGGGTACTGTATAACAATCCAGATCTTGGGTGGGGGGCAGGAATGTATGTAAAAACGCCTTTAAGTTTAATTTGCAGTTATATTTTCTTAAGTCCAGATCATCAATAATTAGGTGAGTGACAGAGGATAGTGTTTAGGACCTGAAGTCAGGAAGACCTGAGCTCAAATCCAGCCTCAGACACTTACTAGCTATGTTACCCTGGCCAAGTCACTTAACTTTTGTCTGCTTCATTCTCTTCAGCTCTAAGATGAGCATAATAATAGCACCAGGATTGTTGGGGGTGGGGATCAAATGAAATAATATTTTAAGGTGCTTAGCCCAGTTGCTGGTATATAATAGGTGCTTAATAAATGCGTAGTCCCTTTCCCTGTTACCCAAAACAGTAAATCAAGCCCTGATTTGTAGCATTTTTCTTGGTGATTTCTGAGGCTTAACATGCTCACACTGAAAATTTAAATCAGCTTCTATAAGGTGAACAGACCTAAGAGGTCATCTAATCCAATCCCCTTATTTTTTACAGAAGAACAAACCAAGGTCCCAAAGGGGAACTGGATTTGTCCAAGGCCACAAAGATGGTGGAGCTGGGATTTGATCTCTGTGTGACCTTGGGCAAGTCAGCTTCCCTGGGTTTCAGTTTCACCTCTTGCAAAATGAAGACTGTGGAAGGGATGGCCCCTGAGGACCCTCAGAGGCTAAGCCCAGCTTTGCCCTTCCCTACCTGTCTGATTCCCCCTCAGTCGAACAGAACGCTTCTGTAGAAGCAAGAACGTTGTTATAAAAATGTCCTCTACACTCTTGTCTGCATATTCTTGGGGGAGTCTCTTTCATGGGCCTCACTCTCCTCCCCTGTTGGATTAGATGACCCCGGCCAGCTCTAAACCACAGGGTCCTTTTAATCCCTGGGCATTTGCTAAAAAAGCAAAAAGGAGCAAATTTGAATTGTAGTTTATTCCTAATTAATCTCCTGGTGTCTGTAACTTGACAACCTGCTGGGGACCATGAACAATTAGTAAATTATTAACCAATTTCTCTGCAATTCCTCCCCACACACAAAAGTTAGGAGAGAAAGTGTCCCTTCCACTCACAAGCCCCCTAGCAAAATTCCACAAGTGATATTCCAAACACTTACTTCAACGTTTGAAGGATCCTTGGGTTCATGAGAGTGAGGATAGGGGAGGGAGTTTCCCTCTTTTCCCCTTAAAATCCCTGCCCCTCCATGTCTTAGCAGACAATCTGTGTAAGCTGCTGTGTCCATAAAAACAAAACTAAAAAAAACCAAAACCAAAGCCAAACAAATTCCTCTCCAGGTGATTAAGTCTCCAGTGACAAACTTCGGCCCAGTTCTCAGAGAATGGACCATTGCCAGGCCCTCATTCCTTGAAGCCCTGGCACCTTGTATAGATGGATGGGTAAGAGCTGCTGAATCTTGGGCTCCCCTGGCAGAGCCTCTGAGGTCCTGGGGTCTCCTCCCCTCCCCACAACGAACTGAGGCATCCGGGCCGCAGCCCCTGTCCTTGTTTGTTTGAATCCTCCTTGAGTTACCAAGTCTACAAAACACTTCAAGTAACTCCAGCTCCCTGGAAACCAAAAATCAACTTTGGTTTTGCTTTCTGGTCTGGATACTATCGCAGCTTGTAGCAACACCTGGTGGCCAAAAGAATCCTAGTCTTTAAGAAAAAAGAATAGTATAAAGGGTCTGAGAAAAGTACCAGGAAATTAGAGTTGGCTCCTGGGTCCAGGTGGAGGGGTGTGTCTCTAGGCATGTTGGGGAGTGGGAGATGGAAATTGGCGTATGGCTCTCTGCCCACTCCCCATTTGAACTCATGGCCTTTTTAAAACCCCTGCCCTCTTCCTCTTAGAGCCCGTGGTAGACTGTCCCCAACTCTTCAAGCAATTCAGAGGAAAGGAGCTGGGGGCAGTCAGTGCTGCTGCTGCAGTCAGAGCAGGTCAGAGCATCCCAATTAATCCCCAGGGCCCTGGTGCTGGGAAGGAGAACAGTAAACATACTTCTGGAAAGTCCAGCCCTAGTGGTAACCTCCAGGCCCAACCTCTGTGAACAGGCTCATGACGGCATTTCCCTTTCAACAAAGGTGAGAAATTATGCTCCGTTCTTTTGTGGTTCCTCTCATTCAGAGATGCCAAGACTCGCCACAAACACTAACGTGTTCTTCCCACAAGGCTCCGCCCTCCCCAGGGTCTTGAATAGTCCCTGAATTTGTGGGTAGAAATTCCAGAGAAAGGCTGGGATTCCAGCAGAAAGATTTGCTTCATTTTATTTTAGGGCTGAGCCTCGCTCAGCCTTTTGCTAGGCTGTGCTCTGGGGATAAAAAGAAGGTTAAGACCCTGTCTCATCCTGCCCTCAGGAGCTCCCAGTCTTGTTGGGGAGCTAGGACAAACTCACACACATTTGTTAATTTCCTTATAGATAATGAGATCATCCAGACATCCAGATATTCCTCCTTAGACTGTGAGCTTGCTGAGGACAGGCACTGTCTTTTGCCTCCCCAATATTTGCCACAGTGACTAGTGCATGGTAGGTGTTTAATGAAATGTTTAGTGACTGACTGACTTTGTGGATGACATTGTGCCCTTGCATCAAGCCATAGAATATTACAGAGCTTTCTAAATGAGGTAAAAAAAAAAAATCATTCAAACCAACCATCCACACAGGAAAAACCAAGTGGATTTACCAGTGGTAATGCATTCTAGAAGTGCTAGCTAATATGATAATTGATTAAGCATTAATTAAACACCCATTCCAGGCATTGTACTAGAAGCAAAAACTGATTATGAAGACAAAAACAAAATAGACCCTGCCCTCAAGGACCTTACATTCTGCTGGGAGAAACAACATGATCCCTCTTAAGAAAGTAAATTAATCCGGAATATGCAGGAACCTTGTCCATTGACTAAGTGGCACGGTGGATAGGCTTCAGGACTTGGAGTAGGGAAAGCCTGAGTTTGAACCTGTTTGAATCTCCCAGACACAGTACTAGCCGTGTGATACAGGGTGAGTCACATAACTTCTTTCAAGCTCCCTTTCCTCATCTATAAAATGGGAATGTTAAGAGTACCTCCCTCCCAGAGTTGTTATGAGGACACATGAGATGAGATATGTACAGTCAAGTGTTCTCAAACCTCTAAGTGATAGATAAATGATGGTGATGATTGGCTGTTATTATAACCATATATCTTGAATAGACTCTGTGAGGACAGAAAGAGCAGAACCCAGAGCTAAACCGGAAGAAAAAGGTCAAATGACCCCTTTGGCAAATTTCTTGTAATGAACAAAAATAAATTTTCTGTCTTTCCTTCTGCCCTGCCCTGCCCCACACACTTAAAAGAAAAGAAAGACCAAACAAATATTCATTGTGATGCAAAACAAATTCCCTCATTGGTCCAATAATTACATGTCTGCAGGAGAAGAAGTGTGTCCTGCTGAGGCTCCGGGGAGGACCCCAGCAGGGAGTAGGGACCCGGAACTGGGACAAAGCAAAAGCAGAATGAATGTGGTTGGCTCACTGGGGCTTGAAGTAGGGAACTGGGAACCCAGCCCAGAGCTCATTCATCCCCCTGGTCCTGGGTCACCCCTACCCCCACCCCCACCGAGAGATGAGACAGATGCAGAGGATCTCTTCCCTCTGCCAACCCATGGTTAGACTTTAGGGAAATACCTGAAAATTCTGTATTAACTTATTTCTGTACATAGAAGCATTCTGTTTCTCCCTGCAGAACTTGAGGTCCTTGAGGGCAGGGACTGTTTTGTTTTCATCTTCCTAATCAGTTTTTGCTTCCAGTACAATGCCTGGAATGGGCATTTAATCAACGATCATGTTAGCTAGCATTTATGTAATACATTACCCCTGGTAAAGCACTTTATACACGTTATCTTATTATCTTATTTGATAATAGGCGCTGTTATGGTCTCCACTTTACAAGATGAGGAAACAGACTGAGCAATTCCAGTGGTCTAGGTATGATAAAGGTGACTGTACATATCTCATCTCATGTGTCCTCATAACAACTCTGGGAGGGAGTACTCTTAACATTCCCATTTTATAGATGAGGAAAGGGAGCTTGAAAGAAGTTATGTGACTCACCCTGTATCTATCACACAGCTAGTACTGTGTCTGGGAGATTCAAACAGGTTCAAACTCAGGCTTTCCCTACTCCAAGTCCTGAAGCCTATCCACCGTGCCACTTAGTCAATGGACAAGGTTCCTGCATATTCCGGATCAGGTCACACAGTCAGGAATGACCATAATGACAATAATGGTGATAACACCTACAATGTGCCAGGCACTGGGTCTCCTTTGATCTTCCCAATAACCCTGGGAGGTAGGTGCCATTATTATACTCATTTTATAGTTGAGGATACTGAGGCAGGCGAAGGTTAAGTGACTTGCCCAGGATCATACCGTAAATATGATGTAAGTAGGTGTCTGAGGTTGAATTTGAACGCAAACCATCCAGAATCTTCTGAGTGTCTGAGGGACTGTGAGTATGCCAGTAGCTCAGCTGATATGTGGGTGAAGCATCCTCGGAAGGGTTGGATAGGGCTGTATCCTGGCCTCAACATTTAGTGGTCACTCCAGAGAGACTTAAAACCAGTCATCCTATTTCTCTGAACTGCCTCCTTTTCCTCATCTGTCAGGTAGGGACAGTATGTGCATTATCAATCTCATGAGGTTTTTTGGGAGCAAAGGACTCTGAAAACTGTAAATTACTATGGAATATGAATGGTCGTTGTTTCTGTGGAGGCCTTGAATGCCAGGCTAAGGACCTTGGGTTTTATCCCATAGGTAGCAGAAATCCCTCTATGGAAGACCAATGCCATGATAATGACAACTGGCATTTCTAAATGACTTGGAGTCTTTGGAAGCACTTCACCTGTGTCCTCTCATTTCACCTGCAGGAGATCCCTATAATGGAGGTGATTTCCCTATTTCCTTTTTACAGATGAGGAAACTGAGGCTTCTAGAAATAAGTGGTCACCCAGTTCAGAAGCGTTAGCGTCCTGCCTCACTCCAAGTCTAGTGTTCTATCCACTATTCCACACTCACTGTCTTTCAAACCAGGACAAGAGTCATGAGATGAGAACTCTCAGAGGAGAGGTAGGATCGGGGATGGGTGGGTGGGAAGGGGTTCCCACATTGAGAAAATCACAGCTCATTCATAAGTATCCAAGGGAGGAACTCTTTTCTGAGGAGGGGTTGCCCCAATGAAGCTGATCAAAACTGGGCTTTAGGGAGATTAGCGTGATTACAGATGTCCTGGGTACAATGCAGAAGGGAGAGGCTGGAGGCAGAGAGGCCAGTCAGGAGGCAATTCCAGTGGTCCAGGTATGATAAAGGTGAGAACGGCTTGAAATCCAATAGGGGCAGCAGGGACAGAGAGGAAGGGATGGATGTGAGAGGGAGTAGGAAAGGAGAATCAGGGGGTTCTAGTGACTGAATATGGAATGCTTTGTTCTGCTTTCTCAAAGAGGGGAAGCGCCCACCTTGACTCAAGGGAGATAGATGGGCCTTCAGCTTTGCTTCCCAGAAAGGTAGATCCCATTCTGGTCCAGCAATGTCCGTGGCTAAAAGTCTCTCCTGTGACATTGATTAAGATGAGATATTAGGAACATAAAATGCCAGAGCTGGAGGATTCATTTTGTCAAAATGATGGGGATACAGCTCCAAAAAGGGGAAGACTTTGGCCTTGGGTCACAGCCAGTAACGGGGCTGTGGCTCTGCTTTCTGACCCCCAGTTAAAGGTTTCCTCTCCCTATAACTCTTCTTAAAGGCTTTGACATTGTCTGATGCTCTGCTTTCCTTGGCTCAGTGGAATGTCAGTTCCTTGAGGGCAGAGACTGTTTTTTGTCTGTATGTTCCCAGCTCTCCCAACCTCCCCTGCCTGTTCACCCGGTCTCCCCCATGCCCGGAATGCCCTCTTCTGACTCCTACCTTCCTTCAATCCTCAGCTCAAACCCCATTTTCTTTTTTTCTTCCACTTAATAGTATTTTATTTTTTCCAATTGCACGTAAAGATAGTTTTCAACATTTACTTATATAAGATTTTGAGTTCCAAATTTTTTCCTCTCCCTTCCCCTTCCCCAAGATGGCAAGCAATCTGATATAGGCTATACATGTACAATCATATTAAACATATTTCCATATTAGTCATGTTGTGAAAGAAGAATCGGAACAGAAGGGGAAAACCACAAGAAAGAAAAAAGAGAGAGAAAATAGTATGCTTCAATATGCATTCAGACTCCACAGTTCTTACTCTAGATGTGGCAAATCCCATCTTCTACAAAAGGTCTTTCCCTCCCTCCCACAGCTAGTGCCTTCCCCGCTCAGATTCCCTTCCATTTAAATAGTGTCTATTTTGTACGTGTGTGTGTACACACATATACATATATCGGCATGCTGTCTCCCCCATTAGACTGTGAGTTCCTTGTGATCAGGTATTGTATGTTTATCTTTCTTTGTCTGACACTTAGGAGGGACTCAGTAAATGCTTGTTGAATTGAATGAAATTAATTGACAAGAGTAAAGGGAATGAAATAATAATAATAATAACAACTCACTTATATAGCACTTTCTTTTTAAACTTAGGAGGTGGGTTGCTTGCTTCCAATTTTCCTTTGGACCTGTGATTTAAGCAATAGAGAAGATTTCCTCATTCAATAGTGCAACCATTCTTATCCTCACTTTAGGGAGGAAGAAACTGAAGGTCAAAGAAATTAAGTGACTTGGTGTATCAACAATGCAGTATTTATTGGCTTAGGGAAGGATTGACATAAACTCTAAAATGGGCATCTTGCCACATAGAAGAGTAGGGGGAAGGGGGATGAGAGGTAGGATGATGGAGGGGAGGGCAGGGTAGGGGGGAAGGCTGATGAATGTTCACATTTCTGTAGAG
>CM053592.1:156140026-156231369 GCA_028646515.1 Pseudochirops corinnae
GGAGAGAATAGACTGGGGGAGGGGGGATGCACTGGGATGGCTGTTTTGGGGTGGTGGGTAGGGGAAAGATGGGGAGAAAATATGTAGCTCAAAATCTTGTGGAAATGAATGATGCAAACTAAAATAAAATTTAAAAAAAAACAATGCGGTATTCACAATGCCTACAGTAACTGTAAGTATGCTGATATGGTTGTTAACCACAAAATGTAACAGGCTCTCTATATGGGAAATATAGCTAGAACATTTATTCAAATACCAGAAAACTGCATCCCAAAACCAGAAAGTCAAAGCCAACACAGTAGTTAGGAAGTTGGCACATGTAGTTAATGTAGTAAACACCCACATTCTCTTTTTTTTTTTAAACACCCACATCCTAAAGCCTTCAAAACAGGACAGGCTACCTCAGACAAAGATCCTCCTCTCCTCACTCACGGCAACTGCTCAGCGTCCAGGCAGCTTGCTCCCAGCAGCTCCGGCCCCGGCAGTTCCCATCCCTGGCAGTCCTCAAGCAGGAGTCCTTAGCAGAGATTCTAGCCGGCTCAAAGAAAAAGGGTTCGAGCCACAACCACAGCCACTGCTTCCAGTTATCACCACACAAGCTCTAGCTTGGCTCAGCTTCCTCTTTGCTCCACCCCTTCCTGCTATGTCAGCAAGATCAAGGGGCATGGAAGATCTTCAAATCCCATTATCATTACACTTGGTCATGAGGTCACACAGCTGTCAGAGTCAAGAGTGAAACTCAAGTCTCCTGACTCTTTCCATCATATTATATAGGAAGTATTGGCTTTAAAAAAAAAGTAAAGGAAACTCTTATTGCTTTTAGTGGTCCCAAACTTCTTGAAATAAAGTTTCATCTTTATATTTTTAAAAACTTTTTCCCCCCAATAATCAGCATTTATTTTTATCTCTTTCTGCCAAATTGGAAACAAAACAACAAACCCTTGTAACAAATATACATAAGCAGGCAAGACAAATTCCAGTATTAGCCATGTCTAGGAGTGTACATGCAGGTCCAGCTGTCAGAACGTCAGGATGAATGGGAGCTCAGCTCAACAACCCCATGAAGGGCTTTGATTGGTTGATTTCCTCTGGGTCTGTTCATTAAGTAATGCTGATACATGTGTCATATCTCCCCTGGCGAGGCTGGACAAATAGCCTCATGGTGGCACATGATGCTAAAGATCCTGGGAACTGTTTTTCTTCCAAACAGGAGAAGAGAGGACCCTTACTGAAGAATCAGCACTGGAGGGTGGAGATTCTGGGACAGAGAGAGTTTAAAAAGCACTCTGGAGACAGAGAAGAGAATTGGAGATAGATTGTGGCAGTACCCATCGAGCAATAAACATTTATTAAGTGCCTACTGTGTGTTGGGCACTGTATCAAGAAGAGGCTAAAGGGAGCATAGACAGATGGAAGTCTTCTTAGAAACCTCTTAACCATTTTCCCCCTTGGCTCAAGCCTGGCTTAGTAAGACAATCCATCAGAGAATGACTGAATTCTGGCTTCTTGGAGAAATCACAGATAATGTGAATCTGCACTCTTAGTTTCTCTTATTTGTGTTTTTGGCAGAAGCAGTGGGTGATAAGGGTTAATCACTACAGGTTGTTTTGTGTTTTGCCTTAGGAAGTGTGAAAGGTAAGGAAATCCCTGGATATTTGATTTTGCTAAATTCAGCTGACTGGGAAACCGCCATCAAGGTTTGGCAATTGGCAAATTGCTTGGGAGCTCAAAACATCTGAAGAATTCTATTTGCAGTTTGCATTTTAAAATTCTTTTTTTTCTCCCTTTTTTGGAGGGGTAAGGTAGGGCAGTTGGGGTTAAGTGACTCGCCCAAGGTTGCATGGCTAGTTTTGGTGTTAAGTATCTGAGGTTAGATTTGAACTCAGGGCTGACTCCAGGGCTGGTGCTCTATTCACTGCTACCTAGCTGCCCCCTGCAGCTTGCATTTTAAGGCAAATTTGCAGAGAAACTAAGCTAAATAGAACTCTAAATCCCCAAGTGCTAATCTCATTTCCTCCAAACTGGGGCTTGTGCCTGAGGCCTTAAGGGTAGAGAGAAGGGGAAAGGAGGTGAGGGTGGTAGAGACCTTTAGAAGGTTATGGTTTAAACCTGTCCCAGTAATCCCTGTTGAGCAACTAGGGACTAGAGCCCGCTTTCTCATCTTCAAGAAAACTCCAACAACACAAGCAAATTTTCTTGTGAAATGTCTGAATGCAAGCAGGGGCACTTCTTTACTTCATGACCCTCACCCAAGGTAGCTATTTTCATCATGTTACTCATGCAAATGCTCCATGCCTCGTTCCCCTCAGGTTTCGTTCTGGGTCTGCCCACACATCTGCACATTCAGGGAGGTGCACAGGAGGCTTCCCCCGTAGGTCACTGCATCTGTGGGTAGCTCTGGAGGGATCTGTTTCAGTAGCTGGGGGTTTCCTCTGCAGCCTTGGACTTTTGGAGACTGATGCTGGACTCTTGTCAAGACCTGGGACACTTTCTTTTTATTTCTGGCTTAAAATATTTATTGATGCTCTTTAAAAAAATCTTTGTCATTTTCCAATGATTTTCCCTTTCCAACAGTCCCCACCTTTTAACAGATAAGTACAATCAAGCAAAACAAATGAGTACATTAGTCATGTCTGAAACGTATACTCCAGTCCCCCACAACTACCACTAAGGGGAGAAATTATTGTGGAGTAGGAGTCCACCTTCCTCATCATCACCATGGCCAACTTTTACTATCTCTACTATTTTCTATCATCTCTTTACTATCAAACTACCACTGATAAGCAGATGGGTTCAAGAGCCCTGGGGTGGCAGCACCCTCCTTCTGTCCCCTTGCCCAGCCCCATCAGACTACTATACCTGCTGCTAGCTCAGCCCTTACAGCTCTTATTTGGGGGGAGAGCAACCTATGGAGAAGGAGTCAGCCATCTCCACTAACTGCTTCCCATAGGAAAGGCAAGCTAACCTAGCTGGAGCATCAAGGCAGCCTGAGGGAGAGAGAGACAACAGGCAATGTGAGTCAGGCAGGTGGCATCATGAACACCATTCCAGTGATTCCATCTTTCTTCACATCCTGATTGATGGACAAAGCCCAATACCCTAAGCCCAAGAGCCTTAGGAATAACAATATGTCCAGCCCAGTGTCAGATGGTTCAATATCAGAAGCCGATATGACTTAAACAACTCAACAACAAAAATGACAACAAATACTTTTATTCGATTCAAAATACACCTCTCTGCCAAGAAGAGAGAGACATATTGCACTGTCAGCCTTCTGGAGTTAAAATTGGTCAATGTGTTGATCAAAGTTCTAAAGTCTCTCAATATATTTTTTAAAAATACTATATTATATATTTTATATTTACAAAAATACTATTTTTATATTTATACATATTATATATTTATAAAATACTATTATTAAAATAGTATTTTATTTTTTCCAACTACATGTAAAGAATTTTCAACGTTCATTTATGAAAGATTTTGAGTTCCAAATTCTGCCCTCTCCCCCTCCTTTCCCACCTCACCGAGATTGCAAGCAATCTGATATAGGTTATACATGTGCAGTCATGTAAAACATACGTCCACATTAGTCATCTTAATGTAGTTTTGTATTTTTGTGGATCTTATAGAGCATTCTACTATTCTCCTCCTCAGCAGTTCCAACAAATCTTCACAAGTTTCTATGTTCTCTTCATATTTGCCATTTCTTATGTGTAATAACACCCTTGGACACTTTCTACTCTCCAGGTTGACCTGGAGCACAAGGAAGGTCATGTGGAACTATGGGAGCCTGTCACTGGGCAGTGTGTTACCTTGCCCTTGGGTCAAATTTAGCATAAGGATTTCCCCTACTCTAATTTGTATCATATCTGTCTGTCTTCCATGAATCCTAACCTTCTCTGCAAGAGGGAGCTCTGGTGTCATGAGAAGAGCCCTGGATTTGGGGTTGGAAGCCCTGGGTCTTCTAGTCTTGGGTCTACCCCTCATTAGTTGGGTGGCCTTGGACAAATCCTTCCACCATCCAGAATCTCAGTTTTCCCATCTGTGAAATGAGGATAATAGTACCTTGTTCAGACATATATCCCAATGCAGTCCTGATCCTGAATTCCCACTTTGTTAGTATCTGCTGAGATTGTCGCCTACCCTAGAAACCCAACCATGGCTGAGATGGACGAGGATCCACTTGTGAAATAAGATTTAAGCTGGGGAGGTGATGGGGTGGGAGAGGAGTAAGGAGGAACAATGGATTTCAATTTGGACTTCCATAGAGTCCTCCCTGATCTCCATGTGTGTTCTCCCTCCTCAGATTGTCTTAGGATGCTTTGTCTCATCTCTCCTTTGCCATATTTACCCCCTCTCTTTTTTATCTCTGGACATATTTAGATATCTCCCCCCCCCAAAAAAAGGAGGTAATCTCATTGAAGGCAGGAGCTGTTTTGTATTTGTCTTTGTACCTTAGGCACTAGCTCAGTGTTTGGCACATAGTAGGTATTGAATAAATGCTTGTTAAGTTAAATTCATGGGAATGCTTGGGATGCTCAGAACACAATGGGAGGAGACTTTGAAATCATGGATGTTGAGCTAGAAGGAGCCTCAGACGCCTTCTAGTCCAACCTTGTCATTTACAGATGGAGAAACTGAGGCCCACGGGTTACACATAATCACACAGGTAGCAAGCTTCAGGAGTCGAATTTGAACTCACGTCTCCTGATTACAGAACTTGGTCTCTACAGGTCAACTTACAAACCAAGGCAAGGACAAGTGGCATGAGAATGATCACCCAGCAACAAATGTTTATCAAGCACCTTATGTACTTGATGTAGAGTGTCTGTCCCAGTACAGAGAGTGAACAAATTCCTATATGTAATGAGCTTACATTCCTAATGGGGGAGACCAACGAGAACATATACAAACATATTGGATGACTAGAGATGTAGACACAGTAGTAGTCAAGGAGGTTTGAGAGGAAGGGAACCCCATTTTGAGGGATCAGAAAAGACTCCACTAAGAAGATGGTGCTTTTCTGGTCAGATTGGCTAAAATGACAAAACAGGAAAATGACAAATGCCGGAGAGGATGTGGGAAAATTGGAACGCTAATGCATTGTTGGTGGAGTTGTGAACTCATTCAGCCATTCTGGAGAGCAATCTGGAACTATGACTAAAGGGCTATAAGTAATTGCATACCCTTTGACCCAGTAATACCACAGGTATATCCCAAAGAGATCATAGAAATGGGAGAAAGACCCAGATATACAAAAATACTTATTGCACCTCTTTTTGTGGTGGCAAAGAATTGGAAATTAAGGGGATGCCCATCAATTCTGGAATGGCTAAACAAGTTGTGGTATGTGAATGGAATGGAATACTATTATGCTATAAGAAATGAGGAGCAGATGGACTTCATATTTACCTGGAGAGGCTTATATAGACTGATGCTGAGTGAGAAGGGCAGAACCAGGAGAAATCTGTACACAATTACAGACACAACGTATGTGTGATGACCAGCTTTGATAGACTGGACTCTTCTCAGCAATGCAACTCCAAAAGACTCGTGATGGAGAGAGATGTCTACATTCAGAGAAAGATCTAGAAAGAACTAGAACAGAGTTTGAATGCAGACTGAAGCAAACTACCTTCTCTCTTTCTTTTTCTTGTTTGGTTTTGTTTCCTCTTTCCAATTATTCGTTCCATGGGTTACAATCCTTCTTTACAACCTGACTATAGTCTAATGTGAAAGTATTTGCGGATCCTATACTTGATTACAAGCTGCCATGGGGGGGGGGGGGTGGAGAGGGAAGGAGGGGAGAAAATTTGAAACTCGAGGGATTGTGGAACTGAATCTTGTAAACTAAAAGTTAACAAACAAATTAATAAAGACCAAAAAAAAGATGGTGCTTGAAAAAATTGCATCTAAAAGGAACAGAGGGACTTCTGGAGGCAGAGAGAGGGAAGGAGGGTGTTCCAGGAGTGTGTGCCTGTTACAGCAAATGCACAGAGGTGGGAAATGGAACGCCACATGTGAGGAATAGAGGACAGTTTGCCTGGATCACAGAAGAGGCAGTCAGAGAAGAGAAGGGACGTATTTGCCCAAGGTGAAAAGCTACTATTAGATTTGGAATGAATGAAGCTAACTGAGAAACCCATGAAGTTTCATCCGCCCACTCTGCGGTTTTTACAGACTTTGTACTCTTCCTCTTTCTGCTCCTTTTTTCTGCCATGGTATTAGTCCCAGGTTGTGCTGAGGAAATGAATGGGTCATAAGGGAGGGGAAAGGGGAGAGAGAAAAAGAGAGAGACAGAGACAAAGGGACAGACAGAGAGACACATAGAGACAGAGAGGAGAGAAAAGAGAGGGAGAGAAAGAGAGACAGAGAGGAGACAGAGAAAGTTATTTTATTAGCGGGGAGGCAACCGCAGTTGGGAAAATTAGAAAAAGCTTTTGGCAAAAAGTTGCATCTTAATTGAGCTTTGAAGTACACTAGAGATTCTAGAAGGTAGAAGTAAGGAGGGAGAATGGGGCAACTATGTGGTTCAATGGATGGAGTGTCAGGAAGACCTGAGTTCAAATGTGATCTCAGACACTTACTAGCTGTGTGACCCTGGGCAAGTCACTTAGCCTGTTAACCTTTATCTACTGGAGAAGGAAATGTCAAACCATTTTGCCAAGACACCCCTGTGGAGAGGATTGGTGGTTTATTGTCTACAGCAGTGGTTCTCAACCTGTGGATTATGTTCAATTTGTAACAATGAAAATACATCCTGCATATCAGATATTTATATTACGATTCATAACAGTAGCAAAATTACAGTTATGAAGTAGCAACGAAAATCATTTTATGGTTGGGGGTCACCACAACATGAGGAACTGTGTTAAAGGATCTTGGCATTAGGAAGGTTGAAAACCACTGGCACTGGGTAATGAAGAATCACACACTACTGAACAAGTATCACTCCCTATCTCATGTGTTCTATCCACAGAACCACGTAGCTGCTTAAAATAGGATTAAAAGTCTTATATGGTAGGAGAGCCAGTCTGAGAGTCAGGAGATCTGATCTGAATCCCAATTCTGACTCGTGCTGGCTGTGTGACCATGTGGTTTAATTCCTTTGATCCTCAGCTTATTTGTATAGATGGGGACAATCATGCTTACACCAATCATGGCTTTTGTGGAGAAAGAGTTTTAGAAACAGGCTGTCTGCCTATAACACTGTCTGGCTTAAAACACCCTAGAAACGTGAACTATATTGACAGATCCCAAGTGGAAGGGAGAAGTAGAATCCATTGAAGGGGAGAGGGAGCACCTTGAGCATCGGGGAAGGATTCCTGAAGGGTTGTGAGTAGCAAAAGAGATAGTGTATGAAAAACCTAAACCAGTGTGGGGAACTTGTGGCCTCGAGGCCACTTGTGGCCCTCTTGGTTCTCAAGTGCAGCCCTTTGACTGAATCCAAACTTCACAAACAGTCAAAGGGCTGCACATAAGAACTTCAAAGAGTGTGAGTTAGCACCCTAGATTGATTATGTTGGGGGGAATGGAGGGGGGTTGGAGAATTAACTGGGGTGTCTCTGTCAGCTTGAAGTAGATTGTTAAGTTTTCAGTGGGGGAAGATCAGGGTTTGATTTATTTCTTTTTGATTGTCTAGACTTAAGTAAGCTATGGAGAAAATGTTATTAATGTAAATTAAACTTAAAAATGTGTCAAATGCATTTTTCATTTTGGGGAGTTAGTTGTTAGACATTTACTAACACATCCTTGCAGGTGAAGCTCTCCAATGCTGGCCTGGGGCCATACAGGGTAGAGAGACAAACCAGAAACTGTGTGGAGACCAGCAAGCAGCAGGCCACAGATACCGTCAAGAACAGTTTTCCGTCAAGGAGGCCAAGGCTGCTGGGACTAAAGGTTTCAACTCTCTTATTCCAGTTTGCAGAGAGAAAGCTTGCATGTGCTTTTTTCAATGGGGCCCTCGGGGTGGAGAATTTAATTTCCCAAACGAATTTGGTAGAAAGGGGATGAGATTATCCTTGTTTGGGAACGTGGGCAGTTGTCATGTTTTATTATTCACATTAGTCGCCATAAAATACTCCAGTATTTTGGGGCTGTTGCTTGCCAGGGTCTGATAGCAATTTCAGCAACTGAATACTTTTTAAAAAAAATTTATTTTCAGTTCCAAATTCTGTCCCTCCTCCGCTCCCTCCTCTACCCATTGAGAAGGTAAACAACACCTGAAATCATACATGAAACCGAATGTTTATACCCAGGTGAAGTCAGTCTTTTAAACTGGGTGGGAGCAAAAGGGAACAAGAGAGAGAAAATATTATTGAAAATACCTCAAGATTTGAACTTGACTCTGAAGGTCCAGAACCACTGGAATTTGAGCTACAGAGTTTTTTTCCTTAATTAAAAACAAACAAAAGAACAAAAGAGACTTTAGTGAAAATGAAAATGGGCAAGGGGCCAAAACACTTGGAATTCCCAAGAGTTTCTCTGACACTCTGGTGGGCCAGAATCTCAGAGAACTTGTGTGATCTTTGGGCAGAATTTCCTGCTTTGGAGGAACCACTTCCTTCTGTTGCTTATCCTCTCAAGCCTATGGCAAATCTTGTAAAGTAGGAGGAAAGAATGAGATCTAAGGGTCCTGGTCCTTACATCCGGAAAGGATCTTCATGACTATCTAGTTCGAAACCCTCATTTCAGAGAAATGGAGCGAGTATGAGGACATGAGAGGTAAAGCAGGAGAAAGCGGGTTTTGTGCTTTGGTTCCTTGACTTTGTAAACCAAGAGCAAGAAGTACCAGTGGTTGGTGGAGAGACGGCTTGTTTTCCCTTTCAAGAACTCCTCACCCTCTCTCCTGCTAGGGAAAAGCTGCCAGTCTGGAAAAACTTTCAGACCACTGGCCTGCCTAGCAGGTCTCATGGATTTAATGAACATCTCTAAGTAGATGGCTCCCATCAACAGTCTTTCTCTTGAGCTCATTTTTTATTAGACATTCTGAACTGGATGTCATAGAGACATCTTACGTTCACCATGGCTCAGACAGAACTCTTTGTCTTTTCCCCCCAAATCCACTCTTCCTTTCAAACTTTATAATTTTGTTCAAAGGCACCACCACCCTCCTAGTCACCCAGGTTTGTGATCTCATTGTCATACCTGACTCTCCTTCATCATCGCACATATTCCATCCATTGTCCGATCTTGATTCTACCTTCACAACATCCCTTGTATCTCCCTTCCTCTCTCTTTGAACCCCTAGTCCAGACTCTCATCACCTGGTATATTACTATAACCTAACCGGCCAAGCTTCTCCCCATTCCAGTCTATCCCCCACTCAACCTCCACAGTGATTTTCCTAAAGAACAGGCCTGACCGTGTCATTTCTCTACTCGAGACTCAAGGGACTTCCTATTCATTATGTCTAGAATCAAATATAAACTTCTCTGGCACTGAAAACTTTTTGCAATGTGGCCTCAACCTACCTTTTCAGACTTATTATATACTAAACCCCCTCATGTTGTACCCTATGGTTTAGACAAACTGACTTTCTTACCGTTCCTACCACGTGGCATTCCATTTCTCTCCTTATATCCACATCTTAGAAACCCTAATCTCCTGCAGGTCTCAACTCATTCTGTCTTCTGTATGAGAACTTTCCTGATCTCATTAGTTTTCTAGTACCCTCCTTCCCCAAATTCCTTTGTATTTATTTTGTACTTACCTCTCTATGTATGTACATGATGTCTCATCCATAGGACATTAGCTTCTTGAGGGTAAGGACTGCTATACTTTTGTCTTTTGGTGCTCAGACTTTGAATTAAAAGAGCCTGGTAGAGTTCACTCTCCTCCAAGGAATGAGCACTAGCACAATACTGTGACTACTGAATAAATGCTTTTTGGCTGATTGCTTGACCATGGCCCCAAATCCTGAGGCGGCTTCGTGGTTCCTGTGCTAGAGGGACATGAACAATTTTAAGCAAAGAATGCTAGATGGCATCAGTGTAGCTTCTTGTTGTCTCCTAAAATATTAGGCTGAAAAGAACTGATGAACCATGTCATCGACTTCTGTTTCCAGACAAGAGCATTGCATTGTGGATCTGTAACATTTGGGGCCATCCTACTCCCTTACACCCTACTCTGAGGGTGGGTATCTCAGAGAAGGTCACCTCAGGTTCGAGGTGTTTTGAGGTCTCATACTCACCAAAACCACAGTACGTGAGTCCCTATACAAAAATACACGTACCACTAATGGGAAGAATGGACATATGTTGTCTGGTTATTTCAGTCATGTCTGACTCTTTGTGACCCCATTTAGGGTTTTCTTGGCAAAGATACTGGAGTGGTTTGCCATTTCCTTCTCCTGCTCATTTTACAGATGAGGAAACTGAGGCAAATTGGGCGAAGTGACTTGCCCAAGGTTAGTAAGCATCTAAGGCCTGATTTGAACTCAGGAAGATGAGTCTTCCTGACTCCGGGACTGGTGCTCTTTCCATTGTGCTACCTAGCTGCCCCCATGGATGTATGTAGGGAACATTAAAAGAGAGGCAGACACTGAGGGAACACTTGTCAAGGACACAGAAGTGGAAGGGAAACCTGTTCTTTGTAGGGCTGCTTCTGTCTTCTAATGATGTCAGTGTGCTGTGGAGCAGACGGGGCAGTCTCTTCCTTCAGAGGAGAGTGGACTCTGTCATGCTCTTTTAGAGCTAAGCCTGAAGGATTTATTTTTCAGTCATTTATTTATCTATCTATCTGTCTATCTATTTATTTATTCATTCAATTTATTTATTCATTCATTCATTTATTTATTATCAGGTCATCATTATTATTTATTATCAGGTCATTCTCTTGTTGTTCCTTTAGAAAGGCAGCCACCCTTTGCCTCCTCCATATGGTTAGCAATAGCCCTTCCCTGGGTATTCTGGCTTTTTTCCTTTATGGAATGACCAGTCTTTTTCTTTTCAGTTTTGTCTAAAAGGCTTTCCTGTTCCCATCAGGAGATTCTTTGGCCCAGACACCAAGCTCATTAGGATACAGATCAGGGTCATCCAAGCTAGTTAATGACCTCAGGATAAAACTTTTCTTTTGGACTGAACTTCCTAGTGCCTGGGCTTGAATCTTTGTGGGGGACCTCACTCTAGCTTACAGTAAGCATTCCCTATGAATTTCACTTTTAACCTCTGAAGGCTAGCTTATACTTAGTTATCATCCATTTAAGGCCTACTTATTCAATAGCTTCCAGAACACTTTGGGGTTCTAGGAATCCCTAGTTTATAGACTTCAAGCCCTTTTCATTTTTCCATGCACATAGGCAGGAGGGGAGAAAGCTCAGAAACAAAGTTAAGCCCCAAAGGCAAGATAATTTTCTCTTCTACCTTTTTAGACATAGTCTTAGCCAGGGGTGGGGAACCTGCAGCCTTAAGGCCACATGTAGCCCTATAGGTCCTCAAGTATGGCCCTTTGACTGAATCCAGACTTCACAGAACAAATCCCCTTAATAAAAGAATTTGTTCTGTAAAACTTGGACTCAATTAAAAGGCTGTTCCCAAGTGCCTAGAAGGCCATATGTGGCCTCAAGGCCGCAGATTCCCCACCCCTGGTCTTGGCCTTTTAAAGATATGTGTGGCCAGCCAAATGCTGAAAGAGTTTACTTTTAACTACTCTACACAAAAAGTCTGCCTAGAAAGATATTCCCACATTCTCCTTAGTGATCTGTTCCCAAAATCTCACAGACTCTAGTCTGGAAGTTTCCTGACATTGAATTTTTGACAATTTAGGGTCTACATTTCCTATACTTCTTGACATGTCCACATTCATACTTCACTGGGCTCCACTCCTTGCCTCCTTACTCTCTTTCTGTCTGTCTCTCTGTGTCTCTCCTTCCACTCTTTTCCCTTTGCTTTCCTTCTTCAGTCTGATGTCCCTATTCAGTTTGGGTGTCGGGTAATTTTCTTAGCTCTATCCAAGATAGGTATAGTGATGGATAATCTCATTTATCCATCCATCCAATTGCATTACCATCATCTGGTCAATCCTTTGGTTAACCCATTGTCCACCTTGCTAGTGTTCTTCTGGAAGAGCTATCTAAGAGAAAGAGCTCACAATTTAAGTGGATTATACTGGACAAAATCTCCTCTTCCACCTTTCAACATGGTCCACTCTGCAGAAGAAGCTGCTGAGTAGAGAGTACTGGTCACTACCATGTCCATACTGTGATGGTGGCAAGTCCATCAGTACTGAGGGTCCTCAGCTTTGCATTCACCTGTTATCACTCCCATACTGCAAGGAGAAAAGGAATTGTATTTGAAATTATGTGATAGACAGGTAGCTTATCTCTGTGAAGAGTAATCAGCTACTAGATGCTACTAGATAGGTCCCCAGCAGTGGGATCATCTAGTGACAATCAAGGGAATAATTAATAGTAATAATAATAATAGCTAACTTTTATATAGCACTTTAAGCTTTGCCAAGCTCTTTACAAGTAATGTCTCATTTTACCCTGGGAAGGAGGGAGATGCTATTATTATGCCCTCTTTACAGATGAGGAAACTGAGACTTAGAGAAAGAAGGTAACTTGCCTAGGGTCACATAATATGCATCTGAGGTGGCACTTGAACTCAAGTCTTTCTGACTCCAAGTCCAGTGCTCTTACCCACAGTGATACCTAGCTGTTTTTAAGAAGAGGGATACATAGTGGTGGGGAAGTCCCTGTAAAGATGTATTGAGGCAGATATTTGTCAGTGGAGCAATAATAAGTCTATTGTCTTTCCCATGCTTTTGTATGTCAAAGGAAGCTTCTCAAACTTGTTAAACCTGATTACTTCTTCCTTCTTCTGGTGATTCATACAGAGACAAACAATATTTCCAGAAGGAATCCAAAAATTAATGCTGTGGATGATGAAGTTCTAGGCAAGAAATTGAAGACCTTTAGGGCACTAAAAAGAGAGTTAGTCAGCCTACCGTTGACGGGGAGAGGCTTTCTAACCACTACACCTTAGTAGATAGGGCAGAGAGCCTAGAAGATGGCCCTGAAGAACAGATACATTGTAGATGGAAGCAAAGAACAGCAGGGGGCCCACGAGACTCCCAGGAAACAATGTGGCAACCAGTAGAGGACAACATGAAGATGTCATTAGAACACATTGGCACCTTTGTATGATCAGAGGCATAAACTATCCTGGCTCCACATGCATATGTATGTGCCTGCTCCGGGTTTATACTCTGACGACATGGGTTCCTGGCATGGGTCCTTTCATATATGTTCATATATATAACATGTTCATAGGTGTCCCTAATATGTATGCCTTCCATGTATGTTCTCTGGTCACGTGTGTTCTCTAGATGTCTACCTTTCTCTGCTGGTGATTTGGTCACTTTTGGTAGTGTCCTGCTTTGTATGGAGAATATTTTCTTGTTACTTTATTTACTATCCTGTTTGATTAAATAGATATGTATGAATAATTGAACTAATATGTCTTTTGGGGGCTAAAAGTAAATGCATTAGGGGGCCCTTTTAAAAAGTAGAAGCATGAGTGGAGCAAGTGATTTGAGTATTTACTGTACCCCATAGTGCCTAGAACCCAGGGTAACTTGGGGAGGTACTATATGTTTGGGGGAGTATCTAGAGGCTACATAGTGGAATAAGGGGCGCTGAACCAGTGATGGACTGTATCTAACAAGTGCCAATGAAAATATATTTCCCTTGAGTTGTACAAATCTAATCAAAAGGGTCTTAAATGAAAAAGGAGAGGGAAAATCTTTTCTATCTATCTATCTATCTATCTATCTATCTATCTATCTATCTATCTATCTATCATCTATCCATCCAGATAGGTGGCTCAGTGGAAAGAGTGCTGGGGCTAGCATCAAGAAGACCTGAGTTCAAATCCAGCCTCAGACACTTATTAGCTATGTCACCCTGGGCAAGTCACTTAACTTCTGTTTGCCTTAATCCACTGGAGAAGGAAATGGTAAACCACTCCAGAATCTTTATCAAGAAAACCCAGTGGATAGTATTGATGTGCTATGGCCCACAGGGTCACAAAGAGTTGTTCATGATTGAACGACTCAACAACAACAATCCAGATGGATACCAGGGAGAGTACAACCTAGGAAGAATGTTAGTAGAGATGCCTGGTAATTCACAAGAGTCAAAAATCCAAGAAGGGAATTAGAAATATGAATTCTGACCTCAAAGGCACAGATAAAGAGGCCTGTACACAGACACACCAAAGGTGGGTAATGACTGAGGTGACCGAGAGGTCCTAATTTCATCTCTTAGGTATCACTTAGAATTGATGGGATGATGAGACCCATCACTGGAAGATGGGGCTAGAAGGGTATAACAATCAAAAGAAACAAAACGTATAAGGGAGATGAGTAGCAGAGTAGCACTGTATATTAATGAAATATAATCACGTGAAGGGAGGCATGATGGAGAACCTTTGGATGAAGATCAGCAGAGGGTGATGGAGAAGCAATATTCTCATGGTGGCACATTGCAGATCACTTGGACAGAAAGAGGAAAGAGAGGAAGAATTTGGCAACCAGATCACAAATCCAGAGCAAAGTCAGTCAACAAGCTTTTATCAGCAGCTATGCAGGATGCACTAGGCTAAGTGCTAAAGATGCAAAAGCAGAAGTAAAAAAATCCCTGCCCTCAAGGTGTCTGCATTCTAAAGGATGTGTATGAATTTTTTCAAAATATGTACAAAATAAACAAAAAGTTATGGGGAGATGAGAGAAGGCATTAGCACCCATAACTGGTGACAGTAAAAGCCTTCATTCTCTTAATTCATTCATTTATTTATTTAATTTATAGAATAAGACCAACCTTTTTCATAACATAGTATAATAAAAGAAGATTGCTCATGAATCTGTTAGGTACAACTTGCTATTCCTTTTAAACCTATAATAAAATCATGTAAATTTCTTTTTTCTCTTTTCTCTTTCCCCCACTCCTCACTGTAGAGATGGCTACTATTAGCCATACACAAATACATGTGTATGTATGCTAAAAAAAAAACCCCAAAACAAAAGAAGACATTAGCATCTCATGGCTAGTGGCATCAGTAAAAGCCTTCATTCTCACTTGAACTGAGTAGGGATTCTCCAGGAATCAGAGAGGAGTAGGGTTAGCATCCCAGGCATGGTAGGTAGCCAGGGCAGACACTGGAGAAGAAGTGCTATGGGAAAAATAGCAAGTGGCCAATTTGGCTAGATCATAGAGTACATGAAGGGAGGAAGTTGTGATATTTCCAGAAAGGCAGGGTGGAGCCAGGTTGTGCCTAGTGAGCAGTGATTGGCTGAGTTCTAGACTAACCATCTGAATGTTCCGGCCTCTGGGGAAGCAAGCAAAATGACTAGAACTGAATATAATGAGGGTCCAGTGTTTGATGGCATGCTCTGTATTCTTGTCTTGTATTGAAACATGACTGAGATTAGAGCAGAGAGGGAATATGGAAGCCCTGTGGAAGGAGCAGGACTGGCCCAGGAATCTCTGAACCTGGATTTACATCCCAGCTCTGTCACTTACTGCCTGGGTAAATTCTCTGGCCCTCAGCTTCTCCATCAGTGAAAAACAGGGGTAATAATCCTGTTCCAGGATAAGGCTGTTTGTTGTGAGGCTTAAATGAGATGATGGGGCCCAGGCTCTGTCCAGTGTGTGTACATGTTTTCCTTATAAGACTCTATACTCTATTTTTTCCATTTAATTTTTCTTCCTTTTTTTTTTTTTGGCAATGTGGCTAATACTGAAATATGATTTGCATGACTTCTCATGTATGATGGATGTCATTGCTTGCCTCTTGAATGGGTGGGGAAGTGGCTAGGAGAGAGAGAATTTGGAACTGAAAATTTAAGAAAAAAAGTGTTAAAAAAAGAGAAAGAAACTGTAAGCCACAGGAGACTCTCACTTTTAGTAAGCCTTTCTCCCCCCCCCCCCCCCCCCAGTAAAGATGAATAGAAAATAAGAAAAATAAAGACTATATATTCCATGAAGGCAGAAATTGGGTCTTAGCCAAACTCTGTATTAATCCCAGTCTGGAGCATTCTGCTCTGAACACAGTAGGCCCTAAATACTGAAGGTAAAATAGATAGCCTGGTCCCTGACTTCAGAAAGTGCTAAACAGCTAAGAAGCTGGGACCCATACACAGGAATCCTAGCCTCCAAAAGAGATAGGTTTGGGGCTCACACGGATTCAGGTTCACTGTGGGGGAGGGGTCAGAAAAGACATCCAGCATTGATGGGTTCAAGAAGGGGAGAGCCTTATTCTTCTCAGTTGCATGAATGGAGATCTCTCTTCCTTTTGACAAGAGTCTGTGCTGCTGAGCTTCTGCCACCATTTTGAAGCAGTAATCGGGGAACTATTATAAGATTACTGTAATCCCCTGGTTGAGGTCATGGCATAGGCCTGGCTCCGTGGCAGGCTCCCCTTTCTGATAAAGATCCCTGCCCCATGATCTCATCAGAAGAGCCAGGGAGGGGGAGACTCAGATTTCTATCACTCACTACACACACAGAAAGAAGAGTGAGTGAGAAGCAAACACATGTAATTAATTTATTAAACGTCATAATGATGAAGGCAATTCCAAAGCGTAATGAATGGTTTTGAGGTGGTAGGCACGCCCTGGTTCCAGGGTTCTTAACCTCAGGGCCTGGGGATAGATTTCAGGAGGTTCATGCATTTGGATGGGTCTTGATTTTCACCAGCTTCTGGCTGAAACTTAACATTTCCTTCAGTTATGAACGTAGGCAACAAATATTATTTTGAGATGATGCCCTTAGGCTTTATCAGGCTGTCAAAGGGGTCTGTGACTCACAGAAGGCTAGAGAGCCCCACTCAAATTAGAAATCTTTCAGAGAAAAGCTATCCAGCCTGGGGATTTCTTAGAGGGGATTCTTAGGTAGGCATGAGTTAGATGGGAAAGACTAAGTAGGTACTTTCCACCTCTGACCCTGTGACTCAGAACCCTAAATTTTAATTATCTTTCTAGTTTGGGGAGCCTCCCTTAATGACCATCATCCTCCCTTACCTCTATATAGCAATTAACATACATCATCTCATTTAAGCCTCACAACAAACAGCCTTGTCCTGGAACAGGATTATTACCTCTGTTTTTCACTGATGGGGAACCTGAGGGCCAGAGAACTTACCCAGGCAGTGAGTGACAGAGCTGGGATATAAATCCAGGTTCAGAGATTCCTGGGCCAGTCCTCCTCCTTCCACTGGGCTTCCATATTCCCTGTGTACTCTAATATCAGTCATGTGTCAATACAGGATGAGAATGCAGAGCATTCCACCAACCACCGGACCCTCGTTATATTCATTTCTAGTCATTTTGCTTGCTTCCCCAGAGGCTGGAACATTCTGATGGTTAGTCTAGAACTCAGCCAATCACTGGTTGCTAGGCACAAGATTCTCCCAAGGTCTATATATTCCATGGTCACACTGTTAATAAATTTCAGAGCTAAGAATCCACAAGATCTCCTGACTTCAACCAATACCAAAAAACATCCAAAGATATATGTAGTAATAACAATAATTACTTCAACCGATACCAACAACCACCCAAATGTATATATAATTATTATTTTTTATAGTAATCATGATAAACAAAAGAACCACCAAAGAAGGTGGGTGTGGAATATTTCTATATGTGATTACAAGAAGTCCCATACAATGAAAATGAAAGTTAGGTCAAACAAGAAACAGAAAACTTGTACATCATAGATGTAATAAACAACTGAACAGTTATATTAAGGGAGGTTCACTAAAACTCTAGCTTTTCTGCAAGACTGGACAGTGGCCAGGCTGGATAAGGTCCAGTGATTATTGGCTTAAATGTGTTACAGCAGTATGTGAATTATTAGCAATGTACTTCACCAGCTTCCGCTGAGAAGGAAGCCTGATCCCAGCTTTCTTAATGGAAGGCATCGCATATCTATTTCCAAAGAATGAGAACACCAGAGACCTCTTCAAATATGTTTATATACTTTTATGCAAAGCATTGACATTGCATTTCTAAATAAAAAAATTCCATAAACACAAGAAAAGAATATCTTGTTGAAGAGTGAAAAAAAAAGATGTGCCAAAAAGTCCTAGGAATATATATTATGATCAATTCAGTAATTATTGAGCAATAATATGTCATCTGCTGATGTTATTCATTTGTTTAGTCTTGTCCGACTCTTCGTAACCCAATGGACCATAGCATGCTAGGGCCTTCTATCTTCTACTGCCTCTTGAAGTCTGTTCAGGCTCCCGTTCATCGTTTCCATGACACCGGATAACCATCTCATCCTCTGCCATCCCTTTCTCCTTTTGCCTTCACTCTTTCCCAACATCAGGGTCTTTTCCACTGACTCTCATCTTCTCATTATGTGGCCAAAGTATTTAAACTTTAACTTCAGTATTTGACTTTCTAGTGAATATCTGAATTAATTTCTTTAAATATTGACTGATTTGATTTCCTTGCTGTCCAACAGACTCTCAAAAGTCTTCTCCAACACCACAATTAAAAAACGGTGATTCTGTGGCATTCGGCTTTCCTGATTATCCAACTCTATCAGTCATACATTACTATTGGAAAAGCCATAGCTTTGACCATGCAGACCTTTGTTGGCAGGGTGATGTCTCTAATTTTTAGTATGCTGTCCAGATTTGCCACAGCTTTTCTTCCAAGGAGCAAGCATCTTTTGCAAAGAGGGATAATAGTATTATGATACATTAATTGTTTGTATATTATACAAGCTTGTATATCTTAAAGTGTTATAGACATGTGACTTATTTTATGTCACTTATTTTAATTGTCCTTGATACTTATTTACTATCTTGATGACTCTTGTTTTTTATACCATATTCATTTTCCATTATCACCTCACTCCACCTTCCATCCCACCCCCTTAGAGTCCTCCCTTATAAGTAAAGAAAAACAAACAGTTGAGCAAAACCAATCAACAGAATTAGTGTATCTGATGGCTTATGTGACATTTTACAACTGTAGTTCACAGCCAGTCTTCCAAGAGGAAGGAAGTCTGTTTTAACACCAGTTCTCTGGAATCAAAGCTAGTAACTGCATTTAATCTGGCTTCTTGTGTCCTTTAGGGCAATTAAGTGGTAAAGTGGACAGAGTGACTAGCCTGGAGTTAGGAAACCTCATCTTCTTGAGTTCAAATTTGGCCTTGGGCACTTGTAGGCTGTGTGACCCTGGGTGAGTCACTTAACCCTGTTTGCCTCAGTTTCCTCATCTGTAAAAAGAGCTGGAGAAAGAAATGGCACACCACTCCAGTATCTTTGCCAAGAAAATCCTAAATGGGGTCACGGAGAGTCAGACACAACAATAAATCTAATGTCCTTTAGTGTTGTTCTCATTTGCATTGTGCCTATTTCTCTCCCCTTTCTGTTTCTGCACCCTGCATCAGTTGCTACAAGCCTTCCCACGCTTCTCTAATTAGTAATAATTAGGCAATTAAAATGTCCTCATATTTGTTGTTTTTCTTTAGTACAGTAATATTCTATTATACTCACATTCCACAATTGGTTCTGCTATTCCATAGTTGATGGGAACATATTTTGTTTCTAGTTTTTTGCTACCACAAAAAAGAGATGCTATGAATATTTTGATATATATGGGATCTTCCTTTTCTACCTTTGGCCTCCTTGGGATAGATGTCCAGTAGTGGCATTACTGGGTCAAAGGGCAGAAAAAGCTTAGCCACTTCCTAAGGTTCAGGTGTGACCATGTCACCCTCACTACTCAATAAAATTCAGTTGCTTCCTCTAGGACCTCTAGGATCAAATATAAAGTCCTCTGACCTTTAAAACCTTTTTTAATCTGAACCCTTCCTACTTTCTGGTCTTCTTACAATTTATTCTCCTCTAGCTACTCTGAGATCCAGTAACTCTGGCTTCCAGGCTGTTCCTTACTCAAGACACTCCATCCCCTGATTCAAGACTTGACTTTCTAAATTTTTTTTTTTTTAATTAGAGCTGTTGTCCCCCTGATTCAGAAAAACCATTTCATTCAGCTTACTTGATCAGGCCAAAGTTGGGGATTCACACTTCCATAAAAGTCTGTTAAATTAAATTAATTGAATTCAGGTGATGGAGGCAGGCATCTACATTTTTTTCTCCCTCTTCAGAACTTTGTTATTCAGTCCACAAATGTTTTTACCTGTGTTTGTTGGTAAAATAAGATGATGGGGTGGGTAGGGTGAGGGAGGAGGGTGTTGGGATCTTTGCCAAGACAGTTAGGCAGTCCTACAGCAGCCCTAGCTTCCTGTTGCCAGATCATAAGCAATGATTAGGGACAGTAATGACCTTGTAGGAAGATAAAGACTCAAGAGTTAACTGACATGTTTAGCAGGCCTAGCTTGCCTGGGTTGCTGTTCTGTGAAGACTGTGAAAGTGGTGGGACAGAGGGGCCCTTGGACACTACTCATTCTCCCTGAATCCTCTTCTGAACACAGGCCTCGGAATATCTCCTTAGAGCCTCCAGAGACAGAGAAGGAGAAGGAGGGTCATCTGATGGTTAGGGCCAGAAGGGATCTTAGCCATCACTGAGGCTGGCAATCATAAAAATACCTGTTATTTCCATAATGTTTTATATGAACGGTCTCATATGATTCTCATAGCAGGGATTTGGAGAGGTAAAGATCACTGGTCTGATGGTAAAGGAAATATTAAAACTTGGTAGAGATGGTGGCAGATTGGCAATGGTCTTCTGGGCCATGGAATGAAAACAAAATGTTTCTCTGTCTCTGTCATCCCCAGCTCCCATTCATCTTTCTCCCCAAATCTTCATTTTACCTGGCACTTTCATTTTGCCGTTTTCTTCTTTCCTTTCCTCCCTCCTTCTTGTTCCCATTCTTATTCTTGCCTTTTGAGGGTACCCTCCTCTGACCTTTCCACTCTTCCTTTCTCATTTTCATACCTTTTTCCTCGTTTCTTTTCTTTGAAAGAGTTAAGGAATTTAATAAGGGTGTTGTCTTTAAGAAACAATTCCAAAAGAAAACCAAGCATTATGTCTTTGGAAATCAGTGATATTGGCTATTTTCTGCCTATTATTTAGACTTTCTGGGCTCAATTCAGAGAAGATAGCAATTCTGCTTCATTGGGTTATTCTCTAGTGAACAGTCTGGCTTACTTTCCCAAAGCTGTGTTGGAGACATCAGCCTCTCAGGATTGTAGGGTACCCTGAGGGGCTCGGGGTTCTCTCTTCTGTATTGTCACAATCTTGAAAGCCCATTGCTTATGGGGAAATTTTTTTCCTCTAGTTTATTACATAAGTATGTCAATCATTTCTATGTCTGAACGAGGCGAGGTTGCCTGGGCCTGATGAATTATGTTATGGTGGATAGGGAGTCCAAATGACCTGGAATGAAGTCCTATCTCTGTTCTATGATCTCAGACAGGCTATTTAACCTCTCAGCATTCTAGGCAACTTTCTAAGACTTTAACTTGAAGAGAAGGTATTGACTTGCATTGGTAGAGAGAATTTCCTCACCAAGGTCTTATCCTCACTAAATATATCTGATGAACTGGGGGTGGGGGCTCTGACCTTAACTGATAGTGATAGAGGTTTAAATTTTAGCAATTTATGAAGAAATACCCAAACATACTCCTGGATTACCCTAGAATTTGTAGAATTCTTGTATGATCATGAGACCCAACATGGCAATGAGTTAACTAGCAAGCTGGGGGGAGAACTATGGGTGGGTTTGGTTGACCCCAGATCCTCTCCCTGCTTCATATACTTACAGTTCTTTCCAGTTTCCCAAATATTATTTCATTTGGTCCTCATAGCAACCTTGTGAAGGTGTCAGGGCAGAGGTTTTTTTTAAACCTTTTTTTTTTTTTTTAATAAATAAAGAAACTGAGGCCCAAGGACACAGAACTAGTAAATATAAAATCCCCAATTACAGCCTTTCTGACTCCTTTGTACAAATGATCTTTCTACCACATTGGGAGTTTGGAACTACAATCATCATTGTCATCATCAAAATAGTCTTTGTTGTTGTTGAGTCATTTCAGGCATTTTCTACTCTTCATGACATCATTTGGGGTTTTCTTGGCACAGATACTAGAGCAGTTTGCCATTTCCTTCTCCAGCCCATTTTACAGATGAGGAAACTGAGGCAAACAGGGTTAGGTGACTTGCCCAGGATCACTCAGCTAGTATCTTCAGATACTGATTGAACATTTGCTCCCACCATACCCTGTGCTGGATGCTGATAGAAGAGCTAGTATTTATATTGTGCTTTAAGGTTTGCCAAGTCCTTCACGAATATTGCCTCATTTTATCCTCACTACAATCGTGGGAGGGAGGTGCTATTATTATCTCCATTTTACCGCTGAGAAAACTGAGGCGGACAGAAGTGACTTGCCCAAAGTCACACTGCTAGTAAGTCTCTGAAGCCACTTTTGAGCTCAGGTGTTTCCGACTCCAGGTCCAGCGCTCTATCTGCTTCTCCATCTAGCTACCTCCTGAAGTACAGGATGGTTGGAGTGATTATCAGTTTCGTCTTCTAGAGGAACGAATGCACTGGACTCATCCAGTCGGATTCTTAAGTTGTGTCTAGCACCATCGATCACTGGTTTTATGAAAGGCAGTATAACAGAGTGGGAAGAACCCTAGGATCAGTCAGGAGACAAAGGTCGGAAGCCTAGCTCTACCATTTCCTGGGAGAACCTGAGCAAGTTCCTTCCCTTCTCTGGACCCTATTGTCTGTGGAATGTCCTTGCTGACATCCAAGGCTCTTTCCAGGCTTAATACTCCTCCTCCTCCTCGAGCTCTGACTCTCACTGCAGAAGCACAAGAGGCTTGAAGACACAAGTCATTTCCCGGACCTATGAGCAGCACATCCTTTTCTTTAACAGTAGGAGGTTATGAAAGAAAAGGACTTTGAAAGTTGTGGTCAAAAATGACAGTTTCTCCAAAACCCTGAAAACTAGCCTCTTTTATGAAACTGTCTCTACTTGCCCATTCCTCCTCCCACATCTCTCGCCTGCTTGGCAAAACTATTATTAAGCATCTCCTATATACGACGGGCACGCTTTGCAGCCGTTATTTCATGGAAAGCTCCTGGGAGGCAGCTATCATCTTGTCCAGGGGAAGAAAATGAGGCCGGCTCGCCCAGGGCCGCACACCTGCAGTCCAAGGCTGGGCTTTCTGCTTCGCACTCTTCCGACCCATTCTAGGTTTCACCGGCTTTCTGCACACTGCAAAAGGGGGCCCGAGCCCTGCCACTAGGGTTCCCCTGGGTGGAGAGAGAGGCCCCTGAGGCGGCTAATGCCGCAACTCACCCACGCTTTCGGAGGTCTGGTCCAGGGTAGGCGGGAGGGGGCGGGGCCTCAGGGAGCCCGGCCGTGCGTGCAGCGCGCGCGCGCGCCGAAGGCTTCGCTCCTGGGAGACGTGGGCGGAGCCGAGCTCGGGCGCGTGAAAGTCGACCCAGACTCCGCCCCCGGCGCCTCCGCACGCCCCCGCCTCCTCCTCAGCTCGGAGTGGGGGCGGGGCGCGGCGAAGGTCAGGTGACCGGGAGGGCGGGGGGAGCGAGCCTGCAGGCGGGCGGCGGCTGCGGCGGTGCAGCCCGAGCCCCGGGGGCGGTGTCGGAGGCGGCTGGGCTGCTCTGTGCTGGTTGGGGGTCAAGGACTCACGGTCACGGCCACGGCCACGCCATGGGGGGCCTCAAGGAGGAGCTGCTCAAGGCCATCTGGCACGCCTTCACCGCGCTCGACCTGGACCGCAGCGGCAAAGTCTCCAAGTCTCAGCTCAAGGTGGGCGCCTCGGACTCCCGACCCCGCTGGGGCGGTCCGTCCGTCTGTCCGGCGGGGCGGAAGAGGGGGAGACCGGCTAGGACTCGGCCTCCCCGACCTTTTAACCTGGGCGGCTTCACCCCGTGGCCCCGAGGCCGACTAGTCCGGGACCCCCTCCTCATTTTACAGAGGTGGAAACTGAGGCCCAGCGAGGTCCGGCCTAAGACTGCGCCCGCGTTGTTGGGGAATGGCTGGGCTGAGCCCCCCAGCACGTGGGAGGGTCTGGGCCCATCCCCCCATTGGACAAGTGGGTAAACTGAGGCTGGGGGAGCTGAGTCTAGGCTGGAGGGGGATGTGTGTGTGTGTGCGCGCTCACGTGTGTGCATTTCATTTTGGAGTGTGTGTGTATTTTCAATCTGGAGTGTGTATGTGTAAAGGTTCTTTTTGTGTGTGTGTATTTTCAGTCTGGAGTGTATATGTATGAAGGTTCTGGGTTTGTGTGTGTGTATGTATTTTCAATCTGGAGTGTGTGTTTGTAAGGGTTCTGGTGTTGTGTGTTTCAGTCTCCAAAAGTTTTTCAGTCGCGTGTGTGTGCGTGTGCGTGTGCAGGTTCTGGTCTTGTGTTTTTCAGTCTGGGATGTGCGGCGTGTGTGTTTCAGCCTTGCACGGGCTCTGGTTGTGTAAGTTTCACTATGGCGAACGTGCGTGCGCGTGTGCACGCGTTTCAGTCCTCACCGGTTCTAGGTTTTCGCGTGCGTGTGTCCAGCCCTCGAGGAGCTGGCTGAGCTTGCCCGGCTCGTGAGGGCGGGGGAGGTAGAGCCTGACTTGACCAGAATTCCGGTGCCCCAGTTCTGCTTAGTTCCCCCTTCTATCCCTGGCTGCCCCTTGTTCACAGCTGTGGTTAGTACACCTCAGAAGTGAAGGAGTTAATAGCAGGCTTGAATAGCCTCTCCGGGGGTGGGGATTCGCTTGGTTGGCGACACCTATTTTTGGAAGTTCGATTTTACTCCCTTTCCGACTCCTTACACACCCTCTCAGGTGGGTTGGCATTCTCTGATTTATTTGCACGACATGGTTACTTCTCTGTTAAGGCTGGAACTAGTGGAAGTTTGGAGCTGAAAAGATATTTAACCCTTCTGGGTAAAGCATTTCTTACTTGAGCAGCCCTGGTCTTTCTTCCCCTTCCCACCGTTGTTTGACTGTAGCTGTTAGCTTTGCCAAAAGCTTTTTTCACGTCCTGTCTCCGAGTCCATCCATAAAGGATTGGCTGTGTGTTGAGTGAAGTGAGCAAGGGAGAGAACTCGGGCTGGAGGAATGGGCAGGCAGATATTTCAGAAGTCTGAGATAGGAGGAAAGAAGAACCTTCCATGAGGGTTTTCAGGATGGGCACATTTGTAAAGACTTTTCCTAAAGTTAATTATTAAAATTATTATAAAAATTTGAAACTCTAGGGATTGTGGAACTGAATCTTGTAAACTAAAAGTAAACAAACAAATCAATTTAAAAAATTATAAACTTACATCCATGAAGACAGATAATCAGACAAGCATACAAAATAAGGAACAAAATAAAACAGTTTTAGTAAAGTAAAACCAAACATGGGGGAAAAAAAGACAAACGTGCCTTTGTTATGTGCCCTTGGCCAAGGCCTCCTGAATTTCTTATACTTTTGGCTTTAAAAACCGAATACATAATCACCAGTGAGTGCAGTCGTGGTTGTGTGTGGCAAGGCACGGTGCTCGGGTTGTGTGGAGAAAACAAGAATGCCCCTCAAGGAGCTTACATTGTACTGGGTGGGGAGGGAAGTAGTGATTTTATTTTTTTAACAAATTGCGTCAGAACTCTACAATATCAAATCAGTGTTGTCCCAGAAGAAGGCATTTATTCCAGTGATTCCACCACTGCTTAAAACATCTTTGGAAATCCTGTTTCGACATTTGTTTTTTGCTTCAGCTTCATGTTATTTCGAATGTAAATCTTCAATAGTAAATCTTCATCCTTAAAGAAATAATTTACCCAGAAGGGTTAAATACTATCTTTTGAGTTCCAAATTTCCACTAGTTCCAGCCTTAACCAAGAAGTGGCTATGTCGTGCAAATCAGAGAACGCCAACCCACCCAAGAGGGTGTGTAAGAAGTGGGAAAGGGAGTAAAAGCAAACTCTCAAACATCCTTAGATCTGATTTTTGTAAATTGCTAAAATTTATTTGATACAAAATTATGCTAATTATTTATTTTTTAAATTAAAAAACTTTTTTCCGTGTAACATCCTTTTATTTTTTCCAAAGGCTTGAAGCATTGTACTCCAAGTTGATTGTGCTTGTTTTTTCATTATATAAAGTCTTTATTTTCCGTGGGATGGGTTAATTGGACTGTCCATCCAATCTGACCTCTCATTTTTACGTATAGCACCTTAACCATTTACAAAGCTTTTTCTTTTCTTCTCTTTTTTTAAAAATTATTTTTAGTTTTCAACATTCAGTTCCACAAGCTTTTGAGTTTTAAATTTTCTCCCCTTTCCTCTCCTCACCCCTCCCCATGATGGTACAATATGATACAGGCTCTGCATATACATTCATATTAAATATAAAATGGTGCTGATTATAAAGGCTAAGGCTGTTTGAAAGATAATGGGACTGCTTTGGTGGCTTTCAAGGTGATTCCGAAAGAGATATTCCAGGTATGTTTTGAATAATGGCAGCATTGTGTTCTACCTTGCCTCTGGACCCAGATGGCTCTGGAGGAGAGAATGAAGCTGGTGTCTTTGCAGAACCTTGTCTCAGTTAAATCCAATTCACTGGCAAGTCTTGACATCACCTTCCTGAGCTCAAGGTCCTCTTTGAGAGTGAAGGACAAACAACAATCAGTTATTGGGAGTGAGATGTGAGGGGGTTAGCACTTAGACAGATATGGAAGTTATGATGTATTTGTTTATTAAAATCACTTTTTTAAAAGTCACACTGTGTGCCTTTTTTTTTTTGCTGTTCGAAGAAGTAAATCTCCCCTTAAAGAGTGCTTAGCATCTTTAGGGATACTCACCGTTATATGAAGCAGACTCAGAAGCTGGCCAGTAGTGATGCAGCCAGAAAAGCCAGGGCAGCCTGCTGGTGCAGTAAGAGAGGATTCGTTCACCAGTCCTGGTTCTCAGCCCCAATCAGACCATACCTGGAATACTGCACTTACTTCTGAGTGCCACATTTTAGGAAGGACACTGATGAACCGTCTAGAGACCATCCTGGGAGGACTGCCAGAGTGGTGAAGGCCAGGAGGTCATGCCGTCTGAAAGAAATGGCCTTGTTTCATTTGGAGAAGAGGTGACCTAGAGGGGATGAGCTAGCTGTGTCCTTGTGTCTGAAGGGGTATCACATAGAAGAGGCATCAGATTTGTTTTGCTCCACGGCAGAGGGCAGAATTAGAAATGATAGGTGTACTTTGCAGGGTCAGGGTTAGGCTTGAAGTAAATTGAATAGGCTGCCTTTTGGTGGAGGCCTCGGAAATTCATCTCAGCTCTGAGCTTTTGTGCCTTCCGGATTTCTACTGTACATCCCACCCTGCTGTCTTCAGAATTTTAGTTTGGAGTGACCAGCTGCCTGCTGGATATTTTTATTTCCTGCTTTGTGTTTTGACAAGTCAGATTCCACGTGTCCACAATGGAGCTCATAGTCTTTCCTCTAAACCCATCCTTTCAGACTTGTTTGTTCTGTGGATTGCATTATCGTCCTCTCCTATCATCAGATTTAAAACCTTGGGGTCATATTTGACTCTTCCCTCTCCTTCATTCTCCATGTCCAGTTGGTTGCTAAGTCCTAGAGGTTCTACCTCCATGGCACCTCTTCCATAGCCTTTTCTCCATTCACAAGTACTCCAACTGAATTCAGGATCTACTTCCTGTCGGACCACTGGAATAGCCTTTTAATTGGTCTTCCTGACTCCAGTCTATCCACTACATCCCTGACAGAATACTCCCTAATGGATTGGTCTCCCATCTGCTTGCTCAGTAGTTCCGTGCTTCTCCCAGGATAAAATACTAACTCTTTTGGCTGATTTTTAGGGTCCTACGTAATCTGGCTCCAATTTACCTTTTAAACTACATTTCATGTTCCCATATAGTCTATTCTGGCCAAACTAGATAATCCCCAAATTTTCCATTCCCTCTCCAGTGTGTTTTCCCACACACCGTATCCCATCCTAAAGGTGCTCCCTCCTGTCACTTTTCAGAAACTTTCTCTTTCTCAGGTGCCTCCCATTGTGAAGTCTTCCCAGATCCCTCTCCTCCCCCATTGCTAGTGTTCTTTCCCTTCTCAGATTACCTCCTATTTACTTTATTCCAGAGACTGTTTTCCCCTTTGATCACCACTCCACACTCTGAGCACTTAGCAGAAACTTAAATGTTTGAATAATTGAACTCAATTAAAATTTTGTAGAAATTTTTCCATTCACTTACTTTCCCCTGAATTTTCACTGGGTCCTCTTTGCCTTGTTGTGGCTGCCTGTACCTATATTTGGTTTTCCTAAATCAAGGCATAGCTTGATTTGAAACCTCCTTCATCTATATCTGTATGAAACAGCATTAAAACTGCTTGTGGGCTATGATCTGCCAGTGGAAATAGATGAAGAGAACAGTGCACAAAACCCACTGTCTGCTGTTTTAATTTCTTCACACATGACTAAAGCTAGAGAAAATCAGAAACATTGCTGACTGGTTCCACTGCAGATGGGCCCTCCATGCTGCAAGGCAATCCTTTTTATAACCTCCCTAATTAACTTGCCATTCCTCTTACCACAGCAGCTCTTCTAAACCTTTTCTTCCCTTTTCAAACCTTCCAGAGCTCCTCCTCCCCACTACCCTCTCAGCCTAGAATCTAGCCTTATAATTTACTGGAAAAAAAAATATAGGCCAGTTGCCTGGAACTCCCTCTTCTCCCCTCTTCCTCATCATCACATCACCTAGATACTTTCTGCCATCATTTCCTCCATTACCTGTCTCACCTGATGAGGTGTCCCCTTCTCCTTGTCCAGGCACCCTTGTCTGCCTGCACAAGTGATTCCGTCCTGTCTTCTCCAGCTGGTTGCTTTTTCTGTCCTTCCCATTCTCTTACTTATCTCCTTGTCTCTTGGCTTCTTCCCTGCCTACAAACATGCTCGTATCTCCCCCATCCTCACGAAACCTTCACGTGGTCCCTCCATCCCTGATAGCTGCTGCCCATATCTCTCTTCCCTTTTGTGGCTTGAGGAGGCCGTCTACAATAGGCGCCTCCACTTCCTTTCCCCTCCTTCACTTCTTAACTCTCTGTTTTCTGGCTTCCAACCTCATCATTCAGTTGAAACTTCTCTGCAGCTTTACTAAATCTCTCTGAATTGCCACATCTTACAGCCTTTTCTCGGTTTTCCTCCTTGTTGGCCTCTCTTCGGCCTTTGACACTTTTTAAGACTCTTCTTCTCTCTCAAGTTTTGTGGCATTCCTCTCTTCTGACTCTGCAGCCTCCCAGTCTCCTTTGCAGGATCATTATCCATATCACAGGTATAATTGTGGATGTCCCACAGGCTCTGTCCTGGGCCCTCCTCTCCTCTGCCTCCACTGCTCTTTCATTTCTGTCATCAGAGGCAGCGAGGTGGTATGACGGAAAGCATGCCGAGCCTGGAGTCAGGGAGACCCGAAGTAAAATCCAGCCTCAGATGCTGACTGTATGACCCTGTGCAAGTCACTTAAACCTCTGCCTTACTTTTTGGAAGTACAAAATGGAGATAATAATAAACTGTTCCCAGTGTCGTGAGGATCAAATGAGACACCATTATTCATAAATGCTTGTTTTTTCTGCTGACTTCCAGGCGAGGATCTCCAGCTGCCTGTTTAACATCTCTAACTGGATGTCCCATTGACATCTCAAACTCAGCATGACCCAACCTGGATCCCTGCCTCTGCCACCCTCCTCCCCCTTCAAAGCTTCCCTGTCACTGTTGAGAGTCTCACCATTGTCCCGCTTACTCAGGCTTATAAGCTAGACGCCATGCTCAATTCCTCCCTCTGCCTCCATATCTAGTCTTTTGCAAAGACTTGCTGATTTTAGTCCCATCACATTTTCTTGAACACGCTGCCTTCTCTCGGTCACTGCCCCTGCCCTGGTGCAGACCCAAATTACCTCATACCTGGATCATTGTAATTCCCTGCTGGTTGGTCTCCCTGCCACAAATCTCACCCCAGACCAGCCCGCCTCTGCTCACCTGTCTGAAGTTGTCCCCTTAAAGGGAATGTCTGACCATACCACGTCACCCTTTCTTTCTCCCTATTCAGTAAAATCCAGTGGCTCCCTGTCTCTTCTAGCATCAAATGTAAAAGCTGTCTGCTCTTCAGAGTCCTTCATACCTGCCCCCTCTCCCACCTTTCCAGCCTCTTACATCTTATAGCTCCAGGTGCTCTGAGATCCAGTCATGTTGGAACCCTTGCTGAAATCACGCATTGTCTGCTGGGCCCCGCCGTTCACTGGGCGCAGTCCCTGCCTGAAGGCCCCTGCCTCCTCATCTCTGCCTCCAGCTCTCCCTGGCTTCCTTCAAGGCCCAGCCAAGGTCCCACCTCTGCAGGAAGCCTTTCCTCTGTTGATTGTTTCCAATTTATCCTGTAGGACAGATATCTTTGTTTGGACTCACTTGTTTACCTGTTGCTTCTTGAGAGAGCAGAGACTGAATCTTACTTACCTTGTTTTGGATCCCCCTTGCTTACTATGTTGCCTAGCACTTAGTAAGTGCTTAAGAAATGTTTATTGACTGACCAAGAGTGCCTTTGCTGACAAATACATTTCGGTTTAGATTATGTAAACATTGTACCTATTTCTTCACCTGCAATTTCAAAGGCTGTGTATCCCATACAGAGAAAGTCTTCAAACTGATGATACGTTTAGTATGTTCTGTTCCTTATTCTGTAGAGAGTACTATTTCAGGGTTTTGTTTTTGGTCTGGAGCTCTGATTTCATCCATGTGGAGAACTCTTTGTTTGGAAACTCCCTCTACCATCGTGGATCAGGTCCTTGTCTGCAGGTTCAAGGTTTAGAGAGTGGAATGGGGCAGTGAGAAGTTCCACTCCCAGCCCTTCTTTAAGTCCCTTGTGTGTCAAAGGCAGAATATGAAGCCTGGACTCCCTGACCGGAAGGTTGGAGTTACTCGTCATGTTGCCTCTCATTGGGGTTACATATAACAAAATCAAGTGGTACTTTGTGAACACAGTTACAGCTCTACTGCTTGTGGTTATGGTTTTAGTATGAATTACGTGTCAGTAATACAGTTTTGAATCAGACTAGTTGGCTCTCTTTCCTGATATGTTGCTATTTTTAGAAGCATATAATTTGCTTTTATTCTGCTATTTTTAAAGTAGGAGTCTTTGTCATCCAGCTGAAGACTTGAACCAGACACCTTATACCTAAATTAAATTCAGCTAAATGCTGCCTGCAGTGGTAGTGAAGCTCTGGCTTTGTATCGAGTCATGATGTCTAGGGACACTGGGCTGTAAGTGACTCAACTCATAGGATCCTGGATTTAGACCTGGGAAGGACCATCTAGTCCAGCCCCCTCACTTTACAGATGAGGAGACTGAGGCCTGACTTACAAGGTCATGTAAGTAGTAAGTGGCGGACATTGGATTTATCACTGCTGCTGTAAAAACAATGTGGAGCGTGGGCAGTGCTTCTGAGAATTGTGCACCATTTGTATAAAGGACACTACAACACATTAAGGGCTTTAAGGGAAGAGAGTTGATTTTTTTTTCCTTTCTTTGACTTGCATGCAATAGCCCTTCCATAGTGATATCTTGGTTGAGTGGATAACTTTCTCATCTTAGGTCAGAGACCTGGATTCATATTCCATCTTTGATACCAGCCTGCCCTGGGCTGGTCTTGTAGACCTCTTTGGCCTCAAAGACTCTCAGTTATAGTCTGGATACGGATCTGTGTGGGTGGAGGAACTTCCCATACTCTGGAACTCTAGGGTATGTCCCATGGTGACCCTCCCTGTCCTCCCATTATCATCCTAGGACTTCCCTTTCCAAATCAGCAAGCACTCTTTGTTTTCTTGCTTTCAGTCACTTTCATGATGGTCTATTTTGCTCTTGAAATCTCTCTTTCCCTAGGGAGAGGGAGATTTGCTTGGGAAGATGATGCAGTCAGTGAGTAATTTATTCAGCAGCTTCTGTGGTCCCGGCATGGTGCTAGATTGAGGGACATACAGACACAAATGAAGTGTTTTCTGCCTTTGAAGAGCTTTAGGTAAGACAACATGCATGTAAATATGAAGTAATGTGGGGGAGCATGAGGGTTCCCGGCATCAAGAGAGGGCTCACATCGAAGGGGTGCTGAGCTCAGGTTGGAGGAAAGAGGGATTTTGAAATGTGGAGGTGAGAAGGGAGTTTCCCTGCAGGCTTGGGGGTGTGACAGCTTTTGTAAAGGTATTGACAGAAGGGCATGCAGAAAAGCAGAGAATGGCAAGGCATAGAATTGCAAGGCTGGCCGTTCTATCATGGGCAAAAGCAAGAGTCTGCTGCAGGAAGGAGATGGAGCTCAGGTCTTGGAGGCTGCCTCGGATAATTTTCAACTCCAGTTTGAGAAATGTGCAAGGAACATTGGTCAAGTCATGGTAAGATCCCTTGATTGCAAGGTAGTGAAACTGGATTTGTTTTCTTTTTTTTAAAGGTTATTCCTTTGCTTAAAGGCATGACATTAATGCACTGCTAAACATGTCATAGCGAATGGCACATTCACTCATTTCTCTCTACCTCCATCTTTCTCTACCTTTACAAAGCCTACCTACCTATCCTTCCAAGCCCAGCTCCTCCTTAAGCCTTCTCCAGCTAAAAGTGCTATCTCCTTTCTTTCTGCAAACTCCTATATTCTAGACCACGGTATGCAACTTAATATCTTTGTTGTTGTTCAGTCATTTTTCAGTCTTGAAAGGCTCTGCATGACCCCATGTGGGGTTTTCTTGGCAAAGACACTAGAGTGGTTTGCCATTTCCTTCTCCAGCTCATTTTACACATGAGGAAACTGAGGCAAAAACGTTCCCAGTGTTACTGCTCATAAGTGTCTGAGGACAGATCTGAACCCTATCCACTGCACCACCTAGCTGCCCCAATAATGCCTTGTGTTATAGTTATTTACGTCTTATCCCTAACTAGTTTTTATAACCCTTGCAACACCTGGCATATGGTTTGTGATCAACATTTACTGATGGATATTGACAGATTCCATATCTCAATTGCTTTTTCCCCTGTGCTAAGATCAGATCAGGATTCCTTTCCCTAGAAATTCACTCATCTGCCTAGCTATATTTACCTATCCTTCCTCAGGGACCAGCTCCTGTCCCACCTCTACCCTGAATACCTACTGCAAAGAGTCTAAACCACACAATTATTCCATAGCTTTGTTATTTCATATTGGATGGACAGATGGTTTGTCTCCACCATAAGAGCAAAGGAGATAAGTAAGAGAATGGGAAGGACAGAAAAAGCAACCAGCTGGAGAAGACAGGACGGAATCACTTGTGCAGGCAGACAAGGGTGCCTGGACAAGGAGAAGGGGACACCTCATCAGGTGAGACAGGTAATGGAGGAAATGATGGCAGAAGGTATTTAGGTGATGTGATGATGAGGAAGAGGGGAGAAGAGGGAGTTCCAGGCAACTGGCCTATATTTTTTTTTCCAATAAATTATAAGGCTAGATTCTAGGCTGAGAGGGTAGTGGGGAGGAGGATCTCTGGAAGGTTTGAAAAGGGAAGAAAAGGTTTAGAAGAGCTGCTGTGGTAAGAGGAATGGCAAGTTAATTAGGGAGATTATAAAAAGGATTGCCTTGCAAGCATGGAGGGCCCATCTGCAGTGGAACCAGTCAGCAATGTTTCTGATTTTCTCTAGCTTTAGTCATGGGCCTATAGACGTGGGAAGCATTTATTAAGCCCTTTCTGTGTGCCTGGCAATCACTGTGCTGAGCATGGGGTCTACAAAGAAAGACGAAAGCAGCCCGAGATAGCTGAGGTCCATAGAAGATGTAGAAAGTGTACATGGGAGATAATCTCCCAGAGCAGGCACTTGGAGAGTGGGGTTGGGAAGGGCCAGCTAAGACAGACTTTGCAGAAGGAAGGTGGAATTTGATCTCAGTCTTTCCGAGAAGTCCAGGAAGCTGGGCACTCTGCCTGCCCCTCACTAGTCCTGTGACTTTGATCAAGTCATTTCCTAAGTTCCTTATCTGTAAAATATTTATGCTTTCTACTTCAGAGAGTGCTTGTAAGGCTGAAATGAAATAATTAGGTTCAGTACTCTGTAGATTGTAAAAACACCATTTGAATGCTAATGTAGATGGTGGCAATGGAAAGGACTGAGATTGGGGAGAGAACTTGTAAAGCATGAGTTAATTAGACTTGAGAGAGGGGGAGGAGTCAGTGATCTGAGATCACTGAGTCATGAGCAGGAATAGAATAGTCTGTCAGAGAGTCTGAACTTAAAAGGAACCACCAAAGAGAAGGAGAGCTAGAAATAAGGATGTTGTCAGGAAAGGGAAAAGTGACTCCTTGTGGAATGGGGCAGGACTCCCAGGGAGACAATACGCCTATCTGTGTAGAATGATTGTAGGAAATTGGTCATAGTGGCTCATTGTTAGGAGGAATTTTCCAGTGATTTGCTGTTAGCTTGATGTTTTCTGAAACTCTTAGAAAATGTTCATACCTAAAAAGAAAGACTAGTTCTGTAGTCAAGCACTGTGGCCATCACCTGCAATTAACCTCTCATTTTTTGCATTGGTAAAACCTAGTCATCTGGCGTAAAGAAAAACCTTACATTTGCCCATTGGGCCAGTTGCAAAGTCCATGGAATCTGAATAGTTTTAGAAGGGTGAATTCTTTGACTTCATTATTTTGAAATACTCTCTGGGAGGATTTAACATCAGAAACTCAAGCCTTTTAGCTATGCTGAAATAGGGCTTTTCAAGATGTAGGTGTTTGGTTGGTTTGTTTCTTGATGGTAAAATGAGGTGGGGATCTGTGACGTCATTGGCACAGGGAACTCTAGGAGAGTAAGCTTCTTTTGCCAGTTTAGGTTGGTACCTTCTTTGCTGCTTAGAAGTACCTCGAACCCTGAGAGGTTAAATGATTTGCTTGGGGTCATACAACCAGTGCCAAAGGCAAGACTGTCCCTTGCTTTGAGACTGGCACTCCATACTGACAACCACCAACAAAACCACTTCATTTAACGACTCTTTTTTTATTTGCATAAATGAATTTTAGCACGTAAAAAGTCCCTTAAAACTTGTGAGTTACTTCCTTTGTCTCTACCGGCTTGGTTCATGCCTTGATTTCTGTTCCCTTCTGTTTCTGCAGGAGTGAGCACTTTTGAGAGATTTTTCTGGTTCTACTGTTTAAACTGTGTGACTTCAAAAAGGTCTTTCTGGATTCTTTGGGCCTTATATTTACTAATCTTGTGTCGTAGTATTCCGTATGTGAATGTTTGGAAATCTATTTAACCATTCCTGTGGGTTTTTTTATAATAATAAATCAGGGTTCCAATAAATATCCGAGTGGATCCCTGCATTATGTGTTAATGCTTTCCAGCCATGTTTCCAGGGACAGAATGATTGTGGCAAAGCCTGTGTTTATTAAAACATTTTTGTTGTAATTAGTTTTATTGATACATTTTGTTTTTATGTCATAGAAACTTCTAGATTTCCCTCCTCCTTCCTTAGGAATTTGTAATAGGGTATTATTATTTTTATAATTTTATAATTATTTTCTGTCAGTCAAATTGCTTTCCAAAAAGATCGTACCAGGTTTAAAAAATTTTCAACTTTTCAGTATATTCTCATACTCATTTCTCCACAATCCTGTGAACATTGTTTTTTACTTTTAATTATTTTTCCAGTTTGATAGGTATGAGAAGGCTGTCCACAATAGAAGCCTTCACTTAATTTCCTCTCATTTTATTCTTAATTCTTGAAAGTCTGGCTTCTGATCTCTTCATTCAAATGAAACTGTTCTCTTCAAAGTTACCAGTGATCTTTTGATTGCCAAATCATCTTTTGATTGCCAAATCTAATGACCCTTTCTCAAGTCTCCTTCTTCTTGGCTTCCCGGTAGCCTTTGCTGTTGCCAATCACCCCTTGTCATCTCAGACTGGACTATTGTATTAGCCTGCTCTTTGGTCTTCCTGTCTCAAGTCTCTCTCCACTTCAGTCTGTCTTTTATTCAGCTGTCAAATTAATCTTCCTAAAGGGCAAATCTGACCATGTCACCTCTCCTCTTTAGTAATGCCAATGGCTTCCCATCACCTCTAGGATGAAATAGAAAATACTGTTTGGCATTCAAAGCCCTTGATAACGTGGTACCATCCTTCCTTTCCACTCTGCTTACACTTTACACCTTGCTCCCACCCCTGTACTCTGTGACACTGGCCTCCTGGCAGGTCCTTATTTAAGACTCCCATCTCCTCACTCCTGGCACTGGCACTGGCTGTCCCCTGTGCTTAGAATTCTGTTCCTCCTCATCCCGGGCTCCCGGCTTCCCTCAGGTCGCATCTAAAATGCCACCTTCAACCAAGAAGCCTTTCCTGATACCTCTCCATGTCTTACCTCTGTTGATTATCTCCTTTTTATCCTGCATAGATTTCGTCCTAACAAACCTGTCTTCATTTTGTCTTCCTTGTTAGTCTTTCAGCTCTTCGAGAACTGGGACTGGATTTTACCTTTCTTTGTATCCCCAGCACAATGCCTAGCACATAGTAGGTCCGTAATTCTTACTGACTGATTGGTTAGTAACTCAGAGTTTTTAATTCTTTGGATATTAGTGAAGTTGAACATTTTTTCCAAGTGATTTTTACAGCTTGTGTGTGGTTTTTGGAAAATCGTTCGTATTCCTGGACTGTTTGCCCACTAGGGACTGGGTGTTACCTTTGACTATTTTTTAATAGTTCCATGTGAATTGTAAATGTCAAGTTTTTAATCTTTTATATAATTCTGCTTTTTTCCATTTTCATTTTCTTTTTGATTACATGTTTATTCTACATACATTTATTTTTATTTTGTCAAACACATTTTAACTCCAATTTTTCCTCATTTTGTATAATGGGTACCATTTTTAAATTGACAATTTAATTAAACATTCTGTTTTCTTCCATATTTTAATAATTAGTTAAAAAATGTATTTTATCCAGCTAGAATACATTTTTGGTATATGGTATGAGAAATGAATGTATTCCTACTACATGACTAACCATTTTTCTAATTGCATGTATTAAGTGATGAATCTGTTCTCCAGTTTTATTTTCTATAAGCTTGTCACACACTCATCTTTTACATTTATTTGGTTCAATGTCTGAGATCTCTGTTCTAGACCATCGATTTACTTTCCTACGTTTTCCCAAGACTAGATAGTTTTGATGATAATCATTTTATAATATGTTTTAAAACCTGGATGTGCAAGTTCTTCTTCATCAGCTTTTTCCCGCCTTATATACCCAGTTGACATTCTTGTCCATTAAAAAAAAAATCATCTACATTTTTCTAGTGTATCCCTCCCGCACCTCTCCTAGAGAGCCATCCCTGTAGCAAAGAATAAAGAAGGAAAAACCAGTTCAATAAAACTAGCCAACATATTGAAAAAAACATACCCCCAAACCAAAACCAAACTGGCATTGTATACAGGCCTGTAGTATTATGTTCTAGCTCTCCTTTTCCTCTCCCCCAAGCCCCGAGAAGAAAGAGGAGAAGAAGGCACTTTTTTCATATTTCTTTTTTTGGGGGGGGAGGGAAAAGTTAGATTATTTTTACAGAAGTCAATCTTGGCTATTTTTGTTTTTGTTTCCATTTACACTTGATCATGGATTTAGAGCTAGAAGAGACCTTAGTGGCTATCTAGTCAAACCCCCACAATGATGAACCTGAGTCCCACAGAGGTTAAGTGAGTTGCTCAAGGTCACACCGATGGTTTTCCTGGTTCTGCTTACTTCACTTTGCATCAGTTCATATAAGTCTTCCCCATTATTCATTATGTTCATTATGTTTGTTTTTTAATAATAGAGTAATATCCCATTGCATTCTTGTACTACACTTTGTTTTGTTTAGCCGTTCCCCAATCAGTAGGTGTCTACTTTGTTTCCAGTTCTTTACCACTATAAAAAATACAGTTATAAATGTTTTGTTACAAGTGGGGCCTTTCTTCTTCTTACTGACCTTGGGATTATATACCTCGTAATGGGATATTTGGATCAAAGGGTCTTTTAAGTCACTTTGTTTAGATAACTCCAAATTTCTGTGGTGGTTCGACCAGTTGTTTGCATCATGTCTTCCCATAACTCCCCCAACATTCTCTTTTTTCCCTCTTTGCCAGTTGACTGGGTGTGAGGTAAAACTTAAGAGTTGTCTCGATACACCTTTTTCTTGTTAGTGATTTGGAGCCCTCTCTTATGTGGTTGTTAGTAATTTGTGATTCTTCTTTGGAGATGAGTTCACTCATATCTTTTTATCGCTTATTTCCTGGGGAATGACTTTTGGCATTAGATATTTTTGTTGGTGCTCTTTGCATGTTGTATGTAGATTTTGTTAGAATCGTGTCTGCTTCTGTGAAGAACTGACTGGTGTGGTAAAGTAGATTTGGGAATATTGTTTGTACTATATTCAGCATCTATGTAGTATTCATTTACTATGTTAAACCAATAGATACAGTGCATATTTCTTGGTTTAATTTTCCTTAAAACTTTTAAAAATTATTTTTTATTCTGAATTTAGCAAACACTATAAAAAAGCAGAAAAGATTACATAGGAAACTGATTTTCTATTACATACAGCTTGTTTTAGAAAAAGTACATTATTTTTTCAACTTGCTACTTTCATAACAGGTCTTCTGTGTGTTTACTTCTCTACTTTCTCCTGTGCATTTAAAAAAATGCTTCAGTGACACCCCACTCCCTTTCTGAGGGGGAATATTGTCAGTAATTCTCTTCTACCCAGATCTCCCCCCCAAAAAAAACTCCCCACAATCTCTGTAACAAGGAAGTGTACTTCAAACAAATTCACACTTTTGCTGTATCCAACAGGTATGTTTCGTTCTACACCTTGAGTCTGTTATCTCTCTGTCAGGAGGTGGGTAGTGTGCATCATCATAGTTCCTCTGGAATTGTAATTTGGCTTTACATTGATCAGAGTTCTTAAATCTTTCCAAACTGTTCATTGTTAGTGTTTCATAAATTATTCTGGTTCTGTTCCCGTTACTGTGCCACTGCATACATGTCTCCCCAAAATTCTCTGAAATCACCCCTTTTGTCACTTCTTTTAGTATAATAGTGTTGCATTATATTTTTATAACATAATTTCTTAAGCCATTTCCCAAATGATGAGCACTCTTTTAGTTTCTGATCCTTTGCTACCCCTCCAAACCCACTATAAATATTTTTCTACATATGGATCCTCTTCCACTTTCTTTGATCTCTGGGTATGGGACTAGTAAGTTGTGTTGCTAGGTTAAAGGGTATCAGCAGTTTAGTGACTTTTTGCTCATAGTTCCAAATTGTTTTCCAGAGGTGCTGGACTGTTTCTTACATCCTCCAATAGCAGCACATTAATGTCCTCCAACAATGATCACTTTACTTTTTTTTGTCATCTTTGCCAATCTGGCAAGTGTGAGTTAAAATCTAATAGTTTTTAAAATTTACATTTCTCTACTTATTAGTTATTTGGAGCATTTTTTTCATAGGGCTGTCAATAGCTTGGATGTCTTCCTTTGAAAATTGCCTGTTCATTTAATCTGTTGGAAAATCATGTTTTCATTTTCATGATAGATCTTACTTGAAATGCTTAAAGGATGAAAAGCAAACCCCAGGAAAGTCAGAGGCTGAGAAGATCTTAGCAGGGACTTATGTCATTAATTAGAAGACACAGCAGAATTCATCAGATGAACTGGAGAGATGGGTTTCTTGCATAGAAATATATCTTTTAATGTGGTGGCAATAATTCAGTATTTGATAATGGGAAAGTAGAAAAAATGCTTCACAGTTGTATGGCCACTTAATACATTTAATGGAAGGTGTTTGCTATAGATATTCAGCTTTTTTACAGACGAGAACTATCAAATGTCCTGATTGGAGATAGGATCAGTTTTTTCTTTTAAATCAAGAATTTGTGGTCTTTGGCCTTCATTTCCCCATCTGTAAAGTGGGGTCACTGCTGCTAAGCTCAACAGTGGTTTTCCTCTAAGCCTTGTGGCTTTCAGTAAAGCAGAGACCAGGGAGCTGTGTTGTTTAGAGCATCATGCTTACCAAAGCTTGCAGCATCAGTTTCTAGGGGAACCAGGTAGCCTGGCCTTGTTAATGGCCATAGCCTAGGTCCATTATCATGCTGTTGATTACATGATATGAAGTAAGGGAAAATGTGGGGAAATTTGTGCAGACCCATTACCATTACTGCTAAAAGGCTGTAACTGTCACCCTTCATAGGAAGGGCCGTGCGTCATTCCAAGTACAAAAGACTCCATTAGTAATTGTGAGTGAAGCAGAATGTCATTAATCACATTGGAGTCCTGGGCCCCACCCAGTGATGCTGGGCTCTGTGGGCTCACCTCGGGCATCCTGCTGTGGTGAGAGGCGGTTAGGGTTGGGAGACATGGAAGGTGGCTCCAATTCAGCGTGTGTGACCTTGAGCCAGTCTGTGCTGATCTCCTCTGTGTAAAGTGGTGGTGATAACCTCTGCCAGCCCCTTCTCCCAGGAAGGATCTTTCTTTGTAAGGATCCAGCTATATAATGTATAGAAAGTGCTTTGTAAACCGCAGTTAGCATTATGTAGAGTGTTGACTGGTTCTCAGAACGTCATGGTGATTCTTAATTGAAATAAAACCTTTTAGATATAGTCTGTGCTTTTTAAGTATTATGAAGAATAAAGCCATCTAAGGCTCAGGATACAACTTTATTCTTCCCTTCTCTTAGGGATTTCTTCTCGGCCTCCTTATTTATGCTTTCGCTGCTACTCCATTTGTCCTGGCTTGAAAAGCACAGGAGAGCTTCTATACACTTGGCTCTTTTTACTGGGTAAAGTCCCGAACATTTCTGAATGGGTAGACTTAGAAGGATCTCGGAGCCGGAGCCTAGCCTGAGTAGAGTAGAGTTCTGCATTTTTTCTTGAATTATAGTTGGAGGGAGAGGAATTGAAGCTGCTTTGGCTAGGGTTGAGGAGAAGAGGGGGACCCACAGGGCTTTAAGCTTGAGATTTTCCTTCCTCCGGTTCCATCTTAGTCCTTAGAAATGGCTCCTGGCCGCTTTGCACGGTTGTGATAAGTTTTCCTCACTGCATTTAGAATCTCTTCTGTATTTACTCCTTCCCTTTACTTTGCTTACTTCCTTAAAACCATCTGAGCATGGAGGAAAGACTCTCTGGGAGGCCCCTTTTCTGTACACTGGAAGAAAAACACAAATGCAGAGTGGGCATTTGCACACGTTCTTTTCATGGATAAAAATATAAAGATATTCAAAGCAAACCCTTCCCAGACACTCTGAGGAAGAGGAGAGGCCCCCTCCTGGGCTAAGATCTTCTCAGCCTCCGACTTTTCTGGGGTTTGCTTTTCATCCTTTAAAGCCATCTCTGGAATGTCGAATGTCGGGGTTACTTTTGTTTTCAGAAGTGAGGTGAACTTTAACCTGAGGTTGGCTCTCTCAGCAGGAAGATTTAGATTAGTTTGTTCAGTGTATTCAGAGATCATACGTGCGAAGCTATGTGACGTAAAGGTTTCCTTGTTTTGATTTATAGGATCACAGATTAAGAGCTGGAAGGGGAGGGACCTTAGCGGCCAAGTGAGTCCAACCTTTGCCATTTTATGGATAGGGAAAGTGAGACATGGAGAGGTCGGTGACGTGCTCAGGGTCACAACAACAGTAAGTGTCTGAGAGGTGCAGGAAGGCCCCAGACTGATGAAGTGCACTCAGCTTGACTTCCCAGCATGTTTGCAGATGGCCTGATGGCCGGTCACTCTCCTCTCTGGTTCAGAGCTACGTAAAGTACGTTTTCAACAACTTGTTTTAGACATGGTGAGTTTTTTTAGTGACAACAGACATAAATTTGTGTGAATTATTTTTTTTATACTCCCTCTCACCTCATTATCTGTCACTTTTCATGTTTCTACTTGGCCTCTCCTTTGCACTTTTCACCCTTTTCTTCTCGATTCCACAGTCATTTGGATACACAAGTTAGTTCTTTTATTTTTGTGTGGACTCTGAGTTGTAGCCATAGAACATAGGGCAGGTTTAGGTTTGCATGTTATGGGCACTTAATAGAGGTTTGTCAAATTGAATTGAATTGCACTGAAGACTAAACAGAATTTTGGCGCTGGAAGGGACCTGAGAGGATATGAACTCCCCCTTCCCCACTTTATAGATGGAGGACAAAGTCCCCAAAGGATGAAACGCCTTGTGCAGGGTCTCCTGGCTAGTTAGTGACAGAACTAAGAGGAGACTCCAGAGCTCTCCCCGGGGTCCTCAGAACATGTTGTCAGCCTTTCTCCTTTCCAGTGCAGGCCTGTGTGGGGCTGCCAAGAGGCAGGCGCCAAGGGGATGCGGGTGGCCCCTTTATTGCATGCACCCTCTTTTGTTTTACTGGATATCCCAGGGAGAGGAGCTCTTGGTGGAGGCGGTGGGGTACTACTGCCAGTGAGTATTGTGGTTTGCTTTCTCAAAGACCTTTGTCCTTTTAGGTACTGTCTCACAATCTGTGTACGGTGCTGAAGGTTCCACATGACCCCGTGGCCCTGGAAGAACACTTTCGGGATGACGACGAGGGGCCTGTCTCCAATCAGGGCTATATGCCATATTTAAACAAGTTCATTTTGGAAAAGGTAGGAGACCAATTTCTCATCTCTGTAGCCTGTCCTTGCTTACAGTTCTTTCATTAAGCTGCTGTTTGTCAATGGTGCCTTTGAGGCAGTGTTGGCAAGAGAGACACTCAGTCTCTGTTCACTTCAAGGAGGAGTGCTTAGAAAGAGACTTGGAGCCTGGGCAGGGTGAGAAGAGTGTGTCCAGATCCAGGAGATGCAGGCAGGCGGGCTCATGTCCTGTACTAGCTAAGGAACTGGGCTCTGGGTGATCCCAGAAGAAGGCCCGCCTGGTGTGTGGCCCAGGATAAAGCAGCTCCTTGGGTGGTTCCCTAAAGGCAGTTTGGAGGAGGCCCTGTGCTCCAGGGGGAGTCAGGAATATAACAGAGAGACCCCTCAGGATTCTAGTGCTTTTAGGTAAAAAAGGATTGCACCTTTGTAGTGGCCAAATGAATATTTATGCTCATGATTAAGAGGTAACATGCCTTTTGACCAGCCATCCATAATATTATAGCTATATAAAATTACATAATATACAACTTTGATGAATTCCAGTTTTTATTCTTCATTAGCTCTGTGATTTCATCGGTGTTGGGAGCTCTTGGTGAGATATTTCTTCTACTAATGGAGATTAGCACTGTCTGTGCCAGTGCCCAGGACACTGAGAAGTGAGGGGACTCTTCATGATCACATGGCCTTTATGTGTTGGAGGGGAGGCTTGGACCCACATTGTCCTTATTGTGAAGCTGGCTTTTCATCCACTGTACCCTGATGCCTTTTAGTTATAATTTATTGAAATGAATTGTGTGGCACCCATTTGGTAGCTATTTAGTGAGTGTCTTTGTAGTTGGGATTCACTGTTGAAGTTCATTGGGACAGTGTTGTAATTATTATTTCCCAGTTATCTCTTCTTAAGAAAAATTGGAAAGCATAGCTGAATGTACCATCCAAGGGGAAATAGCGTATGGATGAGTCCTTTTGCTTGAGTATTTATTTTGCCATTTGAGGGTTAGGGATTCCCTCCTGAAATTTAAACCAAGAATTTAAACATATGCCTCTCTTTAAAACTTGAACAGTTTCTGAGTACAAATAATTGATAAATTAGTGAATAAGTTATTCTCTAACAAGGCTTTGGATGTTGAAATCTGGAAGCCTGGATGTAAACATTCCTAATTCGAGAGTTTGGTCAAGAAAACGAGACTCTGAGGCCAGTATTTTCTCCTTTGGTTCAGTCTCTGTGTGCTTCAAGTGGGAGTCCCTGGCAGACTTGAAGGAGAAGAATCAGAGACTAGGCAGAGGGAGAAGACTGAGTTAGGATCCTGGAGAGGTGGGCAGGTTCATATCAGATAAGTCAGCCTTTTATATGGAATGGGAGGTGCTGCAGTGTTCAGGACCAGCTCCAGGAAACGCAGTGTCATATGCGCACAGGAGCACATGGAGGGCCTCACTGTCTATAGAGAATCCCACTTCCATTTTGACTTTGTGCGGGCTGTCCTCCCTGATGGCTGCAAGCACCTTGGATAAGCATGCACCTTCCTGGCTCAGCCTTACTTGGGATTAAAAGCCTGAGCATCATGGAACAGAACTGTCTCTGTTTCATCCTGAAAGGACTTTTGTATGCTTTTGATGTCAGCCTTGTTTTTTTCCTCCATATTTGAGGAGAGGCAAGAATTTGCTTTACTTAACTTTTTAAACTAGTGTTAAAGCAACATCACTTCTATTACCTTTCAGTTGGTTGTATGACTATAAAGATTTATGCTACAGGATATCCCTTGTGAAAACTTGGCTGTTTGCTTCCCATCCCTTCATCAAAGATAGTCTATGCACGTGTGAGTTAATTTCACAGAGATTTTGTAGAGATGGGAAAGTAGGCATGTGAGTTGGTGACATATTGGTATTTTCTCAGTTGCTGGGGGTGTGGAAGAGGAGGTGATAACAGAGTATATAATTTTTTCCAAGCCTAAGATATTCTCCCCCTTTTCTGGTATTTTGAGGCTTGATCACCACAATCGTGTTCTTTTTGTATAGATCTCTTCTGGCTATACTTAGTCCAGGTGTTATTATCAGATCCCTTTTTCCTGGCTCCTGCCCTATCAGTGACGTTAATGTTAGAGTTACAATATGATGTTTCTGCTGTCCTTTATGGAGAAAAATGGAAACATTGGCACCTTTTCCATTGTTTTGTTTATCCTTCCGCCATTTCCGTCCTTAAATGTCTTTGTGGTGATCTGACTTAATTTAGTCTCTCTCCAAACTTTAAGTAAACTTGTTTTTCCTGCAGTTTCTTGTTTTATGAAATGATCTTCCATATTCTTCTGTAAGATGTTACAATATTAATTTATATTCTAAGCCATTGTTGCTGTTGGCTTTTTGAGGGGAGTGAATATTTGCTGTCTTATGGGGTTTGTAAGCTCTATTGGTCTCATCATTGTGGTGATTGATTTACGTTAATTAAAGCATTCCTCAGAAATGGTGATAGCTCATTTCGGTGTTCTTTTATCTAGTTACTTTTTTTTTTTTACTACTAAAAATTTACTACTTTGTTTTTAAAAAAATAGATCAGGTTGGAGTTGCCTCAAGTGCCTGCTCTGTAATTTGGTCTTTGATATTTGCAATAAAAAGTTGATTATACACAGACTGTTATTTGGAGAGGATTTCTGTTTTTGTTTGTTAAAATATCTTTTGTTTTCATAATGTTGTTTGGTGTTTTCAGTGTCTGGTGCTTTCTTTCTTCTTGAAGGAAATATTGGTATGTAGCAATATGTAGACATGTATGTATAAATGAATATATGTGTATGAGGCTTCTATTTATTACTAAAAACCTGTACTTCTCTTGTTATTTCTGAACCTTATTTTCTAATATTTTTGCTGTCTTTCCCCCCAGGCCCACCTTCTTTGCTAAAATGTATGTTGATTTAATTTGGATCATTTTGTTGAATTCTTCATAGAATTTCTTCATCACCTCATGCAACAGATGTTAGAATATGAGCGGCCGTTATCTTCATGGAGGTCTTTTTGAAGTTGGTCATCATGAGAGCTACGATATGAGATGGACAGGTTTCTCATAAAATATTTGTTGCCTCTAGGCAATATAAAACACACCACGCTTTTTTTTTAACTTCTCCAAGGATGATCTGTGAGCACCATTTAGCTGCCACTTCCTTTTGTCTTCTGCTTTGATTTTTAGTAATAATGTTAAGGTTGATATGGTTTATTTCCTCCAATAGCATGTTTCTTTGGCCCCCGGATAGGAATTTCACATTTAGAGTACCAGTAGCCAGGTTAATGCTTATAGTGGTAAAAAAATTGGCATGCCTTTCATCCTCTCCTACCTTTTCTTCTGCTCTGCCCCCATTACTGCAGAATTCATCTGCTTAGGTGTAAAAGTGATTGTGGTTTTTTGTTTTGTTTTGTTTTATGGGTTTGACATGGTCAGAGAATTCATCCCCCAGTAAGTAGGCACTTGGTGATGAGCCTATCTGTTCATAGCTGGGCTAGTCCAAAGAAAGCAAATGGAATCTGTTGCTGAAACAGTACCTGCAGCCTTTTTAGTGTAGTAGAAGCTTTTGGAACTTGTATTCTATGGGTGGAGCATTCAAGATGCCAGGGTAACCTCCATACTTTGAAGGACATCAGAAGGAAACTTGATGGAGATCCATGCTGAAGTGGTCCTGTCCCCCATACAGAAACATAGTAATTTATGGTGGCCAGGTGTGTGTGTGTGTGTGTGTGTGTGTGTGTGTGTGTGTGTGTGTGTGTGTGTGTGTGTGTGTGTGTGTTGGGTTGTGGTGTTACCGGCAGATGAGGAGGCTAGCTCTCGTCATGGTAGAAGAGGAAGCACCTGGGGCCAGAAAAAAGGACAGCAACATTAAGGCTGAGGAGACTGATGGGAACAGAGCTTAGGGAGGTGACTGGGACTACAGAGGGGATCCATATCCCTCCCCTTTCCTCTAGTCTCACCATTGCTATACTAGGATACATCCTCAGGACCAGCTAATGTATAGATTATAGCAATAGCATTTTAACAAGCCTTCCAGTCTTCATTCCCTCTTCCCCCCATTCAACCTGTTCTTCAGTACTGTTGCTAGAATAATCTCTTGTCTACTAAAATTAAGTCATGTCACTGCTCCACTAAAAATCTACAGTGGTTCCTTGTTGGCTGTAGGGTAGATTTCAGAACCTCCTCCTCCATACTGGTGCCACCCCACCTTTCTTTCGTTGCATCCCTTTTTTACCCTTGACGCTTCCCCCAGACAGCTCCATTTCCTGCTACTGGAAGGAACCAGGAGCCCTCCTGAAGGCCTCTGTGACTTCGTACTGGATACTCATGTCTGAAGACTCACCCTCCCCTTCTTCATCTGCTGAATTTCTAAACATCCTTTAAAGCTTAACTTATTGGGGTGACTAGGTGGCACAGTGAATAAAGCACAGTCCCTGGAGTCAGGAGGACCTGAGTTCAAATACGCCCTCAGACACTTGACACACTTGCTAGCTGTGTGACCTTGGGCAAGTCCCTTAACCCCAATTGCCCTGCCCTCCGCCCTCCAAAAAGCACTCCCTCCTCCCCAAAGAACTGTTACTGTGACAGGAACACCCAAGACACAATCCAGAAAAGAGAATGACTGCAAAACATCTGAGAACAAAACCTCAAAGTAAAACTCAGCTTGGGCAAAAAGTTCAGTTAGAATTCCTGGAAGAAATGAAGAGTTAAAAAAAAAAAGCTAAAAATAATTTTAAAAATCAAATAAACACTGGAGGAAAAAATGAGAAAAGAAATGAGAACCATGGAAGAAAGATTTGGGAAGGAAGTGAACAGCATGAAACAAGAGGTATAAAATCTTATCCAGGCAACAGACCCCCTGGAAATTAAAGTTACCTGGATAGAAACTAACTCCTCTGTGAAACAACTAGAAGTGTTAACACAGAGGTGAAAAGATAAGATATCTCATAGCAAAAACTGACCTGAAAAACAGATTGAAGAAAGGTAATAGAAGAATCATTGGACTGCCTGAAATCCACGAACAAAAAAAGAACCTGGATAGTATGTTTTAAGAGATCTTAACAGAAGAAAGGGCAGTCAGGTGGCACCACAGTACACAGAGCACCAGATCTGGAGTCAGGAAGGCTTAGCTTCCTGAGTTCCCATCCTGCCTCAGACACTTAGTAGCTGTGTGACCTTGGGCAAGTCATTGAACCCTGTTTGCTTCAATTGCTTCATATATAAAATGAGTTGGAGGAGGAAATGGCAAATCACTCCAGTATCTCTGGCAAGAAAACCCTAAATGGGGTCACAGAGAGTCAGGCACAACTGAACAAAAGAAAACTGCTTAGATCTGTTAGAACCAGAGTGGAAAGGGAAAATAAGAAAGAATCTACTGGTTACTTCCTGAATGAAACCCCTGAATGAAAATCCTCAGGAACATTATAGCCAAAATCCAGAGCTTCCAGGTCAAAGAAGAAGTAGTGTAAGCCGTCAGAAAGAAAGAATTAAGTTCTGAGGAGTCATAGTCAGGATTACTCAGGACATAGCAGCCACCACTCTGAAGCAATAGAGAGTTTGTAACAAGGTATTCTAAAAGGCAAAGAGTATAGGCATACAGCCAAGAATAATTTACTCAGAAAAATGAGTATTCATGGGGAAAAAAGGACTTTTAGTGAAATAGAGGGTTTCCAGGCATTCCTGATTAAAAGACCAGAGCTATGTAGAGACTTTGAATTACTAATACGGGAGTCAAGAGAAACATAAAAGAACTACAATGAACTGTGGATCTTAAAATAAGAATGGAAAGGGTGGGGATAGGAGTACCACTGGAGAGTGGGAGTGGGCCAGGGGAGGGGAAGATAGAGAAAATTATCTCATATAATCAAGCAGGAGTCTATACAAACATTGAGGAAGGGATTGGGGTATGGCTGACACTTGAACCTTATTCCCATCTGCTTATAGTGGTAAAAAAATTGGCATGCCTTTCATCCTCTCCTACCTTTTCTTCTGTAAGAAGAGGGAGAGATACACACACCTATACACACCCACACCCATTTATAGAAATACATTTCATTTAACAGGTAAATAGGAGGGAAAGAGGAGAAGGGAGAGTGGAGAATATGAGGGAGGGTAGATTAAGGGGAGAAGTTGTCTTAAAACCAACTAAAGTGGTTGCATCTTGAAGAGGGACTTAAAAGACAACAATTGGACATGCAACTAAAATAAATCTAGAAAACCAGCAAATTAAAACTCCCCAATTAAACACCAAAATAGAAATCTTGAAAATCAAAGAGGGAGTTAACAAAATTGAAAGTAAAGAAAAAAAATTGAATTAACAAATAAAGGTAGAAGTGAGCGTGTGTATTTTGTGAAAACAGTAAAACAGGCCATTAATTTGATTAAAAGGAGAAAGACCCTTACTTTGCTGTGTGTCTGTGAGCAGGTCATTCCAGCCTTTAGAGCATCAGTTTCCTCACCTGTGAGGTGGATAATAACACTTGCATTACCTCTCTCATGGGGCTTCGAGAACAGTGCTATGTCCATCCTAAAGGGCTCTAAAGTTGTAATGATGTCAGTCCTTAAATATCTGTCAATATGAATCAAATCCTCCCTGAATCTTCTTTCCCTTGTTTTTTCCTCCCCAATAACAGCCTTTTGTAAATGATAAATTCTTTAAGAAGAATTACCTCTCTTCCTCAGTATACCCATATACTCAATGGGTGCCAACTAGATTAGTTTTATTTAACTGGTAATGGCAATATTGTGTTAACATCATTAGGGGCAACTTCTCAAATGTGCCTTGTTTCAGTTCAGTTTTACTCAATCAAAGCTCTAATTATAACTGAGAAAGTAAATGCAGTACTGCTTTAACGTTTCCAAAATAAGCCAGTATATATCACTAAATTTAGAGGAAAGCTATTCACGAAAGGAGCTAGGATGTGATAAACAGTGAGGGCCTGTTTATTATTGCTTAGCCACCTGGAGTGGAGTTTTGCCAGCTCTTCCAGCCACAGAAAAGCAGCCAAGGTTTCCATGGCATGGATTTAGATTGAGCAAAAATTAGTGCTTAGGTTTGAGAATTAGATGGAAAAAGAGTCTACCAGTGACTGGAAATGGTGCTGTAAAGTTTAATGGTGTTGTCAATTGCCCAAAGAAAATAGGGAATAAGAATTAAGCCTTTACATCCTTGTTAAAACTGGGATGTCTAATTAGCCTCTTTCAGAATGGTTGGTTTGTTTTTCCTATTAATTAGGCTGTTGGGAAGACTTCTGAGATGGTCAGATGCCTTTCAGAAGCTGCTGTGTTCTATAGGGGGACAGCACATACACAAAATGAGCCATTGTGGTTTGACCATGTGAGTGTAGAGAAGGCCCGGAGAGATGTGAAAATAGAATCAATAAGATTTGAAGACTGATTGGATGTGTTTTTGTTGTTTGTCCTTCATTCTCGAAGAGAACCATGGCATCAGGAAGGTGATGCCATGACTTCCAAGTGGATTGGATTTAAGTGAGGCAGGGCTGTGCAAGGTCAGCAGCCTCACTTTCTCCTCCAGAGCCATCTGGGTCCAGTGGCGAGATATAGATCAGGATGACTGGAGATGGCCCTGGATGCAGTGGGAGGCCTTGGCCCTTTATCTAAGGTCTTTAGCAGGTCTCAATTTGATTGGGTTTGGATATGAGAGATGGGGGGGGAGAATGAGGAGCCAGGGTTGTGAGCCTTGTAGGATTGGTGAGCTGAGTTTGCAGAATAGTGGTACCCTTGACTGACATGAATAGGAAAATAAAGAGGAGGGAGTGGGTTTTGAGGAAAGATGAGTTCTGTTTTGGACTTGCTAAGTTTGGGGTGCCTGTGATATTCCAGGTGGAGATCTCCTGCAGGCAGCGGAAGTGGAGATCAGGAAAGAGACTTGGTTGGCTATGTAGGGCTGGGACCTGTTTGGATAGAGGTGATAACAGAGGAGAGTGTTCAGGAGGAAAAGGTGGTAGACCGTGTCACGCTGCAGAGATGTCAGGAAAGGTGGCGCCACAAGACCATCAGACTTGATGATTGAGAAATCTCTGGTAATCTTAGTGTAGAGATGAGGCTGGCATCTAGATTTCAGGGAGCGAGAGGGAGTACATTCCAGGCGTTGGAAAGATGATTGGCAAAGCGCAATGATCACAGATGGACACCTGCTGGTGTGGCTGTATCACCGAGGAGGAGAACTGTCTGGTGAGGCTGGGAGGATCTTTGAGGACCAGATTGTGTAGAACTTTAAAGGTTAAACAAAGACGTTTCTGTGTGATTCTAGAGGCAATGGAAGCCCCGTGGAGTTGGTTAAGTAGGGGAGTGGCCTGGTCAGATCTGCACTTTAGCATAGTTCCTCGGAGCTTTGGGTTGGATGAGCCAGAATGGGTAAAGGATGGAGGCTGTTGCAGTGATCTGGGTGAGGGCTGATGAGGGCCTGAGTTAAGAAGGTGGCTAGTTGTGTGAGTAAAGAGGTCTCAGATGGGAAGTCATCTGCCTAGAGTGAGAGTTAACCCCTGGGAGCTCATGATGTTATCAAGAGAGAACATTTGAGAAGGGACATCTTTGGGCTTTTGTGAAGGCTTTTTAAGCAAAGAAACTGCCCTAGATAAAGGGTATTTACCAGTTTTTTTTCTTGTCATTTAAGTATCCCAGAAGTTTAAGTGTAGTATGATAACCACCCTTGACTGGGGTGTGCCCCCAGATCTGACCATAGGGCCTGTCCCTTTATAAGGGATAGAGAATAGACCCGTGATTTCACAGATATAGGGGACTCCCAGCCTAGGAGACTCAGTGAATTTATAGATTGGAGATAAATTTTGGAGCATTGCAATGAAGATGGGAGTTTAAGTATCAGTATCTGTAAGCAAGTCTGGAACATCATTAAGTGCCTTTGAATACCCATCTTAATTTAACAAGTAGTCAGAATTTAGATGTTATCTAAATTAATTGACATTCAGATGTGCATTTTAACATTCACATTGTGCTTCTGGGTGAAAAGCTTCTGGGAGTGCATCAAAATAGGAAAGTCTTTAAATGTTTGTTTCTAAATCTAGATGATCTTTATGTTGGTCCCTCTAGACCCTGCGAGCAGGTAGGAGGTTTTTTTCACTGTTGGTTAGTTAGGAGCAGATACTATGTAGTTACCTTTGAGGTAGTCTCTAGGTCTGTAGAATTATAGATGGCAAATACTACAGAGAACCTTTGAGATCACATAGACTGCCCCCATTTTACAAATGAGCAAACCAGCCCAGAGAGGTTATACATGGGTATGGTGTCATAGTAAAGAGAGGATCGATCATACTGCGTTTTAGTGAATCGTAACCTTGATACTGGATGGCCAGGTGTCACAGTGGACTTACTAGTTGTGTGACCCTGGGCAAGTCACTTCACCCTGTTTGCCTCAGCATCCTCAATCTGTAAAATGAGCTAGAGGAGGAAAGGACAAACCATTCCAGTCTTTGCCAAGAAAACTGCAGATGGGGTCACAAAGAATCAGTTGACTGAACAACAAGAAAGGACAGCTGCCATAGACATCAAGAACATGAGAAGTCAGCCAACAGTCTCATGTTCTTGGGTTGTATCAAATGGCGTAAGTTTGAAGAATAAGGAGGCGGTTGTCCCCTTGTACTTTGCTCTGGTCAGACAACATCAGGAATGTTGTATTTGGTTCTGGACCTCATGTCCTAGGAAGAATATTAATAAATTAGAGAGTGAGCAGAGGAGCGCAGTCAGGATGGGGAAGGGCCAGCCTCTGAAGGAGGTTTTCGAGGTGACCCCTTGTCCAGTGTCTTGTAGTCAAGATTCTTTGCGTTAGATTAGATGGAAACCAAGGCTCCTTCCAAGTCTGACTGTCATTCTGTGAGTCAAGATCTAATCCCAAATCTTTCTGACTGTGGGCTAGTCATTTCTTCTGCCTGGTCTTTAAGTTGAGTCAAAGATTTTAGGATTTAGGGATTTGCACAAAGACGCAGGCTAAGTAGCAGGGATGGGGTGCTTGGTGGTTTTTCTTCTTCTTCTTCCTACTAAGGTCCTTTCACCTTTCTCTGATTCTTAGGGACTTTAAGGATATAGACACAGTGAGGAACAAGAAGGATTTGAACAGCTTTGGAATCTACAGCCTATAGGGAGGAGATTCAGCCTGGCCTTGTTTCCAGCTATTTCCTTTAGAACAGTGTTCGCCCCCGTACCCTCAGTTTAAACAAATGGAGGAAAAGGAATTCCACACTTATGGGCACTTAATTAAGGAACTCAGAGTAGAAGGTGTGAATTGGTATGAATGACTAAATCAGAAACTTAATAAATGATGCTTCTAACTTTTGAAAAGATATATATATTTTTAATTCTGTTGAGATGTGTAAGGGTTTCAGCCTCAAGGCCACATGTCATCTGATTCTGCCTACCCTGTGTGGACACATCCCTTTGGCAGCTTCTCTGATACTCGAGTCGTATAGACTAGGGACAGAAGCTCACAAGGACCTCTTTTGTTTTTTGGCCATGCCAATTCTTGGCTTTTCTTTGCTTATCTTTAGCCAGACTCTGTCTTCCTGTGACTTTGACTCTCCTTTAACCTACAGAAGTCACATAGAATATAGTTTAATTTCTCTCCCCTGATGGTTTTCTAGGTGTTTGCAGACAGGATCATATTTCCCCCCAAGTATTCTCCTTTTCAAATGAAACACCCTCCAGTTCCTTTAGGTCTTTCTCACGTGACAGTTTGACACTTCCTGTTGTCAAAAGCCTTTTTCCCTGGTGATAAATTGATTCGAAGCTATATATAGGCCTGTCTTTCAAATGAAGAAATCCAAGTTATTGAGAGCCATTGTGAAAAAAATACTCTAAATCATTAACAGAAATGCAAATGAAAGCAGCTCTTTGGTTCCATTTTAACCCACTGATTGGCAAAAGTGTTAGAATAGAAATATGACAAATACTGGAGAGAATGTGAGTAAACAGGCATGTGAATGTAGCATTAGTAGAACTGTGAATTAATTGACCAGCCATTATGGAAAGCAATTTGGAACTGTCCCCTGAAAGTGTGACCCAGTGATACCACTATTAGGCATATGCCTTACAGAAATCAGAGATAGATAAAAGGAGCCCATATATACAAAAATATTTGTTATGACATAGAACAAGAAACTAATGGGATGCCCATTAATTGGAGAATGGCTGAGTAAATTATGGCATATTAATGTAATATAGTATTATTAACTGTAAAAATGATGACATAATTTCAGAGAAGTCTGGGAAGACTTCTGCACTGATACAGAGTGAAGTGAGCAGAACCAGGAGAAAAGTTTATACCATAACAACATTGTAAAGAAAAATGACTTTGAAAGACTTAATTCTGATCAATGCAGTGACCACCCACAATTCCAGAGCACAAATGACATGTCACCTCCTGACAGAGGCGATTGATCAAGATACAGAATGAGATATATACATTGTTGGACATGACCAGGGCAGTTCTTGTCTATTCAGACTTGTTACAAGGGTTTTGTTTGTCTGCTTTCTTCAAATTTTTTTTTTTGGAGGGGCGGGTAGATGAGAGACAGAGAAAATAAATGCTAGTTGATTGAAAAAATAGATTTAAAAAAATTTAAGAGAGCATTCTCAAGGTCCCTGTCACACTTCTCTGGCTCTGTTCTGCTTGGTCAGTGTTCCTCTTCAGATGGGTTCAGAACTTGGTATGATGCTCCCAGTGTAGTCTGAGCAACTCCGAGTACGGGGACCCTGTTACCATGCTTATTCTGATAACTCCTTCTCTCACTATAGCCCGAGATGGCATTGTCCTTTCTGGCTGCCCTCTTACATTTATTTGCAGCCCCTGAGACTACCAAATCCTTTTCTTCTCCCCCATTATCTGCTGTTAAAACTTCTTTCTGCCTGTATGGATTGCTTGCTGTCTTGGGAAGGGAGGATGAAGGGGAGGGGGAGAAAATTTAAAACTGATGGAAGTGAATATTGAAAACTAAAAATAAATAAATTAACAATAAAAAAACGAAAAAAAATTCCCTCTGGTTGACTCCAAGTGTAGAACTTAAATGTGTCTCTGTTTCATCTTGCTAGTTTATTACGTATTTGCAGATTCCTTTATGTGTTGAGATTTTCATGTGTTAGCGGTTTAGTTTTATATAATGAGCAAAGTCTTTGAAGGAAAGGGCCGTGACTTTTCTTTGTCATCTATAGTACAGTGTTCTGCTGGTCTAGGGGTGTCGTGGGAAATGGCAGTGTTATAAGATATTAAAAGGCATCAATAAAACACTGATTTAAAAAATGCTTTTCCACCTTTGGTTTTAAACTAGACTGATCACGTTTTCTATTTAGTTATACCCTCACGCCCATATACATATATGCATATACACACAGACATATATACACACATACATACACACACACATCTATGTAGGTATCTTTCCCCGCTTTTGTAGTACTATGTCTGATTTTGTTGTCTTGGCCTCCTTGCCTTTCTAGTTTAGTGATAGCACAGTGCCGAGGGCACATAACTGAATTTTACATACTATACAATATTATTTGGTTTTGAAAATTGACTTCAGAGTTGTCCTTTTGAAGTAGCAAGGCACCCTGGAGAGAGATGGGAGGCAGCATGCACCAGGTAAGTCTGTCTCCTCACCTGCTGCCTCCTCTCAGACTCTGATGGAGTGAGGCTAGAACCCTGAACCTAGCAGTCTTGGGAGTAGCAGTGTTCCCCAGACCATCTGTCAGCCCTGCTTTCATCCCAGGCTCCAGGGCTATCATTGAGAGGAGCAACCATTATAGAGAAAGGGTCTGCCTTCTTTACTATAACTCAGCAGAACAACTGCCACCGAAGGGCATTTACATTCAATAGACCTGGGAGTGGTGGCACCCCTTCTAACCCTGCCCCTGTAGCCATAATGCCAGGAAGCAACTCTTGTGTTGCCTTCCTGGGATGAGTCTTCTAGCGTGACCCTTTCCCCCTCCCCAAAGTCATCATCCCAGGGGAGCAAGTCCTGGGGAGATGAGATTGAACCCCTGCTTCTGCACAGGCTACTGCCCTGCCTCTGTGGCAGACACAGCGGTATTTGGCACAATAATATTCCATTACATTTATGCCCCAAATGGTTCAGCCATACCCCTATCCCCCCCACTTTGTTGCTAAATTTTTTATTATCATAAAAAATACTACCAAGAGTATTTTGTTGTTATGATACCTTTTCTTTCTTTTCCGTCACTAGCCTCCTTGGGGATATATGCCAAAAGTGGAATTGCTTGATCAAAGAGTATGAATAATTTGGAATAATGCAAGAAAAATCACTAAATTTAGTTTCCAGAAATTTGTTTTCCAGCACTTTTGGACCAATTCAACAATGCTACCAAGAGTGTGTTTAATGTCCCTTCTTCTGTGTTCTGTTGTAGTTCCTCCAGCATTGATTATTTCTGTCTTTTATCTTTGCCATTTTGAGGGGTGAGAGGTAAAACATTTTTTTTTATTAATGATTTGGATGAGTTGTTCATGTGGTTGTTGGTCACTTAAAATTCTTCTTTTGGAAACTTGTTTTTATTCTTTGGCTTTAAGGAATTGGCTTATATTTGTGTCAATTCCTTCTGCATTTTCGTTATCAGACTTTTTTTTGATTTTTGATGCAAATATATTTTTCCTACCGAAGAATTTATCTTCTTATTCTAACTGCATTAATTTTGTTTATGTAAAAGCTTTTAAATTTTAGGTAATTCAGATTATCTTTTATGGTCACTTTCTCATTTGGCTAAAAATTTTCCCTGTAGCCATTATTATGAGACATACTTTAAAAAAAATTTATTTGAACACTTAATATTTTGGTCAAGTATATATACATTTGGAGCTTATTGTGGTATCTGGTCTAACCCTCATTTCTGCTGAGCTGATTTCTGTTTTTCCCAGAAATCTACAGCCCGTTTGGGCCACTTTTCATTTGTTGACCATCCTTTTTGCTTTTCTGTTTCTGCGTCTTTGTCTCGCTGTGCCATCCTGTCTGGCCAGTAGTACCATTCAGTGTCCTCTACCTCAGAGCCCAGTTCAGATGTTGCCTCCTGAAGGCTTTCCCTGGTCCTCTCGTCCAAGAGCAATGGTGGTTTTCTCTAACTGCTTTTGTGCTCTACGCCTACTCTTGTGGCACGCTGCACATTCCTAGGCTCTAAGCATTAGATCGTCATGGAGTTGGGAGGGACCTTCGAGTTCATCTGTCGTCCTTATTTAACAGAGAAGGAGATTTGAGGCCCACACTTTTAAAGGTGCTGAGGAGCCAAGCTGGGATTGGCATCCACAGTCTCTCACCCCAAATCCAGTGTGTTTTCCAGTCTGTGCCATCTTTCTTTCAGTGTGCTGCCTAATCAGACCTCTGTGATTCGTTGTGAGTTGGAGTGCTTTGTGACAGTTTGGGGATTGTTTAGTATTCTGTAATAACCTGGATGGTTATTTAATTTCTTGTGCATTAAGGCTTTTTCTCCACCACTAAGTAGCTTCCTGCGGGCAGGGACCCCACTTTGCTCTGTAAATGTTTATTGGTTTATTAAGAAAAGGTCTGTAGATAATATAAATTGTGAAGCTTTGTTAGAATTTATTATATAAAATGATGAGGATATCAGAGAGGTTCACATTGATAGTGTTGATGGTAGCCTTCTTATTCCAGTTATGTGAAGGAGGAAAGGTAGCAGGGCTAGAAAGGTGGTCATGGAAATAAACAGTGCGTCAGGTCCTGTTGGTGTGGTGGTGATGATGGTGGTGGCAGAAAGTCCAGGGAGGGAGTTGGGAAATAAGGTGATTTAGATCACTTTCTCAACCTGAGTCCTGGCTGTCTTTCTGGGAGTTCTTACAGAACTGGGAAGAAGGAGTTCTAGGTCCTATGTTGTGATGTTAACATATCTCTCCTATCACCAAAAGGGTCTAGCAAAATTTCTAAGCTCTACTTTTCTGCTGTGTTTGTTTTTGGTAAATACAGCCATTCTTCTCATGCCTGCCATTAATGGATTCATGAGGACATGGGGTTAGTTCAATGGGATCAATGTTTTATATGAATCAACAGAGTTACAGGGGTGGAAGGGTTTGATGCCTCACTTTACATTGGAGTTTGGTTATTTCACAAGGGGTGTATTATTTCTAACACACCATGTACAGTCTTGGTCAAAGCACCAGTATTGGGATGTATACCTGGACTTATTTTGGCTCTACTTATAGTGGTTTTAAATGTTTTGTACTTTTTCTTCCCTTTTAGGTTCAAGGAAACTTTGACAAGATTGAATTTAATAGGATGTGTTGGACGCTTTGTGTCAAAAAAAATCTCACCAAAAGTCCTTTGCTCATCAGTGAAGAAGATTCATTTAAAGTGTGGGTTATTTTCAACTTTTTATCTGAGGATAAATACCCATTAATTATTGTGCCTGAAGAGGTAAGGGGTGTATAAATGAGCTTTCTTATTATGATAGAGTAATAGAATGTTATAGATGGAGTGGGTACCATGTGACAGAGAAGGAAACTGAGTGTTCAGAGAGGTTAAATTAATTGCGTCAGGTTACCTAACAAATTTGGTGGCAGAACCCAGATCTCTTGACTCAGGCCCAAAGAAACTAAAAAACAAAAACTAGGGGTATTTTGGTAGACACAAATTAGAAACGTTGTGGATATGGGGGAAAAAAGCCTCTGGACTCAGCTTTATTGGTAAGAAATGCAGTATTTAGCCAGGCATCTGCCTCATATAATTGTAGATAGTCTTTTGCTGGGGAAGACCAAAATGGAATGCTGTGGGAAAGCTGAATTCTTCTGTAGGTTGGCAAGCAGGGTGGGACTCTTTTTCTTCCTCTTCTAAATTGCTGCAATTATAGAAAAATCTATTTCTGATGCCCAAAATGTCTTTCTGCAAGATGAGGCATTTTTAGCAGACATAGCTTTCTGCCTACTTACATGTCAACTGTGTTGTACAGAAGTCAGCAAGGATTATCAGAGGGAAATTTCTTTCAAGATTGTCTTAATCTATTGAATAAGAGTCTACCACATAATATTTTAAGTTCCAGGATGATATTTTGCTGAAATATGGATCATAGAGAGAGGCAATATTGCTTCCTAGAAAGACAACTGGCATTGGCTTCATAAAGACTTGGCTCAGGTCTCACCTCACACATCTACCAGATTGTGTGACCCTGGGCAAGTCACTTAATCTGTCAGTGCTGCCAAAAAAGGCCCGTCAAACCCAAACAGAAACAGGGGCCACCAAACCGTGCTGAAGGACTCCTGTGGGCCCTGTGTTGCCTTAGAAAACCACACGTTCACATTGGCTATGTTCTGTCACATTTTTCTTTAGTTTGGGGTTTGGGGCACTTGGGAGTGAGTGTTGTGTGCCCCGCGGAGTGGCCAGTGTCTGGCACCTCCCCTAAAGCATCCCTGTTGCCTCCTCTCCCAGGGGAGTCTTGGGATTTCATGTGTTTGTTTCGCTGTGTGTTTCGCTGTGTGTTTCGCTGTGTGTTTCGCTGTGTGTTTCGCTGTGCCTCAGAGGTAGGACAGAAGCGGTGTGTCTGCCCATGCAGTTCTGGCCCTTTCCCTTTTTCCTGACAAAGCAGAGAAGGACCGGGTTTCCCTGGCTGTCTGCTCGATGTCGTCCTGCTGGAACAACCGCATCGCTCTGAGAAGTCCCGCGGCGCGCTGTGGCCGTTGTTGTCTTTTGGAGGCACTTGTCAGTGAAAGCGTATTTTGGAGGATGACTCTTTTTGTTGGCCCCTGAAGCAGAATGAACACTAGGAAGACGAGACAGCCAGGATGCACAGCCCTCCTAACTCCGTCACTGTCCTCAGCGTCATGGGGGACAGACGGAAATGGCTTTCAAGGCCAGCCAGCCAACCCTGTCTGTGACTAGTGATGAAACTGAGGCCACCAGGAGATAAATGACAAGTTCACTGCCACTTGGGGAGTGAGTGATAGATTCGAACTCGGCACCTTTGACTTCAAGTTGCTACAACTCTGTTAGTGTTAGGATGGTTAGCTATTTAAAGAACTTAGATTTCTGAACTTAACTTGGGAGAACCAGGAAAGATAATCATAAATCAGAGCAAGAGTTTTTTTGATTTTTTGACATTTTGCATCATACTGTGTTAATAACAAAAGTGTTTGTGTGAGGTCTGGGCTTTTAATAAATACTGGTTGACTTGAATTGTATGTCCACCTAAATGGGGAAATGGAAAGTGGGATGTATGTTAGAGTTTTTGTTTTTGTTTTTTTTTTTGCTAAAAAAATTTTTTTAATCTAATGAATTGGGGTGATATATAGTATCGTATTGTATATAGAATGCTGAATTTAGACTCGAGAACCTATGTTCAAATCTGGATTTGATATTTATGTTTTGTGCGACCTTTGTTTAAATTATTTCATTTAATCTCTGTGGGCCACAGTTTCCTGATCTGTAAAACAAAAGGCAAAGGAACTTTTGAACTTTAAATCTTATGATCCTATGAATGTTACTAAGGGACAGCTTAAGAAACATCTACCCAGAGGTGGTAAAAAAAAAAAAAAAACAACCAAACCCAAAGAGAAAAACAAACACCTACTTGTAATGCTAAGAGAGATCTGTGATGGTTTAAAAATTGAGTTTTATAAGTATATATTAAGTATACCAGATTTTTTGATAATTTATGTTTTTCTAGAAATTGGAAGAAAATAGTGTTACCATGGTAGGACTTCCAGTCATGCCAAAATTGGAATATTGTTCAGTAGATTCTCAAGTGAAGTCATTTCCCGTGGGAAGACTTGTGGGTCACGCATGCATGTGCGTTGTGTTATTAACCTGTCTTGGAAATGGACGGGTTACTGGCAAACAGCCTTCTTAATGTAGACTTACGTTTGGAAAAGTGACGACAGCTCCCGCGGGCTCAGTGAACATTTCTGGGCAGAGGACCCCCATCTCCGTATATCTAGTCCCTGTCTCTCCTTGAATTTCAGGCCCGCATCACCAGTCGCCTGCTTTACATTTCAAACCAGATGCCCCAGCGATACTTCTGACTCAGCACACCCAGAACAGGCCCGTTCTCCTTCTTCCCCTCCCCCCCAGTGTGCTTCTGTTTCATGTTATGAGATGCCTGTAGCCCCTCTGAACCTCCCTGTTTCTTTTGGAGAGTCCGCCCTTCTGGTCCCCCAGGTTGGCAGCCTTAGCGTTATTTTTAGCCTCACGCCACGTAGCCAGTCTTTTGCCAGATCTACTCGTTTTCTTCTCTCAGTACCTCTTGTATCCAACCCTTTCTCTCTGCTCACGCCGGTATCACCCTAGTTGAGGCCTGAATCAGTGTTGGCCTAGAATGCTTACTGCAGTGGTCTCTGATTAACCTCCTTCCCTCATCTCTCCCCACTCGAATCCATCCTGTGTGGGAGTGATTTTTCCCTAAGCACAGATCTCACTGTATCACTACCCTTCTCAGTAAGCTCCGGTGCCTTCTTGCCTCCGGGATAAAATAGAAACTCCTCTGGTTATCTTCTAACCCCCTTTATAAGCTGGCCCACGCCTGTCTTTCTGGCTTCCCTGGACAGAACTCCCCATTCTGCAGCCTGCAGTCACACGGGCCTTCTCTCTGGTCTTCCTCTCCGATTTCCCATCTCCGGTCCTGAGGCCCTTGCCCTGGCTCTCTGGGATGTGGTCCTTCCTCTCCTGTGCTTTAGAGCCCCTGTTTTCAAGGGCACTCCTGGCCTGTCAGGATTGTTTCACTGTATTTCTGTCTCTAGGGCCTAAATGTGGGCAGGGAGATTTGAGTTAGCAGAGACAAGGTTTTTCTGGAGACGGGTCTTTGGCTGCTTTATCTGACATACTGGAGAAGTGCATGGGCCGGTTAGTGCAGAGAGCCTGCTTGGATGCCTTGGGGGCAGTCTCCTCCTTCCACCACCTGGACTTGCATCGGAACCAGGAGTTGCCCAGAGTCTTCAAACAGAGGATGGAGTTACTCTGGGCACGCACATGGGGACATCTTGGTGCCATTTCAATAGAAGCTAATCCTTTGTAAAGGGAGAATCGTCTCTCAGACCCTCTAAGCAAGCCGTGGATCACACACCTTGTCAGTATTTCTTAGGTTTTTGTTTTAATTTTTTTTGAGGGGGAGGATTTTCCTGTAGAGTATTGGCCTTAAAGCACTGAGAATCTTCTCTGGATTAGAGTTAGAGTTAAAGCCTATATATTATTCTTTCGCTACCAGAAGAGCTTTGTGGAAGAGAGAGGATAGCATGGAGAAATTATTGGATTTTATTGTTCAAAAAATGAATTTGACTCTTCTGTGGAATAAACAAGATTATATTTGTATCTTTCCAGAATACAAACTCATCACCAGAAGTATATTGTTGTTCAGTTGTTTTTTTATTCATGTCTGAGTCGTCTTGACCCCATTTGGGGTTTTCTAGGCAGAGAAACTGGAGTGGTTTCCTATTTCCTTTTCCAGCTCATTTTATAGATGAGGAAACTGAGGCAAACAGGGTTAAGTGACTTGCCCAAGGTCACACGGCTAGTCAGTGTTAAGTGTCTGAGGCCGTCTGAGGCTGGATTTGAACTCGGGTCCTCCTGACTCTAGGGTGGGTGCTCTATTCACTTTGCCACCTAGCCGCCTCCACTTAGAAACATATTAGATAAGCTTTTAATATTCCCTGAGCCTCGTGCTTGTCCACATAAAACTTATGTGAAATGATGTCTCTTAGGTAAGGTGAAGGAGGAGACACCAAGGATGATAAGCAGGGTGTGTGCTTTGGACCTCGTTGGGGGGGGGGGGGGAGCTGGAGGGTTTGCACTGTGCTCTAGATCTTTCCTCCCAGCTGCCCTGGAGGGAGGTGACCTTCCCCCTCTATTTTGTAGATGAGGAATGTGCCGCAGGCCCCCAGCTGCTAAGTAGGAGAGCCAGCTGTAGTTGGGGCCTAGACCTGGATTCCAAGCCTAGATAACTCTGGGACATCTGCACTCACTTCTGTTGCTGGGATTGTAGGATAATGGTGCTCACTGGTACCATAGTGAGTCATCTGGTATTTATTAAGCACCGGCTGCGTGCCAGGCATTGTGCCTAGCACTGAGATAAAAAAAAAGGGGAAGCACAGGAGTACCTGTGGTCCAGGAGCTCACGGCCTAGGGCTGTGGGCCGGAGTCTGTCCACTTCCCTGCTGGGTCTGTGTCCCATCTCTGAGTGCTTGTCCGCCCCTTAGTCTTGAGCCCTGGGGTCTGGGGTCTCTGCTGACGTGTGAGCACTCAGAGAGGGGAGGAAGGCAGGCCCTAGAGCTATGGCTTCTGCTTCTCATCTTCTGCTCCAGGCCATCCCTGATCTCTTGCGTCAGGGGGCCTGCCTGCCCAGGCAAATGTGCTGTTTGACCCGTAATTATTTATTGTTTTAAGATACGCGGCTGTATGTTCATTTTTGAAAGAATGAGCTTGAGCACGCTAGAGAAAATAAGAAAGTGACCTCAGGGAGGAAGACCTTGGGAAGAAGACAGACAGAAGTTGTTGTAAATGATTGATAAGTGCTGCCTACTGGAGGCCTAATCTTATGGGGCTTTTGGTTATGGAATTTTCCTGCCCTCTCCACATCTCTAGACCAAGGGCTACATTGTCATTTTAACAGCGGCACAGTGGGGTTTTATATTTGGAAACAAGTGTTTCCTTTTTAAGAAAGTCAAACTCAAGGGACTTTTAAAAATCTTGGTTGACTGAGGGAATGGTGACCTCATTAGATGAAAGAGGGAAGGCAGGACTTAAGATCAGAAGTCAGTCCTCCCTTTGTGGGGAAGGAAGTTCATTGGGTGGTAGATACATTGATTCTGAGATTGATAGTGGGACATCCACATGCAGAGGTCTGAGATGCAGTCATAGATACGGGACAGAAGCTCTGGAGAGAAAAAAGGCCTTGAGAGAATGGGCTCGAGAGTCAGCTGTGTGTTGTGGAGCTGTTTCCGACACGTCTGACTCTTCATGACCCCATTTGGACTTCTTTTGCCAAGATACTGGAACGCTTTGCTGTTTCCTTCTCCAGCTCATTCTACAAATGAGGAACTGAGGCAGATGGGCTTAAGTGACTTGCCCAGGGTCACACAGCTAGGAAATATCTGAGGCCAGACTTGAACTCAAGAAGATGAGTCTTCCTCACTCCAAGCCTGGCGCTTTATTCACTGTGCTACCCAGTTTGCCCACGTCAGCCACGTAGAGGTAGATAAAAGTTAAACCATGTGAAAAATAAAGAAGATTTAATTGGTGGTGCCTGTCTTTGAAATGCTGTTATTCCTTATAAATAGATGTGAAGAATGATGCTTCAAATTGCCAAATTGAATATTTTCTCCGTCTTTATTCTACTGGCTCCTCTGTTCCCTATAGACATACCTAATCTAAAAAAATTTCACATGCCCCAGATTTCCCCTTAATAGATTTCCCCTTAATAGATTTCCCCTTAATAGATTTCCCCTATGTCTCCTTCCTTTCATTGCTAAATCAGTCATTCAACAAGCATTTATTATCTGGCTGTATACCAGCACTGTGCTAAGGGGTGGGGATGCCCCTGCTCTCAGGGTGCTTACAATTGTGACAGGGGAGGCATGATATAAATGCTCTCTCCTTTGCTTCTGGGAGAAAACCAAATCCAGCTTGGTCTAGAAGGCCCGTCTACATCTGACTGCCACCAGTCTTTCCAGCCTCATTTCCTAGCATCCCCTTTTCTGACCTGTTCATTAGGACCCTTACACTCTGCTTATTTGGGTACATGTGCTGTCTCCCAGCTCTTGGGAACAAGGAATTCTGGCTTCTTGTTTTTGAGTTCCCAGGGGCTGGTTGTTGTTCTTGTTGTTGTTTTTAAACCATGCCTTGCTTCTACTAATTAAGTAGAAGCTTAATGAATATTTGAATTGAATTCTCTTTGACCTCTTTGTAGCAGTTAGTACTTTTAAGCAACCCCTGATGCCTGACACTTTTTCCTCATTATACCTCTTGGGCCCTTTATTATTTTGGTTCTTTCTTTGTCTCTGACAACTTCTCTGCTTTCTTTCCTCTTTTTTTTTTTTTGCCCCTTTATTTTTAAATATTAAACTTAATTTTTTCAGTCAATTAAAGTTCATCTTCTCTCTCTCTCCTCTTCCCAAATGAAAAAGAAACAGAAATAGAATTCCTGTTACAGACACATAGAGTCAAGCAAAGCAAATTCCTTCATTGACCATGTCCCAAAAACGCTACGTCCCCCCTGCACTCAGTCCCATCATCTTTATATCAGGTGGTGAGTTTTTATCATGAGTAATCTTGTGGTCAGTCTTTGCATTGCTTGATTTAAGCCTTTCCGGTTGTTTGTCTTTGTGATGTTGTAATTATTGTATAGATTTTGGTCTTGGTTCTGCCCACTGCATTGTGCTAGTTCACATAAGTCTTCTCATGCTTCTCTGAAATCATCCTCATCTTCATTTCTTACAGCACAGTAGTATTCCTATCACATTCATCTACCATAACTTGTTCAAACATTCCCCATTTGATGAGCACCCCCTCCATTGCCACATTTTTCCCACTGCAGAAATAGCTGTTATAAATATTCTTTGTGCAACCTTGGAATTTGTAGTCTCTAGGGCTGATCCCTCCCTTAATTTGTCCTTCCTCTTTCTCCCTTCTCTCTTTTCTCTCCTGTCTCTCCATTGAATGAAATGCATTTCTGTACCAGCCAGGTGAGTGCAATCTTCACATCTCTGACCGGTTTAAAAGAGTGATGTTCAGGGGTCGCCTGCTCCCCCCACCCTTTCCTCACTGCTTTGTGTAGACTTGTGCATCCTGATGATTTGAGATAATTTACATAGATAAAATGAGAGAATATCTCATTATAATTCAAATTGTTTACTTCTTTGGGGACTCAGTTTTCCATCACCCAGTAGCAGTGCACTGGATATTAAGTAAATGTTCATTGACTTAATTCCAGTGTTAAGGTCGTCTCACCTCTTGCATCAGACAACTTGTTTTATTTTAATAAAGTAATGTGTGACTGTAGCACTTATACTTACAGAACGTTTTGTCCTATGTTCTGTTACTTGATTCTTACAACAAAAGATGTGGGATGGGTTGTACAATACAGAAGAGGAGGCTGAGACCAAAGAGGTGGAGTGATTGGGTCAAGGTCATTCTTGGAATAAATGCTTGTTGATTGATTTCCTAATTCCAATCCATTGACCCATCCTTCTCTCAGGGATACTCCTGGAAATCTGTGTTGGCCACATAAAGTAGGTATTGTTATGGGTCATGGAAGCAGGGTTAGAATGGACCTCAGAGACCACCTTGTCACCCCCTCCTCCTTTTACAGACAAGAAGCCAGAAGCCCCTGGAGCTCAGTGACTTGTTCAAGGTCACGGAGCTCATGTGGGTAAGAGGTGGGATTTGAACTCAGTTTTTCTGATTCTGGCACCACTGCTTTTGCCATTACTCCTATATATTTGGTGCCAGCTGTTCACTGAGTCAGGAATAAAGCCGGACATGTGTCTGATGCTCAGAAGAACTGGGTTGGAAGATGCTATTCAAATTAAACTGATATAATTTTGAAAGATCCTTAAGCAAACTCTAACTGACTATTAAGCCCAGCTCTGGTAACAGGCTTTTCAACTATAAAAGGCGATAAAGCTCTAGCAATCTGAGATCACATGCAACTGGAATTTTCATTCTTTGTTATTTTGAGTGAAACTTGAATGGAAATAGGAAGTAAGCTGCTTCCTGAAACGGAATGAGCTCTTAGAATGTTGGTGTTTGAAGGAGGAGTCGATGGAGGAACTGGGGCTGTTTCTTAATATTACTTAGTAATGACAAGTAGGAGCGTTTGGATGCATCAGGAGATCTGAAGTTAGTGATTTTTTGGTCTTGGAGTGTAACTGATATAATTTAGAATGGAGGTCATGGAACCGGAAGAGACCTTGGAGGGAATCTAGTCCAGTGTTTTCATTTAGCAGTGGAGGAAATTGATATCCTCAAAGATAGGAAGCTAGTTAGTGACAGCGCTGGGCTGGGAGCCCGAGTCTCTTGATTCTTCTCCAGCGCTCTTTATTCTACACTAGGGCACTAGCCCAGTTTGTAATTAGGTGCCACTGTTCCCCTTCATGTCCGCCTGAGGCTTTTCTGCCTTCCCCTTTCCCTGAGCATTTGCATTGCCCTTGTCCCAGGGGCAGCTGGAGCTCTCAGAACTCTAGAATTCTTCTTTCTCTTCTCTCTTTCTTTAGAGGCAGATAATAGAGAGAAAGCAATCATAGTGTAAGAAAAAAGCAGGGAAAGAAAGTAGGGAGGGTCTGGGTTCTACTCACTCCTTTGTGTGACTTCCGGAAAGTCGCTGTGACTTTCTGGAGTGTTAAAAGAGGTCAGGCTAGATCTCACCTTCCTTTTCACCAGGAGGTTGTATCAAGCTTAAACACCTTCTGCCTCCTGCTCTCTTTTAACTCCTGCCCAATTAGTTACCTTCTAGAAATTTTTTTTTACCTGTCCTCGTTGCTTTCTCTGTCCTCATCTTCCTTTGTTCCATTTTTTTTTTTGAAGTAAAAAAATTCCAACCTGAATCATGGCCAAAGCAACTCAATAACTATTTGTTTCATTTTTATCACATGCAAGGGGCTGGGGATACAAAAGAGCCCTCCAGAGTTTTGACTTCTGGGAAGGGGATGGTATATACAAATACCCTAGAAGAAGCGTTATGGAGTGCTGGCAACTAGGGACATCAAGAAAAACTCCTTGTCAGGTGCCTTGAAGGAAGCTAAGGTTTCTAAGAGGTGAAAGTGAGGAAGGGAGTGCACTGACCAATCAGCGACCATTCATTATGTGCCTGCTGCTATGTGGTAAGCACTCTGCCTAGGTGCTAAGAGTGAAAAGACAAAAATGAGATATCCCCTGCCTTTAGGGAGCTTGCCTTCTGTTTCCAGACACCATGTATGTCTAGAAATAGATACAAAATGAATCCTAAGTAACTCGAATGGAAGGGGCGCTTATTGGTGGGAGGGCGTGCCCCCTGAAGGGTGTGGGAGGTGGTGCCTGCGCTGGGCTGGGCTTTAAAAGAGACTCGGGATCCTAAGGTGTCTGTGGGGAGTAGGAGAGCGTTTTAGACATGAGTGGCAGGTGGCAGGGAGGCTGGGCTGGCTCATCCTTCTTGACATCTCTGCACCACTCGCCACTTCCTGGATATTCCTCAAGGCTTTCGTGAGTTTTTTCTTTTGATTCTTCCTTTACCTGTGTAATCACACCTTCTCAGTCTCCTTTGCTGGTTCTTTGTAGATGGCCCACAAGGCTTTGGTATAGTTCTTCTCTTTTCTCTCTGTGTCATTAGCTCCCATGGGGTGCTTTACCACCTCTGTGTAGATGATTCACAGAGCTCTGTTTCTAGTGCTGGTCTCTCTTTTGGCCTCTAGTCCCATCACCAACTTCCTTTAGGACATCTCGATGTCCCATGGACACCTGGAATTCAATAGGTTGGAATCAGAACTCACTGGCTTTCCCCTAAACCGTTCCTCTTCTGAATTTCCCAAGCTCGAGCCGCTGTTGTCCTCCCAGTACCCCAGGTTTGCAGCCTTGGTGTCTTCCTCCATTCCTTACTCTCATTCAGCCTCCATACCCAATTTGCTGCCACATCTTTTCCTCTTTACTCTCACCACAAGTCTTCCGTCCATCCCCTCTTCTCCCCTTATCCTTCTCTCCCCTTATGCAGGCCCTTATCATCCCCTTTCACTTGGACATCTGTGACAACCCTCTCCATGGTCTTGCTGCCCGAAGTCTCTCTCTACTCCAGCCCATTCTGTCTTGGGCAGCCAAGGTGATGCGCTCCAGTGGCTTCCTGTTACCTGCAGCATCAGCACGTTTGCAGTGTAAAGCTCTTGTGGCCTCTCCAGCTTTCTCATACTTTACTGCCCCCCATGAACCACACAGTACAGCTGCACTGACCCCCTTGCTGTACCCTTCTCCTCTCTTCCCTGTATCTCCGGTCCTGGCCTGATTTTCTCCTTCCCATGCCTTAGTCGTCTCTTCCTGGTTTCTGTCAAGATTCAGCTCAAATGCTGTGTTCCTTTGGAAGCCGGTTGACTGTTCCCTGGCTCCCCTCCCGGCTGCTGGTGCCATCCCCTCTCTTTATATTTCGTGTGCACTTAGTGTCTTCCTGTTATAATGTAAGCTTCTTAAGGGCAGGGTTTGGGTCTTGCCTTTCTTTGTTCCCCCAGCTCTTAGTTCAGGACCTGCCACATAGTAAGAGACATTCGTAAATGCTTGTTGATGAATTGACATACCACAGCTTTAAATGTCCGAGAGCCAGTCCATTCCAGGTCTGTTCTTACAGTAAGTATGAGAGTTGTGCTCATCTTAGACTGAGTCCAAGGCAAGAGACACCTCTGTGTTTGAAAGTGAAATCAAATCTTTTAAACATTCATTGTCATCGACCTCCTAGGCAGTGAACATTCCTGTAGGGTACCTTCTGAAAAGGCCTTACATCCTGGACTCCTCCTGGGGTTGCTTAAAGCAGCAACATCTGTTTTTCCTTTATTGTTTCATTACTAAGCATTACAATACTATTATTTTCAACAATTTCTCTTTTTGGAGGGGGCAAGGCAAGGCAGTTGGGTTTAAGTGACTTGCCCAAGGTCACATAGCTAGACAACATTTTCTTTTTAAATGGATAGCTGAATTAAATACTCTCATTTAAACTCTCATTTAAAATAGTTTCTCTAGGGGAAAAACTATCTTGAATTTCACACAACAAATTTACTTTTGGATTTGGGGATGTATTCCTTTTGTAACTTGGGGACTTCCTGCCTATTTAAGACCCTGAATCTAACTTAGCATCTGTATGTTAATTAAATACAGTTAACTTTTGGCCTTTAATAATATTTAAATAGGTTTTGACATCTTTGACCAATAGGAGATCACATTTATTTGTTTTTCTGCCTTTGGCTCAGTGCTAAATGTTTATATGCTCATCGAGGGTTAGCAGTGTCATGTAGTTCTCATCTCAAATCAGCACAATTGGCACTACTTACTTTTTTTGATGTGCCAAACATTGTGTATTATGCTGTCTGCTTATTTTTAGTTAAAAACTGTAAAACACTTAATTTTGTGCCTTGTTGATGACACTGTTAATGAACACTCCTTAAATCTACTGTGATAGTTTAAGCAACACAGAATACGGACATGTGCTGGATTTAGAATTTTATTGACAGAGGGGACTCTCAAATAAAGAAACTCCCTCTACTGATGTAAATTGGAATTTCTGGTCTTAGAGAGTGAGAGCACTGAGGTTAAATGGCATCTCTCCTAAACAACACCATTTACATTTGTTTTAAGTATGGTACATTGCTTTTTTTTTTTTTGGCTTGGCAGTCAGGGTTAAGTGACTTGCCCAGGGTCACACAACTGATAAGTGTCTGAATTCAGATTTGAACTCGGGTCATCCTGATTCCAGGACTGGTTCTTTATCTGCTGAGCTAAGCCACCTACCTACCTGGGTCCATTATTTTAAATGATATTTTTTCTTTTTTTGTGCAGATTGAATACCTGCTTAAGAAACTTACAGAAGCAATGGGGGGAGTTTGGCAGCAAGAAGAATTTGAACATTACAAAATCAACTTTGACACCAATCGAGATGGCCTCTCTGCATGGGAATTAATTGAACTTATTGGAAGTGGACAGTTTAGCAAAGGCATGGACCGGCAGACAGTTTCTATGGCGATTAATGAAGTTTTTAACGAACTTATATTAGATGTGCTGAAACAGGTAAAAAGTGATTTTCCTTCTACCTTGCAACCTTTAAGTTTATTTTTCATAGATTTAAAGTTTATTTCCTTGTATTATGGTAGGTTTTCATGTTAGAGGGGTTTAAATACTATTTTTAAACTATGTGTATTTGAAGAGAAATGTGTGGATCCTACTTTTCAAGGACATCTGTAAAGCTTCCCGCCAGTGGAACCTCACATTTACGTCACTGTTTCATACAGTTTGTGCTGCTTTTCTTGAACCCTGAAGATTTTGTATGTTACTGTTATCCCAGATCAGGATTTTCTGAAATTTGTACTTTCTCTTGCCTAAGGAATTCATTTTTATTTACATCATCATTAAAAAAAGAAGAATCAAGTATTTACAATGCTGTTGTAAAACTTTTGGATTTGGGGGTGCATTCTTTTTTGTAACTTGGGGACTTCCTGTCTATTTAAGACCCTGAATCTAACTTAGCATCTGTATGGTAATTAAATAAGGTTAACTTTTGGCCGTTTCATAGGTTTTAACAACTTTGAAGCACACTAGATCACATCCCTCCCCAACTGTGGTCTTACTACTGAGCATTGTTCCAGACCTAATTCTCTTTTCTCTGTTCTCTTTCTCCACCACTGAGTCACCTCTCATGGATTTAATAATCAGCTCTCTGTAGATGGCTCTGATAGCTATATAATCCTGCCTCAGCCTCTCCCGAGCTCCTGTTTTCCATCAGCAGCCATTTGGATACTTCAGCTGGCTATTGTGTGAGCCTCCCAAATGAAGCCTTTTCTACAGCAAACTCAGCATCTTTCCCTCCAGACTCACTCATCTTCTGAATATCTTTTTAGCAGATGGGTGCACCTCCATCCTGGTTCCCAGCCTTGGAGTCAGTCTTAAGTCTCAGTATTTCTTTTATGTACATGTTGGCTTCCCTGGCAGAATATGAGCTCCTTGAGGGCATGGCCTGTCTCGCTTTCATCATTGTGCCCCTTGTGCCCAGCTCAGTGTTTGGAACATGGTAGACACTTAATCAGTGTTTATTGACTGATAACAGACTAACTGAAGAGACTGCTCGCACATAGATGCAAAGTAATTTATGGTCAAGTGAATGATGCCCATGGTATCTTTTGTAGGAATCAGATTCAACAGACATTTATTGTCTGCTTGGTTCCCTCGTTAGGGCCATGAGAAGAGGCAGTTAATCTAGAAATTGAGGGTTGGACAGGATTCTGCCAAGGAGGGAGGACTCTCTAGGCTGACGTGTGGTGGAAAAGGCAGAAATTCATGTAGGATAATTGGGCTCCGGGCTGGATAGACTGACCTCTCCAGGACAGATTTGTGCTAGGGATTAGATTGTGGAAGGTCTTGAAAGCCAGGCTTAGGAGTGTGGGTTGGAGCCTGTGCCAGAAGGTACACGTCCACACTCTCCTGACCATTTTAGGTAAGTAAGGTGGGTCATTTACTGCAAGTGTGATTCAGTCAATGAGCACCGGGTGGTTGGATAGCATGCCAGCTCTGAGAACTAAAGAGAAAAGCAGCTGGTTCTCCAGAATTGTCCTTGAAACACTTATATCAGCTCTAATTTCTTTTAGGGTTACATGATGAAAAAAGGCCATAGAAGGAAAAATTGGACTGAACGTTGGTTTGTGCTGAAACCCAACATCATATCTTATTATGTGAGTGAGGATCTGAAGGATAAGAAAGGAGACATAGTTCTGGATGAGAGCTGCTGCGTAGAGGTGAAGTTTCCATGTCTGTTAAATGAGTGTTCTATTGGTGGGATTTGCTAGGTGCCTCTTACTTTGAGTCTGTGTTTGCCTTGTTGGGAAATTGTGAAATTTTCTTCTAGAAATATGTAGACAAACATAGTGGTGTAATGGTAGGGGTCTAGGCTTGAGTCAAGAGACCCCCACCTTTTGACCTGGTTCCCTTAAAACGATTCATGGCAGCAGCCCTCGGGTGTGCTGGAGTGATTGGCATTACATGTTACACATCAGGTGACTTTAACAAGTGACTGCCACTCTCTGGACCTTGCTTCCTTCCCCAAGTTTATAATGATGAAGGGCAGCCAGGTGGTACAGTGGATAGAATGCCAGGCTTGGAGTCAGGAAGACCTGCATCCAGATCTGGCCTCAGACACTTACAAGCTATATGACTCTGGGCAAGTCACTTCACCCTGCTTGCCTCAGTTTCCTCATCTGTAAAATGAGCCGGAGAAGGAAATGGCAAACTGTTCCAGTGTCTCTGCCAAGAAAATCCCAATTGGGGTCACAAATAGTCAGACAAAACTAAAAATGACTGAACAGCACTAATGACGGGGTTGGACTAGATCTTTGCTAACATTCCTTCCCATTCATGATAGTCATTGAGTACTATGAGATAGATAACCCGAATCTCATTTGGTATCTGAAACATTCTGTGTTGTTTGGTCGTCTGGAGGAGTTTTTAATTTCCTTCTGCAGCTCATCTGACATCTGACATCCTCCTGAGGCAAGCAGGGGGAAGTGACTTGCCCAGGGTCATACAGCTAGAAAGTGTCTGAGGCTGGATTTGAATTTGGGGGGAGTCTTCCTGACTCCAGGCCTGGAGCTCTTTGCACAGCAGCACTGAGTTGCCCAAAGTGTTGTGTATGTCATTGATGTCCTTTGAGGAAACCCAGGTGTTTATTGACAGTACTTTCATTTTACCTCAGATTTTAAGGTGAGTTATGTCATAAACACTCCAGGATAGGTTTTAAAAGATCTAATAATTTGCTTTCTGTTCTAGTCATTGCCCGACAAAGATGGAAAGAAGTGTCTTTTCCTGATAAAATGTTTAGACAAGACGTTTGAAATCAGTGCCTCTGATAAGAAGAAGAAACAGGAGTGGATTCAAGGTAGGATCACTCTGGTGACTTGCCTTAGTCTGTGTTCTGAGAATACTGTCTTATGGAGGATGGCAGATTTTAACGTTCAGGTCGGCCAGTCACCTTTATCAAGTGTGCTCGAGCCAGGGGTATAAAGATCTCTGGGTTATCTGTCTTTGAGTATTTGTCACGTGGTCTTGTTGAAAAATGATGACTCTCGCTCAGACTGGCCCCAGAGGGTAGCACTTGTATGGCAGCAAAGGGGGTGGGAGTCACAAAGGGGGAGGCTCGGGCTTGGGGGCAGGGAATAACTTTCTCCCCATTGGAGCTCCAGAAGCATAGCGGTGGTGGCTTTCCCTCCCTGGTCGCCCTGAAGCAAAGGCTGGATGGCTTCTTCTGTGTGTTACTGAGGAAATGCTGGTGGTGGCACTGGGTAGCCTCTGAGGCCCCGTTAGGTTCTCGGAGCAGTATTTGTCATCAAGAAACTTAGCATTTTAATTGACGGTCAAGCTATACACAGAAACAACTAGAATACACATTAGGTTGTGATCAATCAGGGGGCATTTATTAAGTGCCCACCATATGCCAGATGCTGGGGATGCAAATATAGAAGGAGATAATCCCTCCCCTCAAGAAGCTTACATTCTGTTTGGGGATACAACCAGGTCACACAAATACCTAACTACCGGAGATGCACCAGATTGGGAGGGGGCGGGAAATCAGCTGAGCCTTGAAGAGCTGATCAGTCTATCAGCAGTCTGAGAGCAGCTGGGAGTGCCTACAGATAGGTGGGGAGGGGATGTGTTTTAGACATGGGCTAGAGAGGTGAAACAGAGAGATTGGGGAAGGAGGGATTGTCAAAAGTCTGGCCGGAAACTGGAGGAAGTGGTAGCTGAGATAAAGAGGATTCAATCTGGCTGAGACAGGGAGAGAACAGAATGGTATCAGAGGATCCCTCTTTCTCCCATTAGAACAGAATAGAGAGGGCACGTCGGAGAATTTGGACATCAGGCTGGGTAAAGAACTTCTTTTTTTCTCTAGGAAATGAGAAACCATTCTTGGATCAGAGAGGTGAGATGATCCAACTTCTGTATTAGGAACTGACTTAAGGAGCTAGGTGAGGAAGGGGCTGGAGAAAGGGAGGACTTGAGGCAGGGAAGTCAGCTGAATGCCCATTTGAATAGTCTGGAAGGAGGATGGGGAGGGGAAGGAGCACTGGATTTGGAGTCCAGGGATCTGGGTTGTGCTTCTCTAGCCAGGTCACTTAACTTCTCTATTAACTGTAAAAAAAAAAGGGGGGGGGGTTGGATTAGATGATCTCTAAGGCCCTTTCAAGCTCTAAATTCTTTGGTCGTATAATTCTAGGCAAGGGTACTGAATTATGGTTCTAATCTAAATGGAGAGGTGAGAGATGCTTGAGATGTCTGTAGAGGTAGCATCGATAGGACTCGGCACCCCCTGCACGGGGGTCAGGGAGGGGGGAGAGGGAGGAGTCAAAGCTGAGGCCACATTTTGAGCCTGGGTGTCTGGGAGAATGGTGGTGGCTTCAGCAGAAATGGCAGAGCTAAGAGAAGGAGGCAAGTTTTGGGGGAAAGACATTTTGGAATGTTGATTTCTGAAGTGTTGATGAGATGTCTGGATGGAGATATTCAAAAGGCATTTGGAGATACTGGTCTAGAGCTCAGAGGAGAGCCTGGTTTGGGGAGTCATTCAGCAAACATTGCTTAAGTACCTGTAGGGTATAGAGCCCTGTGCCTGGTGTGAGGGAGATGCAGAATAGAGAGACACACACAGACACAGACACATGCACACACGTGTGCAAGCAGGGGCAGGAGAGAACAGCCTAAAAGCAGAGCCTAGTTCTTGTCCTAATATCTTCACTTCTACGTGGGAGAAAACGGGTGAGAAGATCAAGAGCAGGCGTGGAGCTTGGATTTCTTTTATCTCGGTCTCTTTTACATGATATATTTGGGGAAATTGTGCCAAGGGAGAAATTCACCCAGAGATTTCTTTTACAACTCTCATCATATGCAGGAATGTGGCCTTCTCCTCCTTGGTCACCTAAGCAGAAGGAAGGGTCTAGTCTGAGCTCACAGCAGTAAGGAAAGCAAAAAGAGGCAAGAATGTTTTAGATTGGGAATACTTTTGGTTACCTGTGGTCTTTTTTGAACTGAGTCCCTCAGGAATACAAGTGGGTACATGCTGAATAATTTCGAATGTCACATTTTTTTTTGAAGACTTTCTGGCAGGTATCAGTGGGGGTCTTGGCTTATTCATCTGAATGGGCTGACTGCCTCCTCCTGAGACTTGATGGGAGAGAAAGATTCTGGTTTTTTTCTTCCTTGGTTTCCTGTTTCAATTACAAAACTCTGGGCTTTTGTGGGAGAGTGAGGAAGTCTTGAGAAAAACTGGCAGTGGTTCCTAGTTGACTCTTTTAAACAATTGTGTGGCATACCACCCTTCAGAGTGAAACCCAGGGGAGGGGGAGTCAGGAAACTCCCCTCAGTTTTTCCCCGCTTCTTACCAGCCCCATTGTTTCTACCTGGATTTCTCTGCTAGGCACCCACATGGATCCTTCAAAAAGAAGCTTATGATTTTGTTTTTAAAGGGAGGGGTTCTGTGGCTAATTCTAACACAGAATAATTTCAGAGTTGGAAGAGACCTTAGCAGCCTTTCCATTCAAAGTGGAGCTGATTAAGAATCTTTTCCTCCAGGGCAGCTAGGTGGTGCAGTGGATAGAGCATTGGCCCCAAAGTCAGGACGACCTGAGTTCAGATTCGGCCACGGACACTCTGTGACCCTGTGCAAGTCACTTACCCCCAGTTGTCTCCTCAAAACAAAACAGAATCTCTTCCTCAGCATTGCTGACAAGTGGCTATCCACCTTCCACTTAAAAGCCTTTAGTGAGGGGAGTCACTACCACCTGAGACAGCCCATTCCATCTTTGGACAGCTGTCTTTGCATCATGTTAAAATCTGCCTCTGTAACTTGTACCCATCATTCCCTGTTCTGCCATGTGGGGCCCAGCAGAACAAATTTCATCCCTCTTCTGCCTGTCACCTGCTTCAGAGAGATGTTGTGTTCCCTCCCGAGAGTCCTCCTTCTCTGGTCCCTCAGGAGGCATTTGTACGGCAAGTTCTCTTGTCTCATCAGCCTTGTCATCTCTTCTGGATGGGCTTTATCTAGTCAAAACAAGACTGGAAGTCAGTTGTATTCACTTCTAGTTTATAGATTACCCTCTTTGCTTTTTCTCCTCCTAGAGTCTCAAAGATCAGGGATGTGTGTTAGTCACTTCTGCTTAGACTTCCAGTACCATAAGATGTAATGCCTTTCAGTCTGGTGCCTTGAACCAGGCATTGAGTGTTGTTACGTACTCTTTTATGAATGAATGAATGAATGAAAAAAAAGCATTTTTAAGGGTACTATGTACCAAACACAGTGCTAAACACCAGAGCACAGATACAAAAACAAGATAGTCAACACCCACAAGCAGCTGCCATTCTAGAGGGGAAACAGTGCACAGAAGGGAATAGTAGCTGGGGAAGGTTACTTCGAAAGGTTAAAGGGGGGAAGATAGTGAATAAGGCACCAGGGAAGTAGATTGCTATACCCCCTTGAATTTATTTTGGGTTTTAATTCCTTCTTAATCACTTTTGTCATTCCTAGTCCAAAGAAGAGATAACAGAATGTTTCTTTTTAGAAGCGAAAGCAGATTATTAAGCATTGAATTGATGACAGCATAAAGGAATGTGAACATTTTCTGTTACAGAATGAGAGAGGATTTCTTGCTGTTGAAGAGGCTGTTTAGTTTTCACCCTTGGCAGGAGAATATGAAGGGAATGCAAACTGAAGAAAATGTTCACTATAGGAGAGCAGATCAGAGGTCAGAGAGCTCCCATGGCTGCCCATGCCAGGGCTGGGCATCTGCTGGCCCACTTTCCAGGGGTTAAGGGAACAAAGGAATACCTTAGATTCTTAGAGCTTTTGGAATAACTCTGGGGGAAGTAATCAATAAGAGATATTACCATGTACCAAGTGTCAGTGTGGCAGAGAATAGTGATTATTCTCCTTCTCTTTTTCTTTTCTGATGGAAAACACTTTCTAGCCATTCATTCGACTGTGCACTTGTTGAAGCTGGGCAGTCCACCGCCTCACAAAGAAGCCCGTCAGAGACGGAAGGAGCTGAGGAAGAAGATGCTGGCAGAGCAGGAGGAGCTCGAGAGGCAAATGAAGGAGCTCCAGGCTGCCAACGAGAACAAGCAGCAGGAGCTGGAGCAAGTGAGAAAGGTGGGAGTGTGCCTGCTGTTGCTGGGCCTGTTTGATCAGTGGGGTCCTGGTCTTGGGGTCGGGCCTGGATGGAAACCTGGCTCTCTCACTTACCAGCTTCGTGATGTTGGGTGGATCATTTTCTTCCCCTAAACCTTAGGCTTCCATGAGGGTAGGGAAAAATCTCCAAGTGGGCTTGCTGGTCAACCTTGTCTACAGCAGACACAAGCCACTGTGCAAGGGCAGCTGCCTATGTCAGATTCCAGAAGTTAAGGATCTCTGCATAGCAAGACTATGTCATTGACCTGAAAGGTTGACCTCAGGGAGGTGAAAAATTTTTATTTAACCTATACTCTATGCCAGATACTGGTCTAAGTACTAGAGATACAAAGAAAGAAAGAAAAAAAAAGTCCCTGCCCTCAGGGAGCTTACCTTTTAATGAGTCAGCCTATATATAGGTCCATGTAAGATAATTGATTGGGTACACGGAAGGGCAAGGCTTCAGCAGCTAGGGTCCTGGAAGAGGCTGCCCAAAAGAGGGAGGCTTTGTGCCTGATAGGTCATTTAGAAAAAAAGTTACTGTGGCTGATTTTGGGCAGAGACTGTACTGTGACATGAATGAATACATCTCCTGTTTTTAGTCCATTTTTCAGTAACTTACTAAGAATTGACATGCTAATGCATCGGGCCTTCATTTTAGTTGCTCAGACAGTGTTAATGTAGTATTTGCCTTCTTTTTCTCAGCTCCCAACTCCTCACCTCCACTACAGAAGGGGTTTTTTAAATTTAATTTCCTTTGGAAATCCCTCTGCTGAAGAGATTCTCCTGATTTCATCCCGTTGGCCTTACAGACACCATCATGTTTTTCTCTATTGTCTCTGATTTTCCAGCATCAACTTTTTCTTTCCCTGGGCCCTTAATGTTCCAATATAAGAGCCAGCTGCTTATGACTACGGCTTCCTTGATATAAAACATATGTACTTCTTAGGCCTTGTGACCTGTGACACCAGCCACGTAGAGTGCTCAGTCAGTGAACATTTAAGAGACACCTGCCGTAGGCTGGGCACTGTACGTGGCCCTGAGGATCCAGAGACAAAAGTGAAACAGCCCCTGCCGTCAAGTGCTCCCATTCCGTTAGGGGAAAGAACACACACATAAATGAGGAAACATAGAATACATACAAAATAAATGTAAGTGTAATTTGGGGTAGAAAGGCACAAGATGCTGTAGCCCGTGTTTGGCAATTTCCTGTCTTTAAGGATCATTGGATTTTTAGAGTTGAGAGAGATTTTAGGGACGATTTAGTTCAGATTTAGTTCAGCTCCTTGGTTTTAGAGGTGAAGGCAGTAAGAGATGAGGTGACTTGCCAAGAGTCAAAGTGGCAGATTTAGGACATTAGGGAGAAGTATTGGAAAATTGGTTTAGATTCCATAACAGTCTTAAAGTTTTGGTTTAAAAAAACAAACAAACAGCAGAACACCAGTAACTCTGTAGAGCTCCAGGAAAGCTGTTGTGAAAAACATAATGCTTAGATGAATATCATGGGATCATACTTATTTTAATTTCATAAAATTTGTCTGAGAATTTAATTGCTTAGTTGAAGGAATGAGAAATCCTAAAGATTTATTGAATGTTTTTAGAGAGATCTGCGTGATTATCCTTAGCTGAGTGATGCAGTGGATAGACTGCTGGACCCGGAGTCAGGAAGATTCATCTTTCTGAGTTCAAATCTGGCCTCAGACACTTACTAGCTGTGTGATCCTGGGCAAATCACTTCACCCTGTTTGCCTCAGTTTCCTCACCTGTAAAATAAGCTAGAAAAAGAAACAGTAAACCACTCCAGTATCTTTGCCAAGAAAACCCTAAATTGGGTCACAAAGAGTCAGACATGATTGATTGTGGGCTAAGAGCTCTGGAGGCCACTGCTGTTGATTAAATCTCCCCCAAGGCTTGTTGCTGGCTTGCATGGGTGTGTGAAGTGCTCCACTCTCACCCTAGTGAGACAAATCTTTTCTTCTGGCCTAAATTGTTTTGGGCCACAAAATTGCTTTACCCTGTCCTTTTGTTGGTTCTGCCATTCCTGAATTCATTATTTTTTTTGAGGGGGGAAGACAAGGCAGTTGGGGTTGAGTGACTTGACCAAGGTCACACAGCTAGTAAATGTTCAGTGTCTGAGGCCAGATTTGAACTTAGATCCTCCTGACTCCAGGGCTGGTGCTCTATTCACTACACCATCTAGCCACCCCCTCAAGAATTCATTTTGAGGCATTATTTTAAAGTTGTTCAGAGGGGAATTTGGGAGAGCTCAGGTGAGTCCCTGCCTTTTTACTCTGCTGTCTTGGCTCTGCCCCCTCTTTGGAACCTCTGTTAGTCCTAGGTCTGCATCCCTGACTAACTGCCTATTGGATATTTTGAACTGCTTGTCTTGTCAAACTCAATATGCCTCAAACAGAGCTTATGTTACCACCAAAAGCCATGGTTCCTGGTTACATCATCTGAGGTCAGTAAATCAGTCAACGGGCATCTATTAATTGGATATACCAGGAACTGTGCCTAAGTACCAGGGATATAAACAGAAAGCAGAAACAGCCTCTGACATTCAAGGAACTTATGTTCTAATGAAGGAAACAACATATACACAAAGCAGGACAGGTCTTATCCCCTTGCCATATATCCGTTCTAATATGCTGAGTTCCTTCAGATACCTGAAAACAGCTCTCCTATTCCAGCTGGCGTTTTCTCTTCTCCGGACTTTCAGTCACTCTTTGTACGACAGGGATGTGAGGGTCTTCACCATCCTGGTTTGCCTTCCTCTGGGTACCAGTGAGCTTTTCAGCATCCTCATTAAACCAATGTTTATTAAGAACAGAACACTTACCACCGGCGAGTACGAGGGGGCCGTCACCCCCTCATTCCTGGGCTGCTGCTGTCTATGAAAACCCTCAGATCTTTTTCAGACAAACTGCTCTCCAGCCATAGCCACTCCCTTCCTGTAATTGTGAGCCTAACTCTTGAGTGCACACATATGAGAACTGGAACCCGAATTTTGACAACAGCTCCCCGGCTCTCAGGACCACCCCAAGCAGCCACAGCTTCAAGTTTCCATACAGTTTAGCTGCCTCATGCACATTTTGTGTCTTCGAGGTGGGGAACTTGCGTTTGTGGATAGAGAGCACATCAGTCAGCTTTGGGTTGCCTCACTGCCAGCGACCACAGAAGCAGAGGTGCTCTCTGCCTGGGAAGGGCTCGCTTGTTCTTATAGCTGTTGGTGCTTCAGGGCCCTGCCATCCGTGAGCAGCAGAAGCAGTTTATAAGCAGCATTTCCCCTTCCAGGGCAGTCATGACACAACCAGTAGCTTTTTTTGCTTCCAAGGGCACTTTCAGCCTTGCTCAGAAGACTTCTGTGGCATTTTCTGTGGCCCAGAGGATGGCCCAAACTTCTCTGCTTCTGCCATCTGGTGCCAGTTTACCTTTCCAGCCTTGTTTTACCTCAGTTCCCCTTGTATTTTCTATGATACATACACAGGGAGTTGCTGCTTTCTCTTCTGCTGCCTTCTCTTCCTTCCATGCAGCTGGGCAGAGCACCTGCCATGCCTGGAATACACGACCTCTTCGCTGTCTCTGCCTGTTGGAATATTCTGTTAAAGGCTCAGGTCAAGCCCCACTCCTCCAGAAAGTCCTCTTTGACAGTCATTTTCAGGAACAAAATTCCCCTCCTTAAGTTTTCCCACAACACTCTCTGGGTCCCTCCTTTGTCCTCATACTATTATTTTATATCATGCTTATTTTGTATGCACGCTGTTTTCTCCCTTCCCTCTCCCTCATCTCCTGTTAAATTTTGTGCTCTTTGAAGGGAAGGACTCTTAGAATTTCTCATTTATTGTTTCTCTAATATTCAGCACACGACTTGGCATATAGACTCTCACTAGGAATTTATTGAGTTCACCTGGATGGCACCTTGGTAATTTTCTGTGTGGAAAATAAATGACCAATGTAGTGTTAGCTTGCAAAGGGTAGTTGGGCTTCACAGCATTTGGGAGTCTGAAGGGATCGCAAGAGGCCATTAGTCCCACTCAGAACCGAATCTGAGTTCTTCTTTGATAGGACCAGCTGGCTGGGGATACGTGCCCTTAAAATGAAACCAGAGACAAAAGAAAACAACTGGAGAGAGAGCAAGGGTTTCTTAATTCCCTGAGAAGGGGAATTACCATGAGCAACAACACTGTTGTTTTTATTTGCTAGAAAAGAGAACTTTGGGAGGGTAGTATGGGAGAGTATGGCGGCTGAGAAGTGAGGTGGTTTGTGCTCACCATGGCTATAACTTGCTGCTTTGCTGTGAAAATGAAAGGCAGTCAGGGAATTGTATTTTCTGAACTGTTTGGTAGAGAGAGGGCAGAAATGTCTGTTATATCATCCAGCATTCCGCTCAGTCTTCTCCTAGGCCGCCAGGTGTCGCGATGCCACTTTCTGTATTTCAACATCTTTGGGCAGAATTTTTATGGTTTAGGTGGTTGGAGGTATTTATGTGGTAACACCAGAGTCCTTTCAAAACAGGCCTCGCTCTTGGTTTCTGTTCCCATGCCTGTGGTTGGTTGATGTAAATTGTTATTTCACTATTTGTAGACACGAGAGAAAAAAAACCCGGCAGCGTATTTCTGGGGTTTAAAACCTGTTGCCCTGCCTTATCAGTCACGTTGCTTTTCACTTACGGGTAAAGTTCTGAGGGAGAATTGTCCTTTGTACTTTCCTGTAAGTTGTGGGACTTAACAAGAGCAAAACAAGATAGATAAATAGCTCAGGGTAACATCATTTTTCTGAATCTGTGTTAATAGAACAACAGTTGCTGAACATACTTTGGTATCACAGAGTGTAGACACTTTTGGAGCTGGAGGGACCTTCATCTAGCCCAGTGTTTGTTTAGCAGAATGATTTGTTTGTTCATTGAGTTCATTTGTTTGTTCATGTCTTTATTCATTGGGTACCTTCAATGGTTAATGATTCACCAGTTAAAATTTCTTGTGGTTGGCATGAGGAAATAAAAATGTGTGTATACACACACACACACACACACACAGAGTGGATAGAGTGTCAGGCCTAGAGTCAGGAAGACTCATTTATCTTCCTGAGTTGAGATATCTCCCCATCTCCCCACTTAATGACTGTGTGACCCTGGGCAAGTCACTTAACCCTGTGTGCCTCAGTTTTCTCGGTTGTCAAATGAGCTGTAGAAGGAAGTGGCAAACCGCTCCAGTATCTCTGCCCAGAAAACCCCAAATGGGGTCATGGAGAGTTAGACACAACTGAGATGGCACAGCAACAACAATGAGATGGCTCAGCAACAACAAACACCCACCTACCCCCACGCCCACCCCCACACATGAGAGAATTTGGTTAATAGTAATTCTATCCCACATTAGTACAGTGCTTTGAAGTTCGAACATGGATGAGTTATAATCCTGGTTTTCTAGGTGAGGAAAGTCGGATGCAGACAGGATAAATGAGTTGGCTGGAGTCTGTGTCAAGGCTAGAAATCATGTCCAGGTCTTCTCATTCTGGGTCCAGTATTCTCAGTGAAAGAGATGTCTTTAAAAATGTTCACTGGTGTCTTTTGTTTTTGTATCACTCTCCACTTTCCAAGATCCGTCCCTCACCCAGTCATCCCTTCTAACACAAATAAAAAACAGAATTAAACCACAGGTCACTTAACATTGAAGTGTACCCCACACATAGTCTCTGCAAAGAAGGGAAGGAGACACGTTCTCTTATCTCTTTTTTGGCGCCACACTTGGTGATTATAATTCATAGCATTCAGGTTTAGTTGTTTTATCATTCTTTCCATTTGCATTATTAACTTGGAGATTGTCACCCCTAAATCTGCTGCAGGTATCCCGGAGCCTTATTCCGTTCTAAGGGTTGAACTCCTCCCGGTCCTCCTGGTAGGGACCGTCTACCTTGCCGTTGCTCCCCACCTCCCTTGGGCCTTGCCATTTATGCTGAAGCTTTACCTGCCCAAGGACTTTCTGGCATTGAGTCTGCCATGAACTGAACATGAGCATGAGCCTTCACTTATGTGTTGTCTTCTCCAGTTAGAATGCCAGTGCCTTGAGAGGAAGATCTGTCTCTATTTCTTTGTATGTCCACAGTGCTTTGTCCATAACAGTCTTAAATGCTTTTCCATTCCATTCCAAATCACCTTTTGTTTAGCTGTTTCCCAATCATTGGGAATCTACTTTGCTTTCCATACGTTTGCTACTACAAAAGGTGCTGCCACAATAGACCGTAGACCTCAAGGTGATTTTTCTGTAGAAATAATGTTTTAAAAATAAATGTCTTACCTATAAAGGAGGAATATCTTCATAAGAGTAGGCACGTTTTAAAAATGAATTTTGCCAGGAAGCCATTGTCAGAATTTTGCATATTTCAACTTGATGATAACTGGCTTAGAAAAAGGAAGTAGATTTCACATCTCACATAGCCTCCTGAAGCCTCTGCTTCAGCTTTTGGGCAGTTTGGCTAGACTGAAGTTCATCCTTTTGAAAAGATTTGGGCTTTTCAGTGGATTATAAGCTTAATAGGAATCACTAAAAAGACAAATGCAGACTTGGGCTTTATTGAGAGAAACATAATGTATAGAACTAGGAAGGTGATAAGTTTCAGAGTACGATTGGAGTGCTTGTAGTCAGTTGGGAAGAGTTCTGCCACAAGAGGGTTGGTTAAAGGAAATGGGGCTATTTAGTGTACTTGGAGCAAGATAGGTGTCTTTTCTTACACAGAAGAGAGATAAAGCCTCTTTTGTTTTAAATTAGTTCTGCCCTTTAGAGCCAGTGGGTAAAAGCCAAGAAGAGGCAGATTTAGATGTGACGGAGCTTTCTGAAAAGAAAAACTTCCTCACCATTAGAGCTGTTCAGATGTGGACTGAGCTGCCTTGTGAGGGAGGAGGGGCTCCTTCAGGCAGAGTCAGGGTAACTGCTTGTTGGGAATGTTGGATGGGGAGTCTTGTTCAGGTATGGGCTGGACCAGATGATCTCTGACCTTCTCTGGTTAAGTTGGTGGGGAGACCCTTGAAAATGGTAACTACGATCATGTCAGAGTCATCGAGCAGGTCTTTAAGAAGTTCTGCTGATGTATACATACTCTCCTGTCCCCCTTTCATATCTAGCCCTAGGCATGATCAGTCTGTGCTGCCATTGCTGCTAGGAAGGCCATGACAATGGACCATTCTATGGCTCTAACTCACCATTCCTGTGATTTCCTGGGGGAAATAGCACCCTTCATTGGCCACCATTCCTTCATCTGCATTGTCTCCTCCATTAGAATGTAAGCTCTTTGAGGAGAGGGACTACCTCTGTTCTGTCTTTGTATTCTCGGCACCTCTCACAGTGCTGGCACATTCATTCATTGATTCACCTGTGAATGCTTGACTTCCTTTGCGAAGCTATAGTCTGTATCCTCTGCAGATGGCTGGGCAGATTGCAGTACTTACAGCCTCTTTCCTAGGTTGAATAATAATTTTATGCCAGGTGAGTATTTGAAAGTGTTGTTTGGTTTACTTTCATATCTGTGATCCTCTTAGAGATAGAAGATTTGAAGATTAAAATCCTATGGCTTATTAACTTTAAAAAAAATTAATTTGTGAGACAGTATTGCTGAATACCTGACAGTTTACAGCCTTAGCATAAGAACTTATGTATAAAGTAATTTCATCTTCAAGGAAGCCGCTTTTCCCTTTCTTTCAGTATTGTAACCGCATAGGGCTTTTCTTAGAAAAGTGTTATGCTTTTACTGATGATTACTATTTAGTGTCATTCACTGGGATTGTGAAGGGCTTGTTGTTATGATCAGTAGCTCTGTCTGTTAGAATAGAAAGAATGTGCTTTAAACATGGTTCTTAAATAGAAGTTCAAAGAGAATGTTCAAACTAAGTTCAGACTTAGAACATTGAGCCCTGTGATTCGTGAGGTTGCTTGAATGTTGTGCAGTGTTTGTAAGTGGTTTGTTAGAGACAATGTGCATGGTATTACTGTTCTCTATATTTGTATGTGATTGGTCCCATCATTTTTTTGTTGTATCTTATTTTTGCTAAACTATGCAGAAACTGGAAGAAGCTGCATCTCGTGCTGCAGAAGAGGAGAAGAAACGCCTTCAGACTCAAGTGGAACTACAGGACAGATTTAGCCTGGAGCTGGAAAGAGAAAAACTAGTAAGAATCACATCTGGGTAAAGAAAAAGCTTTTTTTTTTTTTCTTCTTCTCACCAATGTGCAGCCATGGAAAGGGGACAAGTCCTGACTATTCTGACAAGTGGCGTCACCTTTCCAGGTTTCAGTGATGGGGCTAGATCCTTTCCAAGCCTTTTTAACTTTAACATTCATTGACTGTTACCCCTTATTTTCCTTATTCTCCCTCCTTCCCACTCCCCAAATATTTTCTTTTTCAAATGTGAAGGGTATGGGTTAGTGGAATCATATGAACATCTGGGTCGTTGTCTTCTATCAGCCTGGCCGTCTCCATTCTCGTTGGGCAATCTCATTCCCCTGCTAAAGGAACATTGACCCAACCAGAATTACTCAGAAATACAGATCTCCTAACATACCTTCTTTCCCAAAGCAGTTTCTCATTGTTTGGAGTGAAAGAGGCTGTGACTGGAGGTGTCAGGAAAAAGAAGATGGGGGGGAGAGTTCATAGAAGATGTTATCTTTTTTTTGGAGGAAGGAGGGCAGGGCAGTTGGGGTTAAGTGACTTGTCCAAGGTCACAGGCTAGCAAGTGTAAAGTGTCTGAGGTCAGATTTGAACTCAGGTCCTCCTGATTCTAGGGTTGGTGCTCTATTCATTGTGCCACCTAGCTGCCCTTGTTATCTTTCTTTCCAAAGTTTTTTTATTTAGTATTTTATTTTTCCCCAGTTACATGTAAAAACAATTTTTAACATTTGTTTTTAAAACTTCGAGTTCCAAATTCTATCCCTTCGTCCTTCCCCACCCCTTCTCATTGAGAAGGCAAATAATTCAATACAAGTTATTCATGTGTAGTCATGCGAAACATTTCCATAATAGTCATGTTGTGATAGAAAACATAGATCAAAAGAAAAAAGCCTCAAGAAAAATGATGGAAGTTAAAAAAAGTGCGCTTCAGTCTGTATCCAGACACCATCAGCTCTTTCTCTGGGGACGGATCATGTCTCTCAGAATTGTCTTGGATCCTCGTCACTCACAGCTGATCAGCTTACAGCATTGCTGTTAATTCGTACACAGCACATTTTACTTTGCATCAGCTCGTGCAGGTCTCTCCAGGCTTTTCCGAGAGCATACAACTTGCTATTTCCCACAGCACAATAGTATTCCATCACAACCATGTACCACAACTTGTTCAGCCATTCCCTAATAGATGGTTATTCCCTCAATTTCCAATTCTTTGCCCCCAGAAAAGAGCGGCTATATTTTTGTATATGTAGGTCATTTTCCTTTTTTTTAAATTTCTTTTAGGATATAGACCTAGTAGCAGTATTGCTAGGTCAAAGGGTATGCAGGTTTTATAGCTCTTTGGGCATAGTTCCAAGTTGCTTTGAAGAATAGTTGACAGGAAATAAGATATTCAGGCAATGGGGTAGAGAAATCCATCTTGCCCTACAAGAAAGTGAACTGGAGGAATTGGAGGGGGGATATGAGAGAGGGAAATTGGGGGACGGATATTCAGTATGCTTGCCATCTTGGGGTGGGGGATAGGGGAGAGATGGGAAGAAAATCTGTAACTCAGAATATTTGGGAAATGAATGTTGAAGACTGAAAACAAATTTTAAAAAAAGAGAGAAGGAACAAAAAAGAGTGGTTGAATCAGTTCACAGCTCCACCAAGGGTGCATTCATGTCTCATTTTTCCCACACCCCCTCTCCATTTTTCATTTACCTTTTCTGTCCTGTTAGCCAATCTAATAGGTATGAGGTAGTACCTCATAATTGTTTTAATTTGCATTTAGGATCTTCTTTTTCTTCAAGTTTCAAGCTTCTGGTTAAGCTTCTTTGATCTTAGTTGAAGAGAGAATGTCAAGATGCTCTCGCCCCAGTTCACTGCCAGAGCCTGGAGGGAGTGATAGCCTAAAGCCTCTAGTCCAGGGGAGCCCCAGGAGATGGAAGAGAGAGGAGAGACAGAGGCAGCAGGCAGGGACTGAGAAAGGAGGACTGAGGAGGCCCCTTATCCTCCCTCCCTCCTAAAACAGTCAGTTCGCCAAACTTTTCCCTTTAACCCTTTGCTTGCCTTGGAAAGGACCATAGTGCCTTGTACATAATAAATTCTTAAATACTTTTCCATTCTATTCCACATCGCACTTTGTTTAGCCATTTCCCAGTCACTGGGAATCTACTTTCCTTTCCATACGTTTGCTACTACAAAAGGTGCTGCCATAACTGCCTTGGTGTATATGGAGCCTTTAGACCATAGACCTCAAGGTGATTTTTCTATAGAAATAATGTTTTAAAAATAAATGTATTACTTATAAAGGAAGAATATCTTCATAAGAGTAGGCACAGTTTAAAAATGAATTTTGCCAGGAGGCCATTGTCAGAATTTTGCATATTTCCACTTTTTACAACTTTAACCCTTTATTGGTAACGCATAGTTGCTTTTTAATACAGAAAAAAATTTTTAAGGGAAGGAGATTCTAGAAGGAAAATATTCTTGGTTATGGGAGGGAAATTTTTAGAGGGATGGGCAAATTAGAGTACTTACATTAAATGTTTCTGAATTTTCAGTAATTTTTAGATGATAGGGTATCCCTTTGTGAAAGACTGCCCCGTGGTGGATGTATTGTGACAGAGGACAGGCAGAGTGGGGTCTAGGGGAGGCCAAGCCTTCTAGGATGGAGTTTTAATGCATTCTCACTTTATACCATTAGATCCGGCAGCAGATGGAGGAACAGGTTGCCCAGAAGTCATCTGAACTGGAGCAGTATCTGCAGAGGGTCCGAGAGCTTGAGGACATGTACCTGAGGCTTCAGGAAGCTCTGGAGGATGAGAAGCAGGCTCGGCAAGACGAAGAGACTGTTCGGAAGCTTCAGGCCAGGTGCTGGCTCCTTTACTCTGATGCTCTGCTAAGCTTTCTCATCAGCCCAATGAAAAGGGGAGCACAAATCCAAAAGTGGTTTAGTTGAGAAGTCCATTTTAACTCAGGAGTTGCACTAACAGGTTCTCCGTTGTTTCTCTGGACTCTCCTTCCAGCCTCTGTCCATTCACGTGAATGTACACGTGCATTTTTAGTTCTCTGAAGCAACTCACAGAGACTATAAATTACAAATAAGTTGCTTCTTTGCATCAGTGAATAGAGTTTCAGCTGAGGGAATTTCCTGCCCTGATGAAATGACAGATTCAGACCAAACAGCCCCCAACAACCTGCCTCTGCTTTTAGCCACTCCAGAGGGTCTGGGAGGTGGCTTCTTAAAGCATCTGCTGGTGGCCTTTAGGCTTCTGATGCTCCTCTAGGCTCGGCTCCTGTAGAGACCATGGGATGTGTCTGTTACCTGTGACCAAACCCACCTGAATACTAGGGGGGAAGGGGGGAGGGGGAATTCATTACTAGAAGGTGGGGCATGAAGCCCCTTTCACAGGGGTGGGGCAGGCCTTTGATCTGGGCCAGTGGAGGGAACCAGGAATCTTCTGAAGTACTCCAGCAGCCCTCTGCTGGAGCGTGACTGTCCCTTGGATGTGTGTTTCCTCTCTTTAAGTTATTTACCAGTTCATGTTATATACTTTAAGCTCCCACATCCTAAGTTTATAACTGCTTGGAGATGTCTGATGCTGGGGCTGATGGCATTTTGGTCATTCTTAAGGCAGATGGTGCTTGGGAAGGAGGAGGTGATGTTGTTTCTTGGGCTGAAATCCACACTGGAGACTTGAGATTTGTCCTGACTACACGTAGAGTATTGGATCCAATTCTGGAGCCAAATTTTAGCTATAGGGATTTAAGGCATTTGAAGGACAGGTTGAAGAAACTAGAGAAGTTAAAATGCTTTCAAAAGCTTCACTTGAAGCTTCCATCCCCTTAAGCTGTCACCTTATCTTTCCCTTCCCTTTCTAGGAGTCTAGGAAAATCTGCGCTAAGTAGTAAAAAAATAATCACTTTCAAGGTAGAAGGTGATTCCTCTCCAGGAAGGATCTCTACCTCGGGAGGAGGACAGGGTGGGGAGGGACCTAAGTGAGTCCCAAACCAGATTAAAATGTAACTGGGAAATATCTGGCAAAATAAAACAAAAAAGGGGCGGCTAGGTGGTGCAGTGAATAGAGCACTGGCCCTGAAGTCAGGAGGACCCGAGTTCAAATTTGACCTCAGACACGTAACACTTACTAACATGTGACCTTGGGCAAGTCACTTAACCCCAATTGCCCTGCCTTTCTCTCTCCAAAAAGCAAAAAATTAAAAAACAAAAAAACAACAACAAAAACCCAGCACAACAGAGACAAGAATTTCTCTCATGTACAAGAGACGATTCCTTGGTAGTTAAGGTTGCTTGAGAACGGTGATTGAGGGAATTCCCTTTATGGAATTTTAAAATTATTCTCCAGGTCACCTGGTCTGGCTCTTTCATTTTACATATGGAAGAAACTGAGTTCCCACAGGGGGAGTGTTGAGTTAATGGAGGATCCCTGACTGGAGGTCTGAGATCCGGGCCTGGCTTCCTTCCGCCATGCTGTCATGGGTAGTCCTTCTGAAAGCAGAGGCCTGGATTAGGGTGACTTGTGAAATTCTTTAGGTTGATTATTCTCTAATGTAATAAGTTAATCATAACTTACAAGGCCAAGCTTATAATTTATTTTTAAAACTCTTTCTTTGTTTAAACTGTATTATATATGTGGATTTTAGGTTACACTTGCAAAAAAAATACATAAACAAAGTTGGAAAGAAAGTTAAATGGGAACAAAATCTTTCCAACTTTATTGCATCTTGTACTGGCCCCTTCTGTGAAAGGCAGAGCATTCTCTTGTTAGAAGCCAGGTGTGTTTACAGTATATAGCTTACAAATTAGAGGAGGCAGGTTTTGGTTAGCCAGTACCGTAATATTCTTGTAGATGGCTTCTCTTTGAAAAATGTAGTCATAAGATGGTGGAGAAAAGGCAGAGCTCTCCAAAACCCTTCTAAAAGACTTTAAGTAATCCCTTGAAACAAACTCTGGAGTATAGAACCCACAAAAGGATGGGGTGAAACAATTTTCCAGCCCAAAACAAGTTAGAAGGGTTGCACAGAGGTCTATTGCACTAGAGTGAGATTGGAGCTTAGTCTGATGCAGTCTGTACCTCAGCAAACTGGCCGTAAGCCTTGGAGGTGACTGAATCAGTGCTGTAGTAGTGGTTTCCAGACTTCCCAGCCCACAAAGGGGGTCAGACAACTAGTAACAAGGGTCCCTTTGCTGGCACAGTAGGACTCTGGTGCATGGCCCATATTTAGATCTGGGTCATGGGCATGCCTCTCAGTTCCAGGGAGGAGCACTAGCATACCAGAGCTTGTGGCTACAGGGGAGCTGGGACCCTGGTCACAGATCCAAGGTGAAAAGGAGTGCTTGTGATCACTCACAGACCAGAGCACAGGCCAGGAATAGTAAACAGACCTCTCCCTAGATCATACCACCTCGGAAGAACTGAAAATTTCCAGGTCCCTAGAATCATCTCTGAAACAGCTTTTCAAAGAAACCTGAAGCTTGGAACAATGCCCCCTCCACTGTGGGAGCAGAGCCCAACTTTAGCATAGAGTTAAGAATCAAGAAATAGGCTGGGAAAATGATGCAGTGGCAGAAAAATGTATTCATCTGTGCTTGTTTCATCAGTACCTATATTGACATTGAAGTGATACAGAGGGGATTATAACGTGTGGTTCCTGTTTGAAGATGACTTACAGATTCATGAAGTATTCCTTATTTTTTTTAATGGGTATCATATTTCTTGTCATTTCAGTGGGTGAAGGAGGGAGAGAGGGGGAAAATTTGGAATGGAAGATCAAAATAAAATTTAAAAATAAAATAAGATTT
>CM053592.1:156231869-156289732 GCA_028646515.1 Pseudochirops corinnae
ATCCCAACAGTGGTATTGCTGGGTCAAAGGGTATGCAATTATTTATAGCCCTTTGGGCATAGTTCCAGATTGCTCTCCAGAATGGTTGTATCAATTCACAACTCCACCAACAATGCATTAGTGTTCTTTGGAAATGTTTTGCTGTTTCCCACATGCAGTCCAATTCACTCTCCTTCTTCTCCCTTTGAATTCTGGGCATGGTCATTGTCCAGCTCTAGTACCTGTGTAAAATGTGTAGACCAGTGGAACAGCAGAATGAGCTTTCCCTCTACCTGTGTGTATCAGAGGATGGCTGGCAACGAGCATTTCTTATCTGCTTGGTTCCAGCTCATGAAACAAGGCATTGCGCTGAATGCAATAAATGTCCTTTGTTGATGATGATAAAAATCAAGAAAATAAGCTTTTTTTCCCCTTGTAGCTGGTCTTATTTTTATCCTAATTGCCCATGTTAAGTAGTTAAGTTGCTGTTTGCAAGGCTGCCAAATAAGATAACCCCAGGATGGATAAAAATTGGCTTAGCAGTAATTCATGTGGAAAAAGACCTCAGAGTTTTGTTGTCTTGCAAGTTCAGCGTGTGCCAGTTAATGTGATCTCGAGATGCAGCGTCCAGAGTGAGGGAGGGACGGCAGGGCTCATATCCTCTAGCCTGGACCGAGCACTCCTGAAGTGACCTTCTGGGCACCACATTTCTGAGAGGATGTCAAAGAGCCAGAGGGCGTCCAGAAGAAGATTCAGAGCCATGCAGTGTGAGGAGCAGATAAAGAACCAAATTCACTAGGAAGTGGCTCTTTGGGGAGTGGGGTGCCTGAAAGACTTCTGAGGAATGTCACGGCAGGACTCCACATTTATGTTCTGCCCAGTGACCCTGTGAGGCAGGGGCCAGATGCAAGAAAGGAGGGATTTATACTGCTTGGCCCGGAGAGAGAGCTAGGGCCAGGGTAGAAGTGGTTAGGAGGTACGTTTTTGGCTTCATGCAAGCGCAGGCTTTCTTACAGCAGAAGTTGTTTAGAAGTGTTCATTGAACACCTACTGTGTGCCAGACGCCATGCTGGGCACTGGCGAGCAGCTTCCTGCTGATGGAATCACTCACTCGGAGAATGCTCCACTCCCTGCTGGGGGATGGATGTAAGAGCGGATGCCTGCATGGACCAGGAAGCTAGATTACAGGAACGCTGATGATCCGTCCAACTCGGAGATCCCGTAATTTCCTGTCAATTTCCTTTCTGTTTATTTTAGGGGAATTACAGATTTTGTATCTGACCTATCAAGCGGTGATTCCTGACTCTCCATATCAGGTTCTGTTTTCTGTGTGTGCATGTAGTTTCCTGTCCCTAATGGTGATGGGCTCCTTCCCCTTCAATGCCTGGAGTCCATCGCTGCCCCGACAGCTTTACCACATTCCCTGTAGTGCATGCTCATTTGATTTTTCATCCCACAGTGACTGGGAGCTTTGCCTGAGTGCCTAGAGGACATTCCCATTCCTTTTTGTCACTCCCCTCCTCCCACAAAGTCTTTGGCTGTGTTTTACGAGGTTGTCACACCGTCTGGCAGGTCTTTCATGAGTAGTGAGTTGGTGCCTCGCAGTACGTGTGGTGAGATGGGTGGTCTTTTCTCTCTTTGACCCCCCACTTCTCCCTCTGCAGGCTGCTGGAAGAAGAGTCTTCTAAGAGAGCTGAACTAGAGAGGTGGCACTTGGAACAGCAGCAGGCCATCCAGACCACCGAGGCTGAGAAGCAGGAGCTGGAAAACCAGCGAATGCTCAAGGAACGTGCCCTCCAGGAAGCCATGGAGCAGCTGGAGCAGCTGGAACTGGAGAGGAAGCAGGCACTCGAGCAGTACGAGGTGAGCTCCCCCATCCTGGGGGACTGAAGGACTGCAGTACTAGGCATGGTTTGCAAGGAAGAGCCTGAAAACTGGGGGAGAAAATAAAGAAAGCAGAAAAATCAGGTGCCTCAGGATAAGATTTTTATACTAGATTGAGGTTTAATCCTCAGAGCGGTGAATAAAGGCTCTTCTGCTTGCTACCAGCATTGGGGCTTCCTTTTTAAAAAATCTTTATTCTGAATTTAATAAATATCAGAAAAAGAGAACATTTCCATATGCAAAATGGCAAAGAAAAACTTCTTCTGTATAGCTCTCTTTTAAGGGAGTATGTAACTCAGCGTCACACCTTTACTGTTGTCCTATTTGTCCATGCTTCCCTCTGAACTTTTATCTGCTCCCTTGTGTTCACTGTCCTTTTAAATAAGTGTTTGTTAAAGGCTTTTGTTCTTTATGTTACCAGTGTTCCTATTTCTCCTTGAGAGTCATCCCATCTAATACGTAGTATTTTGTTTTCATTTCTTAATAATATTTTATTTTTCCTCAGTTACATATACAGACAGTTTCAAACATTTAAAAAAATTTTGCGTTCCAAATTTTCTCCTTCCCTGCCTTCTTCCCCTCTGCCCTCCATAAGATGGTAAACACTTTGATATAGGATATGTGCAGTCATGTAAGACATTTCCATATTAGTCATATTGTGAAAGAAAAAATAAGACCAAAAGAAAAAAAACACAAAAAAGTGAAAAATGGTATGCTTCAATCTGCATTCAATCTGTAAGACTCCATCAGTTCTTTCTCTGGATGGGGATAGCATTTTCCATCATGAGTCCTTTGGAATTGTCTTAGATCATTGTATTGCTGAGAATTGACAGCCTTTCATAGTTGATCATTCTTTACAATATTGCTGTTCCTGTGTACAATCTTTTCCTGGTTCTGCTCACTTCACTTTGCATTTGTTCATGTAAGTCTTTCTAAGTGTTTCTGATATCAACCTGCTCATCATTTGTTACAGCACAGTAGTATTCCATTACGATCATATGCCACAACTCATTCAGCCATTTCCCAGTTAATGGATATCATCTCAATTTCCAGTTCTTTGCTACCACAAAAAGAGCTGCTACAAATATTTTTGTACATCTTTGCCACTTTGCATATTGGAAATGTTCTCTTTTAAATTCAGAATAAAAATATTAAAAAAAATTTTTTTTTAATCTTTTGGGGATACATATCTAGTATTAATATTGCTGGATCAAAAGGTATGCATGGTTTTCATATAGTATTGTACAGTGCTTGTGGACCTACCATCTCTGTGAAGGCGTTGGAGTGGGAGTGTTTTCTGACCTATGTCTCTTCTTTATAATTGTGCAACAATTCTTTTTTTTGTGTGTGTGGTTTTTTCCTTCTGTGCATTTTCAAGATTCTTCAGTGACCTTGATAGCCCTTGCCTCCCCCTTAAATTATTCTTCCCCCAATCCCTGAAATAAGGGAAAAAACTCAGTACTCGTTAACAAATAAACACAGCTGGACAAAACAAATTCACACATTGTCCATGTTCACAAATGGATGTCCCATTCTATCCATTTGGTCCTTCACCCTCTGCCAGGAGGTGGAAATATTTCCATCATTGGGCTTCTGAAATTGTGGTTGATCTTTGCATTGATCAGAGTTCTTAAGTCTTTCCAAAAATTTTTTCTTAATAATGTTTTTGTGATGGTATAAATTGTTCCTTTTGCTCCGCTCCCTTCCCACTGTGTCAGTTTACATGAATCTTCACAGGTTTCCCCAAAACCATCCCTTTCATCATTCCTTATGGTACAATAAAAATTTCATTCTTCTATTATAATTTTTTCAGCCATCCCCCAGTCTATGAATGCCCCCTTAGTTTCCAGTTCTTTGTTATAACAAAAAAAAGCTGTTGTAGTTACTTTTTGTGTGTATGGGTTTTTTTTTCTTCTTTCTCTGATCTTTTTGGGGTATAGGGCTAATAGTGATAGGTGTCCCTTTTTCTTAAAAACCTTCACTTAGCCTGGCCATTCCTTTAACCTTTCTATCTTCCCAGATCCCTCTTCCCTTTCACATTTAAACTCCTAGAAATCAGTCAGCAAACATATACTAAGTGCTAGGCATTGTGCTAGGGATGCAAGCACCAAGACCGAAAACAGCCCCCACTCATAAGGAGTTTATGTTCTAATGGGAGAGATGGGATGTACATACAGAAAATGTATGTAGCATAAATAGAAAGGAGACACATACAGGGCTAAATCTTGAAGCATTGGGCATTTGTTTTAGCCACTGCTCCTCTTCCAACTCCTGCCATGTTTTTCTTGCTGCTGATTCAGAGCTATTCAGGTTTTTCAGCAGGCACCTGTTGATTCATTGAACTTAACTTCACATGAACTGATTTTTAACTACTTTTATTGTCTTAACAAAGGAGTGTTTTTAGTCTGGAAAGGGCAAGGATTAATGGCCTTCTTGGGAAACTGGAAGTAACTGATTCAGACTGAAGCTGGGGAGTCTGGAGGTAGGCTGTTGGACGAGGTCACCTCTGAGTCTTAGACTGGAAGGTTTGCTAAGTGGTTGGAGAAGAGTCTTCTTTGAGGAAGACTTTTTTTACATCTCAGGTCATAGTGGTTTGATCAGGAAAATCACTCAGGTTCCCAAATTCTGGATTGCTTTTTCAGATTGCTTTTTTTGTTAGTGTTAACGAGTGTGCTCACATACACTTGGAAAACTCCTCTGTCTAATCAGAGTCTCAACTTTATTTCAGGGAGTCAAAAAGAAGCTTGAGATGGCGGCCAGCAAGACCAGGAGCTGGAAGGATAAGGTGGCCCAGCACGAGGGCCTCATCCGATTAATAGAACCAGGTAAGGGCTCTGGGAAGTCAGCACCAGGTTCACCTGGGCTTTTAGCCCTGTTTGTGTGTGTGCGATTCTGCAACAAGGATCCTTGCTGGTTCTGTGGCATGGAGTCCACACACTTCTCAGAATAGTGTCTTCACATGCATGAGATAAAATGCAGTGGTTACAAAGGAAACATTATACTGAAAGACACTGATGAAGACATGAAAAAGTCAAGTTCATGGACCCCAGGTTAACCCCTCTTCTGGAGTGTGCTTTTGGTCAGAAAGAGTAGAAACCAAGGCTATTTATGGTCATTTTGTTTCAACTGTTCCTGGGAGCCGGCCTCTTAATTGGGGAAAATGCTCTGCTTATCAAAAGCTTAACCTCACACAGTCTAGAATTGTAAATATAGGTAGGGCACAGACAAAGCAAGTTTTCATTTTGTTTCCAGGCACTATTATAATGCAATATGGTGCCTGTAGCATTGATGTGTACTGTACACATCTGATAAGAAAGCTAGCTGTGTAAGCATATTTGTTTTTCAGGTTCAAAAAATCCTCACTTAATTACAAACTGGGGGCCGGCAGCCTTCACTGAGGCAGAACTTGAAGAGCGAGAGAAGAGCTGGAAAGGGAAGAAGGGCACGGAGTGACTCTGAGGGCGGATGCCTCCCCCCCTGGAGCCAGAGGTCAGGTGGAGCCGGGGAGCTTTGTGCCAAAGACCTTGCAGCGTGTGTCCCTGCCGCGTGCTGCCGGCTGGGCCAGCATGCAAAGGGAGACGCTTTTGTGTGCACCTCTCTGCCCGAGGGCCATCTTTGAAGCAGCGTCACAAACATCCGCCCCTTTGTTTGTTGGTCCTTGCTTCCCCTCCCCCGCTTAGAAGACAGCTCTCACTTTTCTACCCAAGTGGTGGGAGCCGTGTTTCAGATAATCCACTGCAGCCTACGGTCTCCAAATCCTCCCTTGTCTTTGTAATGCATCCTCCTTGCTCTTGGCAGCCAGGAAGCTGACCAAGCACACACCATTCATGCTGATCACTGGCCAACCGATGCTCTTGTGGGGGGATCGGGAACTGTGACTTCCTGGTTGCTCCTCCAGAATATCATTGGTCACGTGGGGTTTTCCCGGGTTCTCCAGGACTCTTTCCTTTCCTTCCCAAGAAAGTGATACACTGTCACATGTGCCTTCTTCCTCTTGAGTCTAATATTCACCTTCCGTAAATTCCCAGCCAGCTGTAGGCTGGCCTGTGTTAGTGGACATTCTCTACAGCAGCCCACAATTGCCTTGTGTTCCCTAAGAGCCCCACAGCTAGGCTGCAGAGAAGAGGACCTTGGGAGCAAGCTAGTTTGGAATTCAAAATGGGCACTGGGTGCTCCAGACTCTCTGCAAGTGAGTAATAGAGAATGGCAGACCATTCTGCATCAGGCTGGTGGCTAACTCGGTGGTTAGAAATGATGGCCTGTCATTGCCTCTCTGACTTTCCGGGACCCACTGGGTGTTGGGTGGTGCTGAAGATGACATCAGATAAAAACAAGAGATGAGAGACAGTGTGGTGTAGTGGACAGAACCCAGGCCTTGAAGCCAGGAAGGCTCACATGCTGATAGATTGGCCATGTGCCTCTCTTTGCTCTCTCTGGCTATAATTTGCCAAGAAAGTGCTTACCTGCATTGGTAGAGGGACTTTCCTCACATGAGAGTTCCCTCTGCCACTGAAATTGCAGGTCTAGTTCCTGTCCTAGAGAATTAGGTAAAAGGGGTTGCTTGGCCTCACAGATTGCCCCGTGCTTCTTAGGAAGCCTTTCTGTATTTGTTTTGGGTTTAGATAGCAAGAAAACAGTATGAGAACAAAGCCTTTTGAATATAATTTAAAAACATAAGTAACCCCATGAGGGGGTAATACATGATTGATGCAGCCATCTGGGGATAATTCATGGGAACCAACTTCTGAAGCTCATTATGGCATAAGGAGAGAATTCAACGTTGATTTCTACTAACATTCTTCTTTGCCACCTAACATTAAATGAAGAAAGTGTCCTGGTCAGACGTCTGATACCCTCCCCCCAAGAAGTGATTTCGGATGAGATGTGATTTCAGCGGCTTGGGCTCCCGCTTCCACATCTGCCTCAATGCAGATGTTTCCATGAAAGCAGCTGAATGAGTTTTTCTTGTGAGCACTCCAAAAAGCCCACCACCTTGCAGCCAGTCTTCAGGGACTGAGCCTCTCCACACTCAGCGAGGCTGGTCCCAGGCTTGAAACCTTCTCAGTGTCATAGGACAAGCCAGAGCTCATGTTTCACTGGCAGAGCCTTCAAGAACCCAGGCTTGTTTTCACACTGTACGAGGCATCAGAGGAGTATTGTTAGTGGGAGATGAATATTAATAATGTTAAACTGTTCTGTAACGTCACGCTTGCTGATTTATATTATTGTAGACAAATGTAGATACAATCAAAAGGGATATAATCCTCTCAGTTACTGCCTCTTGTCTGAGTAAAAGACATTAACCAGTGAAATACCCTAATGAATTTTTAATCATGTTGCCTTTGGCAGTTAATTGAAACGTAAGTTTTATTTAATGTTCACTCCTTCCTGCCTTTGTAAACTTTATTTTCTTCTTTCAAAGTTACTTCCCATTAGGGTTCTTGAAAATTTACAGATGACAGTTTGGGTTTCTGCTTCTCAGATATGTATCAGTATTATTACTTTGTTTATTCAGTAATGTATTTTACAGGTATGGGATGAGGCCCGGAGTCAGCCTTTTGGAGTCAGTCTAAACTGTGCCAATAGGATCTGCAAATGTGGAAGAGGCTGGATAATTTTCTCTTAATTTGATTAAGGATCCTACATGTGACTCTAGTATAACAAATCACTAATAAGGAACTTTCTAAAGAAGTATAAAGCGCTGCATGAAAAAATGCTTATCTCCGAGGAAAACACAGTGGTTTCTGCTCTTAAAAGAAGGGCTGGTGAAGGTCCTCTCTCCCTGCTGAAATGCCTGCTCTCTTCTGAAGCCAACAGACCGTGGCCCCGAAGGCTCAGCCCCATTGTTGTTGGCTCTCGAGAATCTGCCTTTTTGCCAGCTGCTTCCGCCTTGCTTAGCTCCCACAAGTAGTGTGCTTAACTTCAGTTCAGCCCTGACCAAGTGGTTAAGTGATTTTCAGTTAAATAGCAGTGTCAGAGGTCATCAGTGGATATTTGTCATGTGCACAGTGTGTAGTGTTCTAAATCCCCTAGTTACCATAGAGGAAAAAGTAGCATCTTGTTAAAAACCATTTAATTCCAGTGGATTTTTGTGGATTATGGACAGCATGGAAATGTGTTAATTAAATTCATAATTGGGTGAATGTTCCATGTTCATCTGGTTCAAACTCTCCCTGGAAAGGATAGCCTCTGCTCTCTCCCCAACAGGGGGCCCCCCCAGACTTGGCTGAAATGCCTCTAGGGAGGGTGAGCCAACTGCCTTCTGAGGTCGCCCAGCCCAGCCTGGGGCTGCTCTCTTGGTCAGGAAGTTTTTCTTAATATCAAGCTTTACTTTGCTTCTTTGCAACTTGTGTAGTCTAATCCTCTTCCCACTGATGGCCCTTCAGCCACTTGAAGACAGCTGCCATGGGCCTTCCCTCCTACCCAAGACTTCTCTTTACATTCAGAATCTCCAGGTCCTACAGCCAGGCCTCATATACATGAACCCAGTGCCATTCTCATTCCTCATCAGTATTCTTCCTGATGTTTGAAGTAAACTACTCTTCGTGGCAGAGTGCCCACAGATCACACGCTGAAATTATCAGCAGTATCTGGATTCTGCTTGGCATGGGCCATTGGTTTCCTAAATGACTAGCAGTGAGATTGTTTAATGGAGAAAGAGGTCAGAAGACACAGGTAATGCAAAGGTTAATGTACTTTTGTGTTCTGTTGGGTCTGAAGATGCAGAGGAGCGTGTATTGTGTAATTCACAAGCAGTCTCATTGTCTGAACACTCCAAGATTGGCCATGTTTAGCTTTCTTAACTTTTTGCTAATTTTCCTAAAATATTTGTGATGTGTTTTATATCTTTTTTAAGGAAAACAGACCAAATAAGAACAGGAAAAAAATACATGAATGACATGAATTTAGAACTATCCACATTAATAAAACAATGGGGGAAAGTATGGTGTGTTTCTTAATAAAGAAATATATGCATATGCTCAGTTTTGTGGCTGTTACTCCAAAAAAACCCCAAAACACAACAAAATAGCACACTGTGTGGTTAATTCAGTAACTGAGCAAAACCAGTGGTTGGTGGGAAGAGAGGTTTTCTTACATTTGGTTTCTGAGCCATTAATATGGGGAAGGTAATAGCTGAGGTGCTATATCAGCTCACATGAGAAAACTTACAAAGATGTTTCACCCTCATGCATCTTGCGTCTTCATGTGCTCCTGGGCTTTCCTTGCTGTGCTGTGCCATTTTGGTTTTTGATCTGCAGATTGAACAGTGTGGAGGATTTTTTTTTTTTTTTGGAAGAGCCAGAGCAGACTGAGAGCCCCCTGGTTTCATCTCCTCACCTTCCACTTCTCATAAAGATGACTGGGTCTGCTCATGATTGCTTGGGTCCTTGGCAGGGAGGGAACTGGGGGCTGGGGATCTGCATCTGAAACCAGCAGATTAAATTTGGTGCATCAAGAATGCATGTATGCAGTTACATTATTTTGGTCTTTTATCTGCCCCCCAGGTGTGACCCTAACTCTTACTGGGTTGGGGGGAGGCACTGACTTTTCTGATACTTGGTCATGTCCAACTCTCCATGACCCCATCTGGGGTATTCTTTAGCAAAGATACTGAAGTTTTCCATTTCCTTCTCCAGCTTATTTTACAGATGAGGAAACCGAGGCAAGCAGGGTGAAGTGACTTGCCTGGGGACTAGGTAGGAAGCATCTGAGACTGGATTTGAACTCGGGTCTTCCTGACTCTCAGCCAGGTGCTCTCTCCCTGCACTCCTAATACTTAAGAGGTCGGGAGCTGCTGCTGTACTGCTGGGAATGTCCATTCCTCTCCTGCCTTTTCTCCCTCATCCCCCTCTCCCCTTTCATATGATCCTTTGCAGGCTCTGTAAAGAACTCAGATATTCAGCTTTTCTTCTATCTGTTCTGAATTTTCTTTCTTTAATTTTTTTTTCACTTCTACCTCTTTTAAAATCAGCTCCATTTCCAGATGCATGCTTCTTCCTCCCCTACCCCAGGGCAATCCCTTGTCAGAATAAGAAAAAAAGCTGTTTATCAAAACCAACCGACACATCAAGTCTCAGTATATTCAATATTAAATTCACTTCCAGTGAGATTTTACTTTTCTCCTTGCCTGCTCCCTTCCTTCCCCAAATACGTACATGTGTATGCGCACACATACAGAGATGAGAGCCCTGTTTTCTTGTTTCAAACTATGTTTTCTCCAGCCACAGAGGTGAGAGTCCATTCTCCTTTTAGTCCTGTTTATTTTCTTATGTCTTATTTTATCCCCATGAAATAAGACTTTTTTTTTTCCCTCAGTACTGTTCGCAAATCAGTCAAGATTTATTTCAGGCTCTGTGCTAAGTGCTAGGAGTACGCACATAAAAGTGAAGTAATTCCTGCCCTCAGAAAGCTTACCTTCTGATAGAGAAGACAACATGAACATGTCTAAATATATACATGATGTATACAAATTGATTACAAGGGAGTTTTAGGGAAGGATTGTACAAGCAGCTGGGGAATCTGTAAAGCTTCATCCAAGTGTTGTTCAAGTTGAAAGGCTGAAGGGAATGAGGGTTTCCAGGAGGTGGAGGCCACAAGGGAGTACATGGGGGACAGCTGAGTACAAAGGCAAGGCCACTTGTGGTTGATGGACTGTGATGTGAGGGACAGTGGCTGGTCAGGATGGCTGGGCCACAGTGTTATATGTTATATGTTAGATGTTATACTGGAATTGGACCCCAGGCACTCCATCTACCTTTGTTACTTCGCTGGAACTGCCCAAGCTTAGGGCTTCTGGCTTGGCAGAAGTGGGGATGGGCCCTTTCCTCATTGCCTCATCCCTCCAAAGCCCTAAGCTGCAACCAGTATGCAGGCCAGTTATCTTGAGTGGAACAAAATGTTTTACTTGAGGCTTGAGACTTTGAAGAGTATGAACCACATATAGGTAAAGAGTTAAAGCTTGCTCTGGCTTTCACAGGAAATAAATTGGAAGTGAAGATCCCACCATTTTGAGTGGCTGTCCAGCTACTAAGTCCAATCTGTTCTTGGGACCTGATTAACCAAGATGTCATTATTGGTCAAACTGGTCCAAGTAAGAGTGTTTTCTAACTTCTTAAAACTGAAGAGGCAGTGAATGTATTTGGTGGCCTTGGCCCAGGCAGAAGGTGGCTGAGCCTTGTTCCTTATGTTTCTAAGCCATAAGTCCACTCTCGTGTTTAGGTTCTATAGAATTCTACTTCTCATTTTGGCAAAAATTCAAATATTTTAAAATACCTGTTGTATACGAGGAACTCTACAATAGCTTGGAGACATAAAGGTCCTCCCTCATTCCCCCAAAATCCCTGTCTTTAGTTATTTTATTTTGAGGGGATAAATCAATCAAAAACTATTTGTTAAATGCTTACTAAATTCTGGAGGAACAAAGAAAAAGCAAAACCAGTCCCTACCCTCAAGGAGCTTACATTAGAATGGGGCAGAATAACATAGACGTTAGTCAATACACAAGGTAGACACAGAAGAGGTGGAAGGCCATCCAGCGTCCATGAGAAAGTAAACTTGGAATCTGGGAAAGACAAGGACAAACACCCACATGCTTATAACAAGAGAACCTTAGTGGGGGAGGCTCTAATAGGTGAGGGGAGAGAGGCATGCCAGGAAGAGATGGTGCTTGAGCTGTCTTAAAGGAAATCAGAATTCTAGGAAGTGGAGAGAATGAGAACGTTGCAGGCACAGGGCCCAGCAAACGCAGTGACCATGGAGACAGGGATAAAGGATGGATATGGAGGGTGAGGGAGTGAAGGAGGGATCAGGCAGCTCCAAGAATTTCTGGGGCAGAGCCTCTAATGTCTGGGGAAATTATTTTCCTTCATGTTTCCCCCTCTCAGAGGCTTCATTGATTGGTCCATTGTTTCCCTGGGAACATCAGTCTAATCTGGTGTTAGCCTATGGGACGCAAACATCCTCAGTGCCTTGTACTATGGGTGACAAGTCAGATCACAAAAAATTGAGGGTTGGAGGGATCTCAACAGTCGTTTAGTCAAACCCACACGAGAAAGGAATCCTAACCATAGCAGCCCCAAAGTAGTTGTCTGCTTGAACGACCTCAAATGAGGGGGAACTTGCTACCTCTCAAGGCATCTTTAATCATCAAGAAATTTTTCCGGGGAGAAAGCTTAAATTTGCCCTTCTCCAGCTTCCATTCATCGCTTCTGACTGTTAAGAAGAGGGATGAACCAGTGAAGAAAGGGCCCATCCTCCCTTCTGGCAGCAGAGGCCCCAACCTTGGACAAAGAAAACAAGTCTAATCCCCTTCCACATATGAGCTCTGCAAACAGCCAGAGACAACTACCATATCCTCTCAGCTCTTCTCCAGGCTCAGTATTGCCCGTTTCCACCACAGATTCTCTGGCATAAGCCATCCTGGCCCTTTCCCCTCCTTGCACTCATCCGATGCTCTGCAGCTTTGTATCCCTAATCTCTGGGTCTCGTAACACAAGGCTCCTGATGTCTGCTGAGGCAGAGAACCTAGGGCTTCCCGCCTCTTCATTGCTGGAGGCTCTGCGGCCTTTGATGCAGCCCCAGATGGCAGCAGCTGACTCACACTGACTTTGCATTTCACTAATATCGTCATCTTTTTTCAGATGCACATCTACCCAAACCTGCTTCATCCTGTTTGTGAAGTTGATTTTGTGGACTCAAGTATGACTTAACATTTATTTCTCTTGGCATTTCATCTTGTTAGACTCAGCTCGACGCCCCTAGCCTGTCAAGGGCTTACTGGATCCTGACCATCATCCAGTCTGCATTAGCTATTATATATAAATATATATGTAATAGTATATATTACAGCACCTGCATATTTGATAAACATTTCATCTAGACCCTTGTCCCAAGTCTCTGATGGGGATGGAGAATAGACTTGTGGCTTCATTGGGGTAAGGAACTTCCAACTGAGGAAACTCCCTCTACAGATGCAGGTTGGCACCTTCACTGCATCTTAGTCTCAGCACTGAGGTTAAGCGATTTCCCCAGTATGTGCTAGGAAGAACTTGAACCCAGATCTTACTGGCTGACTATCTGTTGCTTCACACTGAATGAATGAATTTATTAAGCATTTATTATGGGCAAAGCATTGTGCAGGTGCTGGAGATACAAACAGAAAAGCAAGATAGTCCTTGCCCTCAAGGAACTCACATCCTAATGGGGGAGACGTGCAAGTCAGGTGGAAAGGTGCCATGGTCTTTAGCTTGCAACAGCAGAGCAGATGGTAAGGCCTCTTCTTTTCTATTATTTCCAGTGCTAAAATTATGTCAGTTTCTGATGCAGAATCATCTGATAATGCCAAGGACTTTGGTGGCAAGAAGTCTATTTTCAGGGTCTTTGATAGCTGTGACTAGCCCCTGCAGGAGCAGTGGCTTCTTCCAGGGATGAAGGCTGAAGGCAGTGGGCCAGAAGCATTGGTATTCCCAGTGCTCTGGATTGTCTACAGATGGGTCTGAGGGGAAATGGTAGTCAAGGTGGTGGGAGTTTGCCTTGCTTGGCACATGTTGCCTCCTGTTTCTCCTTTCTAGTGCCTTGCTGCCTCAGCTAGGCTGACTTGCCTGACCTGTGAATTGCGATTGGTTAGCACTTGGTGGGGATGACTGGCCCTTCTCCAGATGATAGTTGTAAGGGCTAGGCTGAAAGCAGAACCAGTGGTATGGATGGAGGGTGCTGCCATTCCCTGGCCTCTTATGCAGTTAGTATCAGCTGGTTAGTGGTTGTTGCTGGTGGTGATGAGGAGGGTGGGCTCCTTCTCCATAAAGATTTCCCCCCTTAATGATGGTTGCAGAGGTTGGCTGGAAGTTGAGGTCCAGCGATTTGGGGGACACTGCTGCTCCCAAGGCTCTTGGGCTCAGGGCTCTGGGCTCTCTCCATCAAGGTTTCAGGAAAGATGGTGGTCAGGGTGGTGGTCATGGTTTGATAAAAATTCCAGACTGAACAGAAACAAGCACAGATCCATGGGATACTCCACTGAAGACCTCCTGTCATGGCGACATTGCTGAACCATTAACAACTCTGAGTCCAGCCATCCATTAAATTCTGAATGTATCTGTTTTATCTATTTCATATCTTTAAATTTTCCCGTAAGAATAGAATGAGATACTTTATCTAATGCTTCGCTAAAACTTAGGTAAACCATGCCTGTGCCATTTCCTTTACCAATTTAGTCACCCTCTTAAAAAAAAAGGAAAACAAGGTTGGCAGGACCTTTCCTCGACTTTTTTCCAAAGTCAAGCTCATTGTCCTATAATTTGCAGACTGTTTTCCCCTCTTTTCTGAAAACTGGGACATTTACCCTTCTCTCATCTTATGGTGCCTCTCATGCCTTCCATAATCTTTTAAATATTCTGATCATGGCTCAGCAATCAAATTTCTCAGCTCTTCCACTACCCAAGGATGCAGGACACCTGCACCAGGTGACTGAAATTCATCAAGAGTAGCTAAATCATTGAAACTGAGAGAGACTTAGACAGTTTAACAGGTATGGAAACTAAGCCCCAGAGGGAATGTAACTTGGGAAAGTGATGGGGGTTTGTGCCAAGACATAACTCACTCCCACCCACATCCATACTGTCTCCCTTATTCTTTTAAGCCAGTCCATGTCAGTGGAAGACTTTCCTTTGAGCAAATCCATTTAGATCACAATTGTGGTCTTTCTTGACCCTCTGCTTCTAGAGTTATTCTCCTCTGGATTTCCCAGAACTACCCATTTGTTATTTCTAACTGCAGCTCATACTTGCCCTTGAGGGGGAACTTGCTCTCAGAGATTATGGGATCAGTGTACTTTATTTAAATGCAGGCACTATGGAGAAGGCCTTTCTACATTATCTTGGACCGGGACTTGGAAAGGGTTATTGATGTACATGTAAGACTGATGATTTAAGCTGAATAAGCTTTTGAGACTTGATGGTTTTCTCTTGAACTACACAGTGAAAATAATGGAGGTACCATGTAGTGAAAAAACTTTTAGTAAGAGCTTGATGTGCGTCAAATACTGTGGTAGATCCTGGGAATGCAAATACAGTAACAGGACAGACTTCTCAAGGAAGTCAAAGTTGGGGGAGACAGGGAGATGCAGGGTTGATGGAAAGGCCCAGGAGTCTGTAGGGTGCAGGGGTAGGGCATATGGTACATTCTGGTATTCTTCCATCTTCTTTGTCATCATTACCTAAGGTACCTGATTTCTGTTTTGACAGGATGAATCATAGCCCCATGACACACTCTATGTAAATAAGTATTAATAGAGAATTGTCAGATAGATACTATAAGCAGTTATTATAAATGCTGAAATAGGCCTGGATTGGTTTGAAATTACATCTAATATCTTGCATGGTTCATGGCACGTAGAGAATGTGTAATAAATGCTGAATAACTGATGTAATCAATCAACAACAGGTCATTGTGTAGATGATTAAATACACATGCTAACACAGAGGCCGCCAGCCAGTCACAATCCACAGCACTATTGTGTAAGAAAATGCTGCCTGCAATGGAGCATATGAAGGATCTACCCAACACTAAACCTTGAAAACCCCAAACTGGTCACGGTGGCCACTAGAAATGCTACAACTTGCCTACTTGGGGTTTCAGAGCCGAGTTTCTCCATCCATTTGGGGTCTGGGGAAGTTGAGAAGACCTCATGAGGCCATGCCAACATCCATTGGTGTGTGAAATTCCTTTGCAAGATGAAGGAATTGTACTATACGAATTTTTATAACCTAGCAGGGATTGGTAATCTATATTGGGAGGGGCAGTTCCAGATCACTGCCCATTTTTGTACGGTTTGTGAGAACAGTTTCTAAAAATCAGGTAGCAGGCTGGATTTGATCCTTGGACCATATTTTGCTGAACCCTGGGTTAAAGTCACTAGAGTAGAGGAGCATATAACGAGTGTCTGGTGCCTTCTAGCTGGCCTCTAAAGTTGACCATTTAATTATGGGGCTGTGAGCTCCATCCTTGAAAATCGCCTTTGGGTCATTCTCCTTGATGGCCACCACTTCCATCTGGGTCTCAGGTACGCGTTCTCCCTAGCACATTCTGTAGGTTTGGCCATGATGGGTTTGTAATGAGAATGAAACCTGGTCTTTTGTCCGCTCTTGTCTCTACTCCTGGGACCCTGGGATTGATTCAGTTGATTTAGCTCTTGAGGTGAATCAACTTGTTTCAGTTCTGTTCTGGACCTAGAGATTGTCTCGTTCCAGGACAGGCCTTGGAGATCCACATTGGTCTGGGTTCTTACACCATCTGACTCAAATCCTTGCTTTAACCCAAATCTGTAAGCCGACCTAGATCCTTCAGGGTCTGAGGGACTGGGACTTGAGGCTGGGTCCAGTGTGCAGGGACATTTCAGACTGTAGCAAATCAGGAGCTGGTCAAGAACTAGATCAGGCTCTAGGCTGAGAGTTATTTGTCTTTTACTCAGGTTGAATTCAGTATGTATCTGCTGAAAAGCTACATACAACACAACTGTACCTAGAAAAATAATAGCTGTCATTTATATAACATTTTAGGATTTGCAAAGCATTACGTTGTCTTATTTGATCCTTACAACAAACCCTGTGGGATAGGTACTACTATTATCTCTGTTTTGCAGATGAAGAAACAGTGTTTAAGTGACATATCCAGAATCACACAGTAAGTGTTAGAGGCAGGATTTGAACTCAGGTCTTCCTAATTTCTGATGCAGCATGCTACCCTCTGTGCCACTAGAACCATATTTGATAGGGGACAAAAGTGGCCCTTCTTCAGTAGTCTTAAGAGCCGTGATTTCATCCATGAGGGCACCACCTCTTCTTGTAGCTGTCTTTCTGACTCTCTGGATTCTGCCACTGTGCCTCAGCCGCCTTCTCCATCATCCACCTCTGGGGTCTCCTTAACCTGGAGCATCCCTCCACTCCTTCATCCTCCTTTTTCAACTGGTGAGTTCCTACTGGAACTTCCATTGTGAGGAAGGACCCAGATCTACCAAACTTCATTCCTCTCCCAACTCTGCTCTCTGGACTTTGCCATCATGACCTTCCCTATTACCACTTTAACTCTCATTTATGTGCTGTCTTCCTTCATTAAAATATAAGCTCCCTGAGGACAGGGGTTGTCTTTCTTTTTACTTCTCTTTGTATCCCCAGTGCTCAGCACTATACCCAGCACATAGTAAGTGTCTGATAAATGCTACTTACTTTGACTTGAGGCACGTCTCACACCTCCATGACTCAATAGATGATTTGGAGAGTCTCCACTTAAAAAAAAACAACCCAAAGCAAAACTCGGTGACCGTTTCTCTGCTGCTAAGTCTCTTTACCCTTAGCAAGGCCAAGTCCTCCAACAACCAGCTCATAGTCCATCATTGGACCTGTATCCAATGCCTTTCCAACCTTGTAGGATCTGCCAATATTTGCACTCCATTGAAATAGCTGTCAAGAGCTCAGGGTCACCCTGATCCCGTTATGAATGGCCAGAACAGGTTTGTGTATTGATTTATCAGGATCCGTGTTGTTTTACCCCAGTGATCTCTTTGAAGGTGGTAGGGTTGTTTTTGCCTTTGAATCTCCAGTATTTGGCACAGTGCCTTTCCCATTAAGGACTTAATAGAAATGCCAGTTGAAGTGAATTGAATTGATTCCAGTGTATTTAATAGTTTCTTCCAGCTCTGGGTCACCTGTCAAGTTGATGAGCATGGCCTCTATGCCTTTATTCATGTCACTGATAAACTGCTTAGGACCAAGCTCACATCCTGGGAGTACACCACCACGGACCTCCTGAGTTGATGGACAGTGGAGGGAAATGGTGCTCAGACAGCTTCAGGGACTTTTCCACTGTGCCACAAAGGAGTGATCAGGAACTGAACACATGCAGGTCTTTGGATGCTAAATTCACTATTTTTTTCTACTGGATGTTGAATGTTGAACTTGGTCTGTCAAAGCTACGTATTCTCTTGACTTTTTCTGCAAAGGGCAGAGAACCCACAGTTATGCAGGTTGGAGGTAATAAGTATAACCAGCAGGTGTCACTCTCTGGCAAGGCATAAAGATTAGGTTAGCTAGTGAAGAGATCAGTGATCATATTTTCCAGCTCGGTACTACCTTGGTAATGTAAGCAGGACAAATCCTTTAGAGACCACACCCTCCTCCTCCCGATGCGTGGCCCAAGAGGCATATGGTTCATATCTCTACTCCTCCTCCTTGCTTCAGAGGTCAGAGCTTCTCTGAAACACCTGTGCTCTAAGTCACCTGAATCTGGTTCAGCAATGACTCAGTACAGTTAGGGGATACCTCAGACCTGAGTCATGTGGTTCATCTATCTCTCCTATTTAGGAGCTTATAAGGGTTACTAATAAAATCAAAACCATAAAGTTCTCTCACAATCAGCTCAGTCCCCAGCTAGAGAAACCCTCGCATTCTGGATAGAGGGCTAAACCTCTGACCTGTTTTAGTTCTGTGTATAGTAAGGTGGTTGTTAATGTCCTCCATTGGACTCCTCCCTGTTCCCATCCCCTTCACATGCAGTTAATTAACAGGGGGTAGTCAGAGATCACTTATGACTGATCATATTTTGTAGGAGACAGAAAAAAAATCAGAAGATAGAACTTTTTGAAAAAAAAAAAAGAGAGGAAAACACAAAGAAACTATTTGCCAGCAACAGGTATCAGAGAGGGAACTAAACCTCTACTATCCTATAGTTGATTCCAAGGAACAACCACCTCCATTTTGTCCTAGCCACCCCCGTTAGAATTCTTATTTCTAGAGCCCAAAATCTTGATTGATGGAGCCCAACAAAGCTCAGACGGGTCTCTAATCTCACATTGCAAAATCCTCGCAGGTGGCCATTGGGATACAGTTCCATGCTTACTGTTTCCACAAATAGTCATTACCACTGGGGCTACCCAGTGAAAACTTTAGTCTTGGTATCAGGCAGCTCTCACTCATTGTCTTCCCCGTCAGAGCCTCAATCCCCCATCTCATAGTCACCACCCCAGAGGTTCCATTCTGACCTGTGGAGCTTGCCTTCTCGTCATTCGCCTGTGTCTCTGAAGCACTCAGATGACATAAGCATAGAAGAGATGCAGACAATGGCTAAGACCAGTCTTAAGCGGCATCCTTTCACCTTGATCCAACTGCTTTGGTTTGGACTTCTCAGCTCATCTTATTCTCTCTTCATTCTAATCTCTTCTCATTCCCGCCTTCCTAGCAACTCTTGGCAGCCCTGGTCCTTGCTGGCCCCATCCTCCCTACTTCTGAACGCCTCCGTTTTACTTCAGGTTTATGAATTTCCCTAGAAGGCAATCTCTTAAATCCTCAGATCCCTCTGAACCCAGAGTATGTGCTTTTGCATTTCCTGTTCTGTTTGCGGGCCAGACTCCTGGGCTCTTCTCGGCTCTGCTGTTCTCTTTGGGATGGAGGGCTGTTTGCTACCTCCTTGAGGGTCAACGAAAGAGTATTATAGAATGTTAGAGCTGGAAAGGCCTTAGGACATATTTAGCCTGGAGAAGAGAAGATGGAGGGGAATGGGGGAATGATACTGTGTTCAAGTATTAGAATCACAGTGCTGGGGAAGATGGCTTAGACACACTGTATGGAAGGAGGAACCAAGAAGCCTCTAAGGAAGGGGAAAGAGAGCTGGGCTTCTTGGTTCTGCCACTTAACACCTGTGTGACCTTGGCCAAGTCAGGTCCTTCTCTGGGCCTAGGTTTCTTCATCTGTGACATGAGGAGGTTGGGCTAGATACCTTCCATCTCTAGTCTCTTACCTGTCAATGCAAATGAGAGGAGGGGTGTTACATTCTGAAGACCATTGTCCTTTTTCTACAGAGTAAACTGGGACTCAGGAAGAAGAGATTTAGCTCATGTCACAAAGCTTATTAGTGGCAGACTAGAAACAAGTTGTCTAGGCTCCTAGGCCAGGGAAGACTCATCCTGCTGCAAGATATGAGGGAGGAGAATGAGGTGGAGGGCAAGATGCAGGTAGAGGTCACTCTGCAGCCCACCCTAGGATTCTGAGCAGAGTCCATGGCTTAAGCAGCAGGGAGAATGTTCCACCCTTTGACCACTGGGTGTCAGGCTTAGACCGCCTGCTAGCCTTGGACCCAGCCCAGCCCCGAGGCTTCAGCAACAAGTTGCACGTATCTCTCTCTGTCTCTCTGTCTCTCTCTCTGTCTGTCTCTGTCTGTCTGTCTTTCTCTGTCTGTCTCTCTGTCTCTCTCTCTCTGTCTCTCTTGCTAATTCTGTGATTCTAAGGTTGGACACCAAGAATCCCCTGGCCCAGCAAGATGGACTCTGACCAGGAGGGGCTGGCAAGTGCCAGGATGCATGGAGTCTCCTGGTTGTGGTTTTAATTATTTAATTTATTATATTATTATATATACTATATTCATATAATTTAATTATTTAATATGGTTTTAATTAACAATGACTGCTGGACTAGGAGCAGGGCACCTGGGTCCTAGCCCTGGCCTCAACACTAACCAGCTGGGTAACCTGGAGCACATCCCTTCATCTTGCCAGATTCCACTTTCCTTCTGAGCAGAGTGGGAGGGTGGGAAGAGATGATGTCCTAAGGTGCCTTCCAGCTCCAAGTGCTCTGTGACTATGAGTCTCAAATTATTCTTCAGGGCAGGAAGAGACGAGGCATTGATGACAACCTAGCACAGAGGGGCGAAAGGAGGCAGAGAAGCTCCAAGGCTGAGCAGTGCTAGGGAGAGAGGCTGTGTCCAGTGAGCTGAGCCGTCCTTGGGTTCAGACTTTGTCCCCAGCCCTGGTTGAGGCTGGGCAGTAACTCAGGAAGGCAGCTGGGAGAGTCAGCCAGTCCGTTAACAAACAATTATCAATCACCTACTACATGCCAGGGCCTGTGCTAAGCTCTGGGGGTAAGAAAGACAAATGATGTTACTTGAGGTTGAGGAGCTCATATTCTGATGGAAAAGGGGTCTGGCTTCCCCAGCAGGTGTAGAAGAAGAAATGAGACTGATGCTCATCCTATCCCTGATAAATCTCCCATTGCCAAGGCCGGCCACTCCCTCGTCCTAATACCATCCTTTCTTACCTTCATATACTATGATATTTTCAGTTATTCCCCAATTGGTGGGCATCCCCTTGGTTTCTAGTTCTTTGCTATTACAGAAAAGGCTGCTCCAAATATTTTTCAACTGATGGGTCCTTTACCTCCTTCTTTGATCTCTCTGGGATATGGACAAAAGTAATAGTAGTAGTATGTCTGGGTCAGTGAGTATGTACAGTTCAATAGCTCTTTGGGTATAGATCTAAACTGCATTCTTTTCAGGAGAACTGGAGCAGTTCACAACTCCACCATTAGGGCAGCAATCAGGCTGGCAGTTTTCCCTCAGTCCTTCCAACATCTACCATCTTTCTTTTTTATTTTGGTCGTCTTTGCAAACTCTCCTCACACCATCCTCAAAGGGCAGCTGCATCCTTGGGGTTGGGGTGAGAAGGGTCAAGCATCTCAGGGAGGCCCTGTCTGCTGGTGCAGGATCAACCCAACAGACATTCATTAAATGCCTTATGTATAAGGCCCTGTGCCAGGGACTGGATGCAAAGATAAAAAAACTCCAAAACCTGACCCATTTCCTGACGTTAAAGAACTTAGCATAGCAATCAGGTGGCACAGTGGATAGATGCTGGACTGGGTATTCAGGAAGACCTGAGTTCAAATCTAGATTCAGATATTCTCTAGAGTGATATGATTGGTCCAGGGTCACACAGTTAGTAGACAGAAGATCTGGGATTTAACAATGGGGTTTCTTAATTCCAAACCCAGTATTCTTTTTACCCTGCCTGATGAGGACTTGATCCTCACTTTGGTGGTGTTGGGATTCAAACTCAGCATCTCCAAGTTCAGGGCTCTTTCCACTCTACCAGATGGGTCTGGGACAGAAGAGGGGAAACTGGATTTGTTGGTGTACCATTTAATAGAGAGGATAAGATACTTTTACAAGTAAGTGTTCTAGAAGATAGAATGTGAGCCAGACAGAGTTCTGGGGGTGGAGAGTGGGGAGTGAGAATCATGGAAGGCTTCATGGAGAAGGTGGCATCTGAGCTGGGTGAGCCTTGAAAGATTTCACCACTGGAGGAAGCAGGAGAAGACAGGATGAGAATGGGTTAATTTGACTGGGACTTCCAGGCCTTGAATCAGACCAGGGTGAGCTAAGGATGGAAAGATATTTCTGTTCCTGGAAGGTCAGCCTGCGAAATTTGTACTTTATCTTTTAGGCAAAAGGGATCCAGTGAAAACTTCAGGGCTGGGGAGTGATGGGGTCAGGCCTCTCCACCAGGAAGCTTAATTGGATTGAGTCCAACAGCCCCTTTCCTCCAGCTGGGGTGGGGGTTGGGGAGGACAAGTACTTGCAACCTTCAGGTGTTTCCTGCCCCTGAGAACCCCTGGAAGGGCCTTCAAGGACGGGCCTTCTGTGACTCCAAAGCCTTCCTGGCTTCCTGTTCTGTGAGTTGTGAGCTAGAGGAACAGAGCCACTTTGAGGAGGAGCAGGAGCCTGGGGGGACTGGTTGCTGGGCTGGCTCAGGGTGGTTTGGAGGGACTTCGTTTATCTCAAGGGACCAGACACATCTTGAGCAATGTTATCTAGGAGTGACATTCCAGTACGCAGCTTGGGGGGGTGGGGTGGGGAAAGACAGGGGAGGGATGCTGGGAAGGCACCGAAGTAGTTCTGATAAAGCCCTGTGAAGACTGTAACCCAGAGACTCCCTGAGCCCAGAATCCCTGCCCTCTTCCCATCAGAAGTCTCCCCCTCCACCCTCTCATCCCTGGGTTTTTTTGGAACCTCCAACCATCCTGGCTCCAGCACCAAGGGATGCAGGGATAGGTCCTAGAGAGTGTTAACCAGGATATATCAGCAACACAGAATAGGGGTGGGGCAGAGATGAGGACAAGGCACAAGTAGGGCCTGACTGGGAGAAGCAGGCACAGGCCTGGGGTGGACAATAGAAAGAGGAATGAGGGAAGGAACCCCAAGTCTGCCTGATTCAAGATGCAAAACTTTTTTCCCTTAAAATATCCTTGATTCATTCTCCTAGAATTTGAGAGGGACTCCAGTGACCCTAGTTCAGGGGTTCCTGACCTATGGTTCTGTGCATGGCTTTCAGGGGGTCCATTAACTTGGATGAGAACAAATCTTTACTTTAACATTGAACTGATTTTTTTAAAAGCAATTCCTTTAATTATGAACTAAAAAAAATTATTCTGAGAAGGAATTCACAGATCTCACATGAGCCAAGTCATCTGTGCCACAAAGAGGAACCTTTAATCTAGTCTAAGCTCTACCAGAAGGGAATTCTCCTGGTCAGATACCCAACGTCCAGCTCCTGCTTGAAATCCTTCAGAGGGCAATGAACAATAATTGGTCACATTCTTACAGATCGTCAACATTTACAAAGCGCTTCACAAGTCTCTTGTGTGATCTTCAGAACAGCCCTGGGAGGTAGCTGCTATCATAGCGGTTTAACAGACGAAGGCAGAAGTGGTTAAGTGATTTGCCCAGGGTCACACAGCTAGTAAATGCCTGAGACTCAATTCAAACTCAGGTCTGTCTGACTTAGGCCAGTTCCTTCTATCCACTGAGCCACCTAACTCTCAAGACAGCCCATTGTACTTTTGTTTGGAAATGCTTCCCCATTAAACTCCCCTGTCAAAGTACCTTCTCATAGGTTCTGCGTAATTTCACATGTTCAGCCTGTATTTGATTGCTTGTCCTTCCAGTGGGGATGGGAGGTGAGGGAGGAAGAGAAAGAATCTGGAATCTGGAGTTCCATAATCAAATGTTATGAATATGTATCTACGTATATATATACATGCAATTATTATTATTATTATTATTATTATTGACTACATCCAACTGGAACCTGAGATACACAGGCACCGTGGCTGGGAGATCCATCCTGCCCTACCAAAAAGTGACATAGGAGAGAACAGACTGGGGGAGGGGGGACACACTGGGATGGCTGTTTTGGGGTGGTGGGTGGGGGAAAGAGGGGGAGAAAATATGTAACTCAAAATCTTGTGGAAATGATGATGCAAACTATAATAAAATTAAAAAACAAACAAACAAAAAAACAAAGTACCTTCTCATAAAAATATAATTAGACAAAATGGTCTAATATAAGGACTGAGACCGGCAGCCTCTGCTGTATAACTCTCTTCTCACATCATTTGCCTTTTCTTTGCGGAAGGGAAGACATTATATTTTAACTTCAGTCATCTGGACCCAATATTGGTCAAAGGGTTTTATGTGAATTCTGTTGTCTTGTAGTGTTCACTTATGTTGTTACAATCTATGCATATTTTGTTCTGTGGATTCTACTTTCTTTCTTCTGTATCAGTTCTTATAAGTCTTCTTGTGTTTTTTGAATTCTTCCTATTCGTTGTCCCTTTCTGATACAACCATTTTCCATTCACAGAGGAGGAGCTTTAACAAGTAGGGACCTGCAGGGTGTGGTGGCATTATCTATACTGTGTCCCTGCTACTGACCGGGAACACTGACTGGTGAATCACTTGAGCTCAGAATTTCTGAACTCAAGTAGGGTTAAGACCCATCAGGTGTCTGTTTTAAGTCTGATACCAATATGGTGAACCTGCCCAAGGAAGGATGAACTGGCCCAGGTCAGAAGTAGGGAAGGTCAAAGACAATCAGGAGTGGGGGTGTATCTGTGAGTGCCCTACACCTTCAGCCTGGGAGAGACAGGGTGTCAACAAACAACCTTCCCCCCCTATCAAATAGGTACAGGAGGAATCTGTTCTAGGTATGAGGGACAGTCACCTGCACAAAGCCATGAAGATGGGAATGGGCCATGCAAGAACAGAGAGTGGCAAAGCTGGGTCAGAGTGTAGAGTTCACAGAAGTAAGCAGCTGGATTATGGAAGGCATTGAATGCTAGGAGAAGGAGCTGGGACACATGGTGGGCAGGGGGTGGAGAGAGAGAGAGAGAGAGAGAGAGAGAGAGAGAGAGGAGAGATAGGAGGGAGGAGGAGGGAGAGAGAGAGAGGGAGAGAAAGGAGAGGGGGAGGGAGAGAATTGATTAAGCATTTGCTATAGTTTGCAAATAATATTTGATTCTTACAACAACCTTTGGAGGTAAGTGCTATTATTATCTCCATTTTAGAGTTGGGGAAACTGAGGAAAATGAGTGAAGCGACTTGATCAGAGTCACACAACTTGTATTTGCAGCCAGATTTGACCTTCTCTTCCTGACCCCCAAGTACATCCCCTGTGTCACCCAGTTGTGGATGACGGATTGGAGAGGGGACAGATTAGGAAGCTACCGATGAGTCCAGGTGAGAGGTGATGACCCTGGTCCAGGGTGGTACCCAGGTAAACTGAGAGAAAGGGAGGCATGTGAGAGCTGTAAAGAGAGACGTAAGATGTGGCGATGGAGTGGCTATGGGGGTTGAGGAAGAAGGAGGAGTCAAGGATGACCAGGTGGCAAGCCTGGGTAACAGGGATGGGCGTGGCAGCCTTATCAATAACAAGGATGTTCAGAAGAGTTGGGCTTGGAGGGGGAGGATATTGAGTTTATTTTGACTCATCCAGTTGATGGTTGGTGATTTGGGACTGGAGCTCAGGAGAGAAATAAGGGCTGGAAATACAGATCTGGGATTCATCAGCATAGAGATAATGGAGTCCAGGGGAATTAATGAAGTCAGTAAAAGAATTAGAGAAAGCAAAGAAGGGGGGCACAGGGCAGAGATTTGGGGGCATGGTGGGGAGATGTGCTGATTCAGCAAAGGAATTTGAGTAGGGGCAGCCCACCAGGCAGGAGGAGAACCAAGAAAGATCAGGTCAGGAAACCCTGAGAGTAGGGCTAATTGAGGAGACTGGGGTCAATGGGGAAACTTCTGGTGACATTCTCGGTCTTTCACAGGGCATTTCAGAGACCTTTCCAGTATTGCTTCAGCCTTAGTAAGCCTTGCAGCAAGCTCTCTGAGGTCAGGAGAAGGGGAAGAGTGGGCCAAGAATGCAGACTCCTCCTCTTTGGGCAGCATGGCAGAGAAATGGACCAGGAATTTGAAAACCCGGGTCCTGGTTCTGTGACATCTCCGCCACCTTAAGCGACACTCAACCTCGCTAGCACGTACTGTTCTAAGATTTGCAAAGCACTGTATGGGCATTAATTCCTTTTCCCTCTTCATTTACCCTGTAGGGCAGAGAGTAACAGCTAGGATTACTCCCATGTTACAAGTGAGGAAACAGGCTCAGAGATTTTGGGTGACCTGCCCTGCTCATCCACAGCTAGTAGGAGGCCAACCTGGCTTTGGAAACTGGGTCTTCTACCTTCAGCTCGGGTTCTCTTTCCACGACATCACTTTTTTTCCTCATCTGTAAAATGGGACTCATAGTTCTTGCCCTGGTTCCCTGTTAGGACTGTGGTGAGGGTCTCATACATATCAAGGTGGTAGAAATTGTAAAGTGCTCTACATGCATGCATGAAGGGCGATTACTCCTAACTCCCTGGCTTTTTTAGAAGTGTGTGTGTGGAGAGGTGGAGGAGGAAATCCGGGTCCCCACCGTAACTAATGAACCAAGCTGGTCTCGTGGCAAGTGAGGTCCCAATGACTAGATCCACATGACCCTGTTGGGACCTGCTTGGAATGTGCTGGCGGGCATTGCCAGGCCAGTTGTAATGGGGTTCCTGTTGCAGCCTGTCTGCATGGATGGGGCAGCTTAGGTTTGCGGCTCTGCTCCTGAAGTGTCTTTCTCACTGGCTGCAGGGGGGACTTATTCATGCTGGAGAAATGTAATATGGACTCAGAACAATCCCTATTTGTCTTGGCAAGAAGCCCATACCATAATCTCGCTGCCAGCCCAGGGTGCTTACAGAGACACCATGTGCATCTGAGTCACATCCCCAGAAGGCAGCAGGCCAGTGTGCAAGCAAACACACACACACACACACACACACACACACACACACACACACACAGAGTCATGGTCTTCCAGCCTCTCGTCCTGAGTTCATGGGCTGGGATTCGCCCAGCTCCAAATATAGCCTCTGCTGGGACTGTGGCCAGCTCCATTCCCCAGGCTGTGACATCACTCGGGCAGCAGAGTATAGGGAAGTTAACCAGGAACCAAGCCTGTGGGGAAACTTCTCAGCAGCTGACCAGAGCTGGGTTCAGTGGCCGGGGGTTATGACCAGGCCTTCTGGAACTGTCCCCATTTAGAGGCTGGTGGGTACAACCAGGCTTCAGAGCTGGGCCTTAAATGTTGGCTGTCCTGGGGGAAGCCATAAGTGTCCAAGACTTGGGGAGAGACGGGGGCACATAGTCACTATGACACCACTGGGCCAAGGTAAGGGGTGGGGAGAGATAATGCCCTCCAAGGTATTATATATTATACATTATACTCTTGTCCATGGGCTCCCATACATCATCCTTCACAGAGTATTCCCCCACTATACTCATGGTCTTCCTCTAGTTGTCTTGACTTCACACGTGTACCACAAAACCTCAAAGGTTTGGAGTCTGATACTGTTGGATGTGGGGCAGACCCGGTTGCTTACCCTCAGTATCTCTGCATTGGCTTTCACTGGGTGGTAGCTCTCTATGTGAGGAGTGCAGTACCAGGTCGCTAGGCTTGAAGGCTCTGGACACTCTCTGATTTTCTTTCTTTCTTTTTTTCTTTCTTTCTTTCTTTCTTTCTTTCTTTCTTTCTTTCTTTCTTTCTTTCTTTCTTTCTTTCTTTCTTTTTCTTTCTTTCTTTCTTTCTTTCTTTCTTTCTTTCTTTCTTTCTTTCTTTCTTTTTCTTTCTTTCTTTCTTTCTTTCTTTCTTTCTTTTTCTTTCTTTCTTTTTCTTTCTTTCTTCCTTCCTTCCTTTCTCCCTTTCTCCCTTCCTTCCTTCCTTCCTTCTTCCTTCCTTCCTTTTTCCTTCCTTCCTTCTTTCCTTCCTTCCTTCTTCTTTTTTCTTTTTCTTTTTCAATTACATGTAAAAACAATTTTAACATTAATTAAAAAAAAATATTTGAGTTCCAAATTTTCTCCCTTGAGAAGGCAAGCAATTTGATATAGATTATACATGTGCAGTCATGTAAAATATATTTCCATATTAGCCGTGTTACAAAAGAAAACACAGACCCTCCCCTTCCCCCCCCCCCAAAACAAGAAAAATAAAGTAAAAAACAGTAAGCCTCAATCTGCATTCAGACTCCATCAGCTCTTTTTCTGGCATTTTTTATCCTGAGTTCTTTGAAATTGGCTTGCATCATTTTTGCTGAGAAGAGCTAAGTTATTTAGGTCACCATACAATATTGCTGTCGCTGTGTGGCTCCACTTACTTCACTCTGCACTATGGTCTTTTCTCAGGTGCCTCCTCTTTTCCTCTCCTAACCTCAGCCCTTCTTTACCTCTTGACTATTTCAACACTTCCTTCACTTAAGTCCCATTGAAGATTTGTGACTTCATCTGTGTGAGTCCTCCGTGATGGTGGTGGTGGTGGGACACAGTCATAGAGTTCTAGATCTAAAGCAGGAAGGAACCTCAGAGGCCTTTGGTCCAACTCCAAACCCTGTATTTCCTAGATGAGGAAACTAAGCTCTAAAGAAATGAAATGACTTCAATCTGGAACCTTGGACTCCAAAGCCAGGGTTTCTTTCACTCACTATACCATGATGCCCTCCTATCTGCACCATCTCACCCTCTGTGACTCTTGTCCATGGGCTCCCATACATCATTCACAGAGTATTCACCCACTATACTCGTGGTCTTCCTCTAGTTGTCTTGACTTCACATGTGTACCACAAAACCTCAAAGGTTTGGAGTCTGATACTGTTGGATGTGGGGCAGACCTGGTTGCTTGCCCTCAGTATCTCTGCATTGGCTTTCACTGCATGGTAGTTCTATGTCTGAGGAGTGCAGTACCAGGTCCCTAGGCTTGAAGTCTCTGGCCACTCTCTGACTCATTCTCTCTCCTTTTCTAGATTCTACATGCAACCAAATTCTGGTTCTTCCTTTGACCTTCCTGGCAGACAGAATCCCCACACTTTGTCTGCCCAAGGGTACAAGATTTCCTCTTCAACATGCCTGACAGATGGTAATCTAGCTTTTTCTTGAAGATTTCAATTGAGGAGTAACCTACTACCTCATGAGGCAGTTTTGGATAGCTCTAATTTTTAGAATGATTAATTTGTGTTTTAAAGTTACACACTCAATTAGTTATTCCTATCCTTTTCTCTTTTGTTAATATAAGTGCTCAGAGATATAAATTTCCCTTTAAAGATTGCTTTAGCAATATACCATAAATTTTAGTATATTGTCTCTTCATTGGTCTCTAATAAAACTATTTGTTTTGATTTGATTCAGGAATTATTATTATTTAGTCTCCATTTAGAGCTGTATCTTTTTTATATTTCCATTACTGATTACTGGTTTTTTTTTAAAGGAAAGAATGTAAAGAATGTAGTGTCTAAAGAATATGCTAAATGTTTCTACATTTACATATTTAGGAGCTCTTTATACTGTAGCACAAGATCATTTTTTGTAAAAGTATCATATGATGCTGAAAGTAAGTACATTCTTTTGAATTCTCCATCAATAATCACCTTAGATCTTCTAGATCTAAAGTTTTTTTTCTTCCAATTTCTCGTTCAGTTTCATAATTCCCTTCTTGTTTATTGTTGTTAGATTTATCAAGGTCTGAAAGAGGCATATTTGAAGTAACTTACTCTCTCTTACTATCTAATTCTTTTTACAATTCATTCAGTTACTTTTTCTTTAAATACTTAGATTATATGCCATTTGTAATACCAGTGGGTCATAAAAGGTCCTTTCCACTCTAAACCTAGGATTTTATTATTCTAATAGATTTACAATTGGAAAGGATCTTTCAAGTCATCTATTCCAACCCTCATTTTATGGATTAAGAAAATGAAGCTGAGAGAGATTAAGTGACTTACCCAAGGTCGCAAAGGTAGTAAGTAGCAGAGTCAGGAATTGAATTGAATCCAATGTTCCCTGACATTACATTCCTTCCCCTGAATCATGGTGCTTACTAGAGCATAAAAAACTCCTAATATTACAAAAATACAGTATTTTGTATTGATATTTTTTCATTATCTAAAGTGATTTTATGCATAGTATAGTTTCCTTGTTTGTTACTTTTGATATTATCTATTTTCATTGCTGCCTTATCTGAAATCATGATTTTGGCTCCTGATTTTTAAAAAATTCAGCATAATACAAGCTTTAATAGCTTAAAACTTCACCAAGACTTTTGGGACACACCGTATATTTTATTCCAGTACCTCCTTTCTGTTTGTGCCTTTATTTTTTAAGTATACTGTTGTTGTTATATTGTTTTCTAACCTATTCTTTAACCGTCTTTTCTTTTTGAAGAGATAAGTTTAGCCTATTTATGCTTAAGTTTGGAATTGTTGTTTGCTTTCCTCGCCATCTGATCTTTTTATATTACCTTTTAAAAACCAAAGCATCAGAATATTGCTGCAGCTTGTTTTGCTTGAAGCAATCTGACCCCAGTCTCCACACTAACTTACAGTTACCACCCTTTTCCTGCCTAGTCCAGTCCTACACTAGATCCCCAGGTTTTACTTTTACTGATATAATTTTGTCATATAATTCTTGGCCAGTTCAGATAAGTATGTTGTTCAGGAGCCCCCTTCCTCTCATTTCATCCTTCTACTTCTTCTTCTGAATGACCACCTGTGATATCCTGATTTCAAGAAATACTAATTCACTTCTTATTTTACCCCTTCTCCTTCTTTCCTCATGAGACTTCAGTCTGATCACCCTTGATGAGACTGGCCCATAATTATTCTTTCTACATTCTTCAATGAACATTTGATAAACTGGATTAAAGAATTTATCATGTTTCCTCCTTTCACTGTATAAATATTTAGTCATTACTTATTTGCCTTTAATAAGTTTCTTTTGTTGACTACATTTGCTTTTTAAAGACTCTGCTCATCTCTGTTTTTCAATGAAGGAATGATTGGAAATTTGTCATCTTGTTGAAGATCCATCTTTTTATGTCAGAATATGCTCAGTTTTAGAATATGTAATCTTGTGGTACAGGACTTTTTTCTTTCCTTTTTAAGCATAGTACGGGAGAAAGAGCAAATAGCTTTGGAGTCTAGAAGAGTGGAATTCAAATCGTATCTCTGACACTTACTATGTGAGTGAACTTGGAGAAGTCACTTGATTGCCTGTTCCTGGATACTTGTAAGAATCTTTGGGAGCCATCTCCAGTCATCCTGATGTGTATTTGGCCACTGGACCCAAATGGCTCTGGAGGAGAAAGTGAGGCTGGTGACATTGCACAGTCCTTCCTCACTTAAATCCAATTCCCTTGCATGTCATGGCATCACTTCCATGATGTCGTGGTCCTCTTCTAGAAAGAAGGACAAACAACAAGACAAGGACAAACAAGAATCTTTACTAAACAACAAAGTTCTAGGGAATAGCATGATGTAATGGAAAGGATGCTAGATGGGGAGTCAAAAGACCTGGTTCAAATCCAGGTCTGATGCCTGGGAGAATGGGGGTGGGGTGGGGGAATAATTTGATCTCTCTGGGCTTCAGCTTCCTCATCTTTAAAATGAGAACAATTGTTGAAATCTGAGGTCCTTTCCAACTCTAAATCTATGATTTTATAAACTAGCTGAGTTAAATTTGAGTTCTTTTCTGAGTGTCCTATGGCTTCACCAATACACGTTTTTGCTGTCTTCCAATACTTTAAAGCAAAATATGACAGCTTCTTCATTTCATTATGTTTTTATGAGAGAATAATGATTCTCAAATGGTCTTTCTCTGTTACTTTGGTCTGTAAAAATCTCAGAGAGTGGGAGTTAAGTAAAATCTGTAAGAATACAAGTCATTCCCCAACTGATAAATGGTCAAAGGATATGCACAGGCAATTTTCAGAGGTAGAAATTAAAGATATCTTTAAGCATATGGAAAAATATTCTAAATCACTATTGATTTGAGAAATGCAAATCAAAACAACTTTGAGATACCACATCTCACCAGTCAGATTGGCTAAGATGACAAAACAGGAAAATGGCAAGTGCTGGAGAGGATGTGGAAAAATTGGAACACTAATGCATTGTTGGTGGACCTGTGAACTGGTACAACTATTCTGGAGAGCAATCTGGAACTATGACCAAAGGGCTATAAATAATTGCATACCCTGTGACCCAGTAATGCACCTTCTGGGGTTGTATCCCAAAGAGATCATAGAAGTGGGAAAAGGACCCATATGTACAAAAATATTTATTGCAGCTCTCTTTGTGGTGGCAAAAAACTGAAAATTTAGGGGATTTCCCATCAATTGGAGAATGGCTAAACACCTTGTGGTATATGAATGTAATGGAATACTATTGTGCTATAAGAAATGGGGAGAAGATGGACTTCATATGTACCTGGAGAGGCTTACACGGACTGATGCTAAGTGAGAAGAGCAGAACCAGGAAAAACTTGTACACAATCACAGACACATTGTATATGTGACAACCAACTTTGATAAACTGGACTCTTCTCAGCAACGCACAGTTATAGGACAATTCTACAAGTCTCAGGATGGAAGGAGATATCTGCATTCAGAGAAAGATCTAGAAAGACCAGAGTTTAAATGGAGACTGAAGCAATCTGCATGCTATCATTCTTTTTCAGGTTTGGTTTTGTTTCCTTTTTTCCATTGTCCACGCCATTGGTTACAATCCTTCTATACAACCAGACTAATGTCCAGTGTGAAAGTATTTGCAGATCTTATACTTGACTGCATGCCGCCATGGGGGGCGGGAAGAGGGAGGGGAGAAAATTTGAAACTCAAGGATTGTGGAACTGAATCTTGTAAACTAAAAGTAAATAAACAAATCAATGAAAAAAAATCTCAGAGAGTCTTCTAATTTTGCTACTTTTTTAGGGTATTCCTGTTTTATTAAGTTTTCCACCATTTGCTGCACATCGTCAATTCTCTTGTTCACCTTTTTTAATTCTTTAGGAGGTCGGGCTTCCCTCCTTTTAGCCTCCTTCAACTTTTCATTAAGTTTTTCAATGACTCTGCCAGGCTCTTGCAGTTGTTTTGTTCCCATTTGGGGAGAAGGGATTTAATTGTTATCACAGTATGATTCCTCCCGCTCTCTCCCCCAAAGATTTCTTTTAACTTTCTTTTACTCCATACTGTTTATTCATTTTATTAAATGAATAAATTTTTAAAAAACTAAATATTAATTTAAACAATTAATTTTAAATCAATTAAAAATGCATTTCTTCAGTGTTTCTTAATTTTTCTTAAAGGTTTTCCTTGTAGGGATTTCTTCCCTTTCCTCTCCTTTTTGTGATTACTCCTTTATTTTATTGGGCACATTTCTTGCTTTATTTTAATAGTTGATTAATCATTCACAGATATACTCCCATCATTACCTCCAATCCTCCTCAAACACTGAGCAATTTTTCTGTAACAAAGAAAAAAGATTAAGGAAAACTAACTGATTCATTGACCTTATTTGACTGCATATTTTATTCCTATCAGTGGGCCTCCCCTGCCTCCACCTCTCCATCATAAGAAGGAAGGTGTGTCTCATGATATGTTTTTTAGGAATAACATTGGTCATGATGATTATTTAGAATTTGGTTTCCATTTAGTGTTCTTTTTGTTTATGTGATTGTAGTCACTGTATATATTATTTTCTTCACTCTACGTCAAGCCATAACCCTCCCATGTTTCCTTGGAATTACTCATTTTTAATAGTATGATAACATTCCTTTACACTTACATACACAATTTTGTTGAATCCTTCCCCAAACAATGGTCCATTACTTTGTTTCTAGTTACTCTCTATCACAAAAGTGCTGCTATGAATACTTGGGGTATCCATGGGAAGTTTCTTTCTGTCTTTGACTTTCTTGGGATAAGAAGGACAATTCATTTAGAGTTGGAAGGAAACTTAGCATCTAGTCCAGTCTTTCCCCATTTTTTTTTAAAGGAAACTGAGGTACAGAGGGAAAATGACTTACACAAGATGTTAGGGGCAGCCCTAGGATTTAAACCCAAACTCAACACTCTTAATTGCTGAGTCAAAGGACATGAACAAATCAGTCACTTTTCTTGCATAAATCTAGTTGCTGACACATGCCTTATCTATTAGAATATGAATTCCTTCAGGGTGAGCACTAATTTTGTCTTTTTTGGTCACTTCTGTGCTTATCACAGTAAATAATCAGCCTAATAAATAATAAATGAAGTTGAGGGCTGAGAGGGTTGGAGAAATTCACTGTTTTACCAATAATATATTATTATGTCTTCCCTCAACCCTTTAAAAAAATCTTGGATATTCTTTTATTAATATAGGTAGTTACAATCTACCAAAAATATTTTATAGAGCTAGAAAAAATAATAGCAAAATTCATCTGGAAAAACAAAAGGTTCAGAATATCAAGGTAATTAATGAAAAGGGAGGCAAAGGAAGGTAGCCTACCCATACCAGATCTAAAACTGTATTTTAAAGCAGAAATCATCAAAACTACTTGGTACTAGCTAAGATATAGGGTGGTGGATCAGTGGAATACCATTGACATGGTAGTCAATGACTATTGTAATCTACTTTTTGATAAACCCAAAGACCCCAGCTTCTGGGATAAGAACTCATTACTTAACAAAAACTGCTGAGAAAACTGGAAAATAGTATGGCAGAAACTAGGCATAGACCAACATCTTACACCATACACCAGCGGTTCTCAACCTGTGGATTGCGACCCCTTTGAGGGTCAAATGACCCTTATATAGGGGGTTGCCTAAGACCATTGGAAAGCACATATTTCTGATGGTCTTAGGAACTGAGACACTGCTCATCTATCCATCTTCAGGCAGGTCCGCTCACATGCAGATATGCCCACATATGAGTATTAAAGGGTCACAGAATTAGGAAGGTTGTGAACCACTGCCATATACCAAGATAAGGTCAAAATGGGTACATAATTTAGACATAAAGAGTGATACCATAAGCAAATTAGAAAAGAAAGGGATAGTTTACTTTTCAGATCTATGAAGAAGGGAAGAATTTATGACCAAACAAGAGATAGAGAACATGGTGAAATGCAAAATGGATAATTTTGAACACATCAAATTGACAAGTTTTGGCACAAACAAAACCAATGTAACCAAGATTAGAAGCAGAGCAGAAAGCTGGGAAACAATTTTTACAGCCAATGTCTCTGATAAAGTCCTCATTTAAAAAATATAGAGAGAACTGAGTCAAATTTAAAAGATACCATTCATTTCCCAATTGAGAAATGGTGAAAGGATATGAAGAGGCAGTTTTCAGATGAAGATATTAAACCTGCCTATAGTTATATGAAAAAATGCTCTAAATCACTATCGACTAGGGAAACACAAATTAAAACAACTCTGAGGTACCACCTCACACCTATCAGATTGGCCAATATGACAAAAAAGGAAAATGATAAATGTTTTAGAAGATATGGGAAAATTGGAACACTAATGCATTTGTTGGTGGAGTTGTGAACTGATCCAACCATTCTGGAGGACAATATGGAACCATTCCCAAAAGGCTATAAAACTGTGACCCAGAAATATCACTACTAGTATCACAAAGAGATCATAAAAAAGGAAAAGGACCCACATGTACAAAAGTATTTATAGTAGCTCTTTTTGTGGTGGTAAAGAATTGGAAATTGAGGAAATATTCATCAATTGGGGAATGGCTGAACAAGTTGTGGTATATTAATGTAACGGAATACTATTGTTCTATAAGAAATGATGAGCAGGTGGACTTTATAATAACCTGGAAAGATTTGCATGAACTTATGCTGAATGAATTGAGCAGAACCAAGAGAACATTATACACAGTAATAGTAACATTGTATAATGTCGCACTTTGATAGACTTAGTTCTTCTCGGCAATACAATGACTTACTAAGACAATTCCAAAAGACTCATGATGGAAACTGCTATCCACATGCAGAGAAAGAACTATGGAGCCTAAATGCAGATCAAAGCATACACATTTCTTTTTTCTTTTTTTCTTGTGGTTTTTCCTTTTTGTTCTGATTCTTCTTTCACAATATGATTAATGTGTAAATATGTTTAATATGATCATACATGTATAGCTTTTATCAGATTGCATGTCATCTTGGAAAAGGGGAAGGAGATGAAGAAGGAAAAATATGGAACTCAAAATCTCATAAAAGTGAATGTTGAAAACTAAAAATAAATAAATAAAAAACCATAGGTAGTTAGGGATATGTTTCTGGGTCTTTCAATACTTCCCAGATATTGGAACCTAGGTTGTACCACATGTCCCTGATTTCAAAGCTAATCTGCCTCTTTGTGTTGCCATACTTGTAGAGTATTTTGGCTCTCTTAGCACTCCAAAAATTCTCCAATAGCCTCTGGTTCTACCTTTTACTATTTTTTATTCACATTAATTTTTTTTAAATAATATTTTATTTTCCTTCCCCATTTCTTTTTTTTGATTAACTTTTGTTTATTTTTAGTTTACGTCATTCATTTCCACAAGATTTTGAGTTACAAATTTTCTCCCCATCTTTCCACTACCCACCCCCCCAAAACAGTGATCCCACTGTATACCCCCTCCCCCGATCTGCTCTCTTCTATATCCTCCGCCATCACCCCTCTGACTTTCCAGTATAGTGAGATGGATCTCCTTACCCCAGTGCCTGTATATCTTAATTCCCATTTGCATGTAAATAATAATGATAATGATAATAATAATAATATAAAGCACATTTCTTGATTAGTTTGAGATGAAGAAGAGTTCCTCTTAGGCAAGATGCTTAGCCATCTTGCTGGAACCATTGGGCTTAGTGTAGGGAAGACCTGAGTTCAAAGCTGATCTCAGACACTTGTTGTGTGACCCTGGGAAAGTCATCTAACCTTTGTTTGTCTTAGGTTCCACATCTGTCAAATGGAAATAATAATTGTACTGACCTCACAGAGTTGTTGTGAGCACCAAGGGAAATAATATTTATAAAGTGCTGAGCGCAGTGCCTGGCACATAGTAAGCATTATATAAATGCTTATTCCCTCCCCCCCCCCCCCCCGGGCTCTAATTATTAGGATGTTTTTCCTTTTATCCAGCTGAAATATCCTTTCTTCTTATTTCCATAGATCTACCTTCTAGGACCAAGAAGAAAAAGCCTAATCTTTCTTCCCCATGGCAATCCTTGGTGTCCTTGAAGATAGCTTGGCCTTCTCTCCTCATGGTTCCTTCAGATGAATCTTATGTTGCATGATCTACAGTCCCCTTGGCAATCTGGCATAGAGCTGGACATTCACAGCTGAATTCAGAGATCCCAAAGTGATTGGAGCAGTCCAGAAGACATTGAGATTATCTTGTCCTTTGCTCTGGATACTGGATCTCTCTCAGTGCAGTTTTAACAGCACACTGGTATTTTTGGGGATAGTCACATTGCACTGTGGATTCCTGTTGAACTTTTAATTCACTAAAACCCCCACATTCTTACCAAATGACAATCTAGACATACTTCCTCATCTCATTTTCAGGAACCTCTTTTTTTTGGACCCAAGTACAAAACCTTACATTTGTCCTTATTAAATTTAATGTCATTGGATCTAGCTCAACATTCTAGTGTGTTGAAGTATTTTTGAATCCTAACTCTGTCATCCAGCATGCTGGCTATCTCTTCCAGCTATGCATCATGAGTAATTGTGATAAGCTATCTATATTTTCCCTCAGGTTATTGATAAAAATGTTCAACAGTACCAATTCCTAGATCTCTTCACTAAGATCTCTTTCCAAGTTGACTTAGACTCATTCTCTCCTTAACTAATTCTTTAGGTCTGAGGTCCAAATTTGACTATTTACAAATATTTACATGGTGCACCATTTCCAGCCCATAGCTCTCCATCTTATGCCCAAAGATAGCAGAAAACACTCAGTTAAATGTTTTGCTAAAATCTAGGTAAATTGCACACAGATAAGTGGGAGACACAGAAAGGAAGGAAAAGGCCAAGAAAAATAATCAAGCACAGTGCCCTCGGGAAGTTCAGGGAGAGAGAAAACACTTTCTTTGGGTTGGCCAAGGAAGTCTTCATGAAAGAGGTGGCACCAAAGTGGGAAGCCTCGAAGGAAGAGGATTCTGAAAGTCAGAGATCAGATAACAAGTAAATCCAATGAATATTTATCAAGCCACAACAATGCACCAGGCATTGTGCTAAGTTTTGGGGACACAATTAATAAAAAGAATAACAGTCCTGCCCTCAAGGAGCTTACAATCTAATGAGATAAGAACAGTGAGTGAGGAAATGCACTGAAGTAGGGGATTTTAAGTCTGTGGAATAGTTGATAAGTCCTAGTTTTCATTTTGTTTTGGCTTTTAAAACTCTTTACAACTCGACCCCTTCCGATGTTTCTTGTCTTCATGTACTTATTCCCCTCCATAAAGTCCATGATCCACTACGTTGGTTTACTTTCTGGTTCCTTGACCATGATACCCCACTTCCCAGCTCCTGCCTTTGCCCCAACTCTTCCCCAGACCTGGAATGCCCTGTTCGGCCTCTTTAGAGTCTCTGGTTTCCTTCAAGTCTCAGCTCAAGGATGACCATCTGCATTGGGCCTTTCTCAGCCTCTCCTACTGCTAGAGATTTCCCCTCTAAGATCACCTTTCATCTAATCTGAATATATTTTTATGTGTTTAGTAATGCACATGTCTCCCCTATTAAATGGTAAACTCCTTGAGGGCTGGAACTATTTTTGCCTTTTTTTTTTTGCATCTCTAGTTCTTACAACTGTGTGAGGTATGCAGTAAGTGCTTAATAAATGTTTGCTGATCACTTGTACCCCCTGTATCTAGCTCTTCAACAGGGCATAGCACACAGTAAGTGCTTCAAAAATGCCCATTGATTGCTTTTGTCTCCTGTATCTAGCTCTTACAAAGTACAAGGTATACAGTAAGTATTTAATAAATATCTATTGCTCACTTTCATTTCCTGTATCTAGCACAGTAACTTGCATATAATTATTGTTTCATAAATGCTTTTTGGAATAGGTTGGAGTCATGAGATTATAAGATTTAGACCATCTAATTCAGGTCTCTCATTTTAAAAATGATGAGAAGAGGCCTCTGGAGGTGATACTTACATGCCAGAGGTCATACATACAGCTAGGGCACAGCAGAGCCCAGATTCAGGCACCAGTATTCTGTTTCTAAATCCAGGGCACTGCCTACTAGACCTTGGAGCTTGCCAGGGGTCTGACAGCACAGAACCAGAAGCCAGGAATCCTGTCTTTCAGCTCAGGATGCTCTCTGGGAGGGTCTCTGGAGCATGAAGCCTGTGGATGGGCTCTGCTTGTCAAACAAAGTCTGAGAACCAGAAGGCCTTCAAAACACCTCTTTGTTGGGCTTTTTGAGGTCTGGTCCTGGCAATCTGGCCTATGTTTATGTGGCTCTTCCCTCAGTCTTCACTCCAGGGCCCCGCTGCTGATAGTGACAAGTCTGGAGAATGTTAACTTTTAAGCAAATGGGTGGTAGGAGCTGATGCCTGAATGCATCATGCAAGGAGGCCTGACAGGCCTGCTCCTCAGCAGGACGTGCTTCAGGACATGCTGGGATGCTGAGGCCAGAGAAAGGCCAAGCTCGAGGCAGGCTCCCCCTTTAGCCACCGCCTCCCCCAGCCTGTCTTCACTCGACTAGTGGGCTGTGGAGCTGATAGTGTGCTAATGAGGTTCAGAGTTAGCCCCGGGCCGGCTGGTTTCACACGCAGACACGTGTGTTTATTCGGACGGAATGAACAGAATGTCCTGCCGACAGCATCTGACTCACTCTTCATATGCTGTCTGTTGGTTTGGCATCGTGACATGAGACCAATGTCATTTTCTTCAACGCGCTGACCTGGGGCCTTGCAACAACCTTTTTAGTCCCAATAATAATAGCTTATGCTTTGTTGTTTTTTGGTCATTTCAGTCATGTCTGCCTTCATTACCCCAGTGGGGATTTTCTCAGCAAAGATACTGGATTGGCTTGCCATTTCCTTCTCTGGTTCATTTTACAGATGAGGAAACTGAGGCAAACAGAGTTAAGTGACTTGCCCAGGATCACACAGCTAGTAAGTGTCTGAGGCCAGATTTGAACTTAGGAGGAGGAGTCCTCCTGATTCCAGGCCTGGTGTTCCATCCACTGCACCACGAAGTCCTTCACATGTATGATCACAGCAATTCTCTGAGGTAGATGCTGTTTTTATCTTCATTTAACAGATCTTCACTTAAACTGACCCTGAGAGAGGTTAAGTGACTTTCCTGGGGACACACAGAGACAGGATTTAAACAGGGTTGTGCTTTGCAAACCTTAAAGTGCTATCTCTATGTTAGTTACTGTGATTTCCTCCCTGTCTTTCTGGAGGGGTTGGAGTGGAAAGAGTCCTGGATTTGGAGTCAGACGATCTGCGGTAAAATTATGCCTCTGCTGCTTAATTTCTGTGTCACCTCCAGCAAGTCATCGAACTTCCCCGTGCCTCAGTTTTCCTGTCTGTAAAATGAGAGAATCAGACTGGGTGGCTTCTAAGGTCCCTTCTAACTCTAATCTGTTGTCCTGTGTGACCGTTGTGTCCTTAATGGGGCCCTCCCTGTGAAGAAGGAAGAAGTACAGTGTGATTCAGTAGCTGTTTGAAGACACCCCACCCCACCCCACAGGGAAGGAAGGAAGAACATTCAGCTGACAGCAGGCTGGCTACCCTTGACTAGTTCATCAATGGCTCCTTGCCGCCTCCTTCTGGCAGGCCCGGGGCCTGGTTTCCTCTGGGGAGGCCCCTGGGGAGGGAGATGGGTTAGAGTTTGTTTTTCCCAAGAAGGGGCAGTTCTTTTTAATCAGCTGTTTATAGCTGTCTGCCTGAAACGTTCTGAGGACTGTGTCAGGCAGGCTAAGGACAAGCAGAGCAGGGAGGATTCTGGGAGGGGGCAGGGGGCTGTCCTGGAGTGACCCTGAAAACCAGGGGTATATTTAATTGCTAGGCAAGTTTTTAGAAGGGGAATAATGCAACAGAAGCGTGAGTTGCAGATGCAGCTTGAAGGAGGCTGGATAGTGGGATGGGGGAGCGCGATGAAGCAGTGGAAAAAGCTTTGGCCTGGGAGATGGCAGACATTAAGAATACTATTATTAGATGGCCTTTATGTAGCGCTGGAAGAAGGATGACGATACCAGGTAGCATTGATGTAGCACTTTGTAAACATTTCTGAGGCATCTTTCCTTTCAATCTTCACAACAGCCCTGTGAGACAGATACTATTGTTACTCCCTTTTGCAGATGAATAAAAAAAGGTTCACAGACTTGCCCGGGGTCACCCAGCTAGTACATGTCTGAGGCAGGCTTCAAACCTAGGAGTCGAGACTCTCTGTCCAGCAGAACAAGCCACCCCCTTCATGGAGTCCTAGGTCCTGGTCTCCTGCTTGATTACTGTGTGGCCTTGGGCATATTTCTTCTTTCTGGGTCTCTTCTGAGGTATGGGTTGGACTTGATGTCATCTAAAAGGGCTTCACTTCCGACAGTCTGTAATTCTGGGGATCTCAGCCTTGGAAAGATAAAGGATGGAGCTGCCATTTCTACCTGGAGTCAGGAACTCATGAGCCCCTATCCCAATGAGACAGGCTCCCAGCCTTAGGTGTAGGAAGAAACAGTAGCCTTTATGCTAGCCACAGAATATGTGGGTCTAAGGGGTGGAAACCTATGGGAGTCTTGTCTGAGGGAAGGAATAAGGAAGGAGAAGAAGGGGAGCACCCAAGAAAGCCAAGCTGGAAGACAGGGGTCAAGGAGTCCAGGGGGCTGGAGGGGATGCCGAGGGAGAGGGAGAAGTAACGCTTGCTACCTTCCTGCCACCAGTTGGGTTGGCTCACCCTTACCTGGGTCCGGAAATTCTCCACCTGAAGCTCAGTTCCTCCACCCAGGTCCCAAAAAGGACTTATCCTTACTCTTGGGCATAGGGTGGTTGAGAAACATGTTCTTTTCCCAGCTCAGAGTGGAAAAATACAGGCCCTAAATTGGGGTGTTCTGGGCACATGGACTGGTCATCTCTTTATCTCTCTGGCTCTGAAGCTTGAAGACTTCAAAAATAGCTCTGGGCAGTGGAAGGTCCTGGAAGTCCTTAAAGGGCTCTCCCAAAAGCCCTTGTAACCTGCCCAGGCTTCACCTTCTTCTGCCTTAAAGACAAGACAGTGAAGAAAGAGAAGAAAGAGGAGAAGAAGGCGGGGAAAGGCCCTGTCTCTTAAGTATGTCACTGTGTCCTGACAGTCTGTCTCCTTGGGAGGCTTGGAGTGCGGGCTGGGTGCCTGCTGAGGCAAGAGCCTGGGCTCTGGGGGCTGCAGGAACAGCCTGGTTTGAACAGGGGCCAGGAAGTTTTCATCTAAATTGATTAGGACTTGGAACATTCCTTCTTGAACAAATTGTATTCTGATGACTTGTACACTCCCTCACAGCTGGAGAGCCAGGAAGCCAAGCTGGGCCTTTGTTCCTTCTCTAGAAACCAACCATCCCATGGTGACCCCTGCAGGGTCCAGTTTTGCTAACCGAACAAAGTTTTCTCGGAATCTCCTCTCCTTTCAGGTGGGGTTCATGGGACTCATTTCCCCTTTGTGCTTTGACTTTCCACTGCCAGGGACAGGTCTTTGCTCATGAAGTCAACTACTTCCTGGTGAAGGCTCTGTTGACTCCTGTGGGAGGTCCTTCCTTCTCTGTCTGCCAAGGTGCAAGGGGACTGCAGGCCATTGAAGTCCAGCCTGACCTTGGTTTTGCCCAGAATAATGCTAAGGGCTCAACGCAGTGGTGTGCCGGAGCCAGCTTGAGATGGCTTTCTTTGGTTTTCTTTGTGAGCATTTACACCTTGGAAATTGGCAAGCCCTACCAATCAGGCCTTGATTTTGTTCTTTTGTTGATTGTCTAGGCATAAGATGAAGAAACTGTTAAAAAATGCAGATTAAACTGAGTTTCACCTCCCCCTCCCCCCCCAAAGCCAATTGTTAAACATTTACTAGCACACTCTTGGAAGGTCACAGAGACCTGGTGTCCAGGATCTTCTGATGGGAAGTATGGGACTATGGAAGGGAGAATGTGGTAATGGGTCCAGTTGGTTCACATGGGAAGGAAGGCAGCCCCTGGAGAGATGCTTAGCCTATACAACAGAGGCTTGGGAGTGCTTGTGGGTTGCACATTTAGTGAGTCCAAAGTATGATATGGTTATGGACTGCTCTTTACCCAATGGAATGCTGTCTTAGACTGCATTAATGTAGTAACAGTATCCAGAACCCGAGAGGCAATAGTCCTGCCATACTTTGCCCAGTTGTACCTTGTCTTGAGGACTGTTCTGTTCGGGGTGATGAAGTTTAAGAAGAGGTTCTGATAAAATGGAGAGTGTCTGAGGTGGGCGAGTAGTATGGTGAGGAGGAGACTGGAGACCAGGGCAAACAAGGATGAAGCGAAGGGAATGAGAAGAGAAGATGGGTATGCTGGGTGGCTTCCAGAATTTCAAGGGCTATCAGATGAAAGACTTTCTTTGCTTGGCCCCAGGAAACAAAGCAAGGACAGGTATGTAGAAGCCGTAGGAAGATGGGTTTAGCAGCAATGTATGGAATGACTTTTAAGCCATTAGAAGGGTCCCACAGGGGTGGCTAGGTGGTGCAGTGAATAGAGCACTGGCTCTAGAGTCAGGAGGACCGGAGTCAAATCAGACCTCAGACATTTAACACAAAAACTAGTCGTGTGACCTTGGGCAACCCCAATCACCCTACCCTCCCCCTCCAAAAAAAAAGCAAAAAAAAAAAGAAGAAGAAGAAGGATCCCACAGTGGAACAGGCTGCCGGGAGAGGGGCAAGCTCCCGACTAGCAGATTTCAGCCAGGGGCTGTATGGTGTTGAGGGAAGTCCTATTTAGACCATGTGCCTCTCAGGTCCCTTTCAGCCCTGAGTTTCTGGGATAGGATGGCTTATGTTCTTTGCTTCATTGGTGCCTAAGAAGAGCTGCTGCCTTGGACATAGCAGGTAAGGCCTCTGCTGTGGGTAGGGCAGAACAAGGAGGTCTAATGCAGGTACAGGGTGAAAGAAGAGCCCGATCTGGGAGTTAAGGGGTTAGATCATGTACACTGGAAGGTCCTTACAGGCTCTGAACTTTGCATTCCTTCACCCCTAACTTCTTTACTGGGTTTTTATCAGGGATATAAATAGCTCCTGAGCTGGCCCCTTGGCTTCAGGTTCTAGCTGTGGGAGTCAGGGCCAGAGGGTGGGGAGCCTCCAACAGGCACATCTTGGACTGGACACTTAGGCTTTGAGCCCCCTGGGAAATTCCTCGGCGTTTATGAAGCTGGGAGGGAGGCAACCTGAGTCCCATGGCCCGCCCTGAGTCTCCTCACACTCAGCTGCCTCTCTGCTTAATCCCCAGAATCACAGACTCTGAGCTGGAAGGGAGCCCAGCCTGTACCTAACTAAGAAACACTTCTACAGTACTTACGAGGATCACCTTTGGCTGCACAAAACCAGAATGCTCCAGCCGTCTCTCTGCCAATCCTTTGCTTACATGCAAGAAGGGAAATTATCTTTTCTATCTGCAGAAAAAAAAAATCATTTCAATTTCGGCTACCCCAAGACCCAGGGAGGGATCTCATTCAATTCACAAGGCATAGATTTAGAGCTGGCAAGGACCTTAGAGGTTGTCTTATCCAAGCCCCTAATTTGACAGGTGAGGAAATGGATGCCCAGGGCTTTTGAAGTGACTTGTCCAACATCACTTGGGGAGTAGAGATGGGCTCCACATCTAGGACCTCTGACTCGAAAACTAGCATCCTTCAGATTGTATCCCTCTGCCTCCCCAATTCAATTGTACAAAGACATGGTAAGCCCCTGCAGATGCCAGGGACTGGCCAGGGGTGGAGACTGCAAACCCAAACAATCCCTGTCCTCAAGGATCTACAGTCTATTAGTAGAGTTCAAGTATAGACAAGCCCAAGTAGTTTATTGCTGTTCTGACAGCAAGACCAGTGTGATACTGAACCATTAAGGGGTCTGTGTGATTGTGTGTGTGATGGGTGTCTTGGTGGAAAGGAGCTATCTTTATCTCCAGATTTGAACCATGAAAATCTGAGTTTATAAACTGTTTAAGAGTTAGATAAGAGACCTATTCCAGGGAGGCAGCATGAGATGCTACAGAGGCTTCTGGATATGGAAACTGAGGACTTGGCTTCAAATCTTGTCTATCACTCTATAACTTTGCTCAGAAATCACTTCAATCAATCAACCATAAACACTTATTAAATACCTACTATGTTCTGGGCACTGTGCTAAGCACTTTACCCCTCCAAGCCTCAGTTTCCTCATCTATAAAATGAAGGAGTTAGTTTGGATGACCTCTAAGGTACCTAGGTCTGGGTTCAAATTTAGCCTCAGATACTTCCTAGCAGTGTGAGCCTGGGTAAGTTGGCCTCTTTTCCCTCAGTCTCCTCAACTGTGAAATGAGGACAATAATTAGCATCTATCTCCCAGTGTTGTTGTGTGGATCAAAAGATGGGTCAGAAACTCTTTTTAGGGGGTTGTCCAGAGAAGTGTTGCCTTTCTTCCTCAATGCTCCAAAATCTTTTTCTTTGACCAACCCATCTTGGTTCTGGGCTCAGTTCTCTCAGTGAGAAATTAGTGTATTACCAAATCATCATTTGTTTTGGCTAAGTCATAACCAGACAATGGACCCTGATAACAATCACAAAACAGTTTTGAATTTCAGGGTTTCCCACTTATTAATTTCAAAGCTTTCTTTGTGAGAAAATGCAAATGAACAGTTGGGAAATAAGGCACTGATGTCAGTCTTTGCCCTGGATAAGATCACCATCTCTTCCAGCTGCTTCCTCCATGGATTTCATATATGTAAGCCTCTCCTTTGTTTTTGTTTCTGTTCTCTTTTGATCAGTAAAATTGCCAGACATTATGCTGGAAAGCCCAGTGTCAGACCTGTCCTTTTAAAGAAGCATTTCTGACTAATATTTTTTCAGTGACTCTCTTCTGAAAGCTGCTTTGGGACATGGGGATGAACCCTCGAGGGAGGTTCCGGGACCAACTGGCCATGGCATGAGCCATGAGTGCATGTGGAATGTTGGAACATTGGAATGAAACTGGGGACTAAACAAAATAATATTTGTGAAAGCACCTTGGAAACTGCAACCTGCTCTATGCACATGAGGAATAGTGGTGCACTGTTGTTGGTCCTTCATTTTAAAAGACCAGTGACGTCATGGAGTGAAGTCTTGACTTGCCAGTGAACCGGATTTAAGTGAGGCAGAGCTGTGTAAAGTCATAAGCCTCACTCTCTCTTCTAGAGTCATCTGAATCCAGTGATAAGGCAAAAATCAAGGCGACTGACAATGGCCTAGGATGTAATAGATGGCCTTGGCGTCTTTGATAGTCAAGCTCCAAGCGCCTGCTTCAGCCGCCTTCATGGCCATTGGAACAAATTGTTCTCATCCACCCATTCTGCCAGGGGAAGTCCTCACATGTTTGGGGGTAGACATCCTTCTAACTTGCCAATGGGTCTGAGGCTATTGGTTATTCTCAACCTGGTTTAGCCAGCTGCTAGGACAGTTCTTTTGAGGGTCATAAATCAATATTTAAGTTCAAAAACAGGTGATGAAGGGGGTGGAGCTTACCCTAGGTGAGGGGGGAGGGAGGAGACAGGGAGAGCAGCATATCTTCTGTGTCTGCTTTAGACGGGGTTGACCCTGTTTCGGAGCCTGGTCCCGGGCACACAATGAAGAACACGGGAAGGTGAAGTTCTAGGGGGAAGAGTTTTAGGAACATCAAGGGGTGGCCAAGGTGGCCATCCAAGCCCAAGTGGGGCCGGGATTCTCCTTGGATCCGGCAGCAGCGCCGCTTCCCTCTGTGGAGCTGGAGTGGAGAGGTTTGATAGGCTCCATCGGGTGCGTCTACCCTCTTGTAGCTAAAGCCTTTGTGATGAAGAATTCCTTCATTGCCTTCACCTCCTGGTACTCTGCTCCTAGGCCCTTGGCATAGGCATCCCCCTCTTCAGCTGCCTGCTCCAGAGCTCCGGCTGGCTTCCCAATCTGGGATCTGATCCAGATAAGCCCTTGATTGAGGACACTTCTGTACTACCTGGCCATGGTGCTGGAAGACCACAGAGCAATCAAGATGCCTGTTGAAACTGAGTACACTCCTCTCTCTTCCCTTGTTCTTTCTTCCCCTCCTCTGTCCCCTTCCTCTCCCTTCCCCTCTTCTTCCCTCCCTCCCCTCTTCTTCCCCTCTTCTTCCCTCTCCTCCTCTCTCTCCTCCTCTCCTTTCCCTTCTACTTCCCTCTCCTCCCCTCTCCTCTCCTCTTTCTCTCCCATCTCCACCCTTCCTTCCATCCTTTCTCCTTCCTCCCTTCCGCAGCCTAGATGATGCATTGGTGGAGAAGATGCAGGAGACCAGGGGGCTGTGCAGGACACATTCTCCAAAAAGGCCACATACCTGACAGGTGGACTGATAGCCACCAGTGAAGACTACTAACTTCTGGAAAATATGAACAACTTGACTGGCTTGAAGCATCTAGAAAGACATTGCAGTAACCTAAGTAGACACCCAAAGGATGGAACCCAAAATCTGCTGGAGAAGAGGGGAGGGAAGGGAAGAAGAAAGGAAGGGAGAGGAAGGGGACAGAGGAGGGGAGGAAAGAACAAGAGAAGGGAGAGGAATGTCTTCAATTTCAACCGGCATCTTGATTGCTCTGTGGTCTTCCAGCACCATGGCCAGGTAGTACAGAAGTGTCCTCAATCAAGAGATTGCCTTAAACTCTAATCTTTACCACTCATGTTGTTCGTGAAACCTCCTGTATCGTCTTCTCCTATGAAGAGGTATTGAGAACAGGCTTTCTTTAATACCTAGAAGTTTAGCAAGGAATTGTTGGGGAAAGGGGTGGCAAGAGGATTTGCTACTTGTTTAAATTCTTTGTTAGCTAGCTTAGATCTTTTTAAAGTAAATTACCTCGCTTCACTGTGATGCTCTGTTTTATTCTTCTATTGAAAAAAGGAAGGGAGAGAAGGATGATTTATCATTTGCCCAAGGCTCAACTGAGTCCAGCAATAGCACACATTTCTTTTACTCTTTAAGCTCAATAAAAGTGCTATTTTCTATAACCATTCCTTGAGCAAGGGGATATCAGTGCCATTATCTGCATCATACAGAGCAGGAAACAGGATCAGAGAGGCTGACTGGCCCAAGATGTACCCAGTTAGCATCAGAGTTAAGACTCTACCAACTCCAGGGATTTTTCCATTTCATCATCTCCTCATCAGCTTTAGGGTGTCTGTCTGAGAAGGGGTGGGGCAGGTGACTGGCAGAGGTCCAGGTAGGTAAGAAGTCACTTTCAGGTAACTCCATCAGGAGGTATCAGGGATTCTGCCACGTGGATGCTGGGGCTTAAAGGCTGGAGTTTCATTCTCATGGGGAATTAGGGGATCAGGCAGACCCTTGGGCAAAAGGAGAAACATGGCAGCAGTTACTGAGAGTATCAGAGATACCAGGGTGGGAGGGGGACCAGCAACAAGGCTGACAAAGCTGAACTAGAGCTGCCTGTGTGCCCAGGCCAGGGGTTGGTCCCAGTGTCTAGCTGTAGGGATGAAGAGGTAGGTAAGTCATTCCAAAACCTTGTCTCAGCTCCCTTTGCCTGTTCATGCCAAGTGGAATCCATCTTGGCATTTCTAGCTCCATTGTCTTTGTCTCCACCTTCCCTCAGTTGGGGGAGGGAGGAATACCCTCAAATTATCATATTTTTTTTTGCCTTTTTGAGGGGAGAAGGCAGGGTAATTGAGGTTAAGTGACTTGCCCAAGGTCACATGGCTTCTAAGTGTTAAGTGTCTCAGCTCAGATTTGAACTCAGGTCCTCCTGACTCCAGGGTCAGTGTTCTATTCACTGTTCCACTTAGCCGCCCTGATACTCCCAAATTATTGAGGTTGGAAAAAAATCAATAGGCCGTGGTTTCCATCAGGCACAGGTGGAAGTAAAATAAAGCCTGCTATCCAAGCTAGGCTTCATGACCTAATTCCAGGGAGTTTGGTCATTGCCAGGGGTGACCCCCTGGAGTAGGAGGCATTCATTATAACAAAACCAGATGCTCCAAACAGACAGGCTTAAAGGTCCCCTTGTCAGTCTACTTGTTCTTCCTTTGGACCTCTAGTTAACTTCCGGCTGCCACCTGCCAAGGGGACAGAGTGATAATGTTTCCCCTCCAGAGTTAACAGTCTTGGCTCCCAGTCTCTCTCATTCATTCACTCATTCATCCATCAACGTACAGTGTTCCAAATAAAGAAGACACTTCCCTCATAAGAGCTCATAGTGCGTGGGGGGACTAAAGAGACAGGAGGAGATAATAAGGCATAAATAAATATCACACAAATTAGGATGTGACGAGGGCCACCGAATCATATGAGGTCAGAGCAGGGAGACACCACTTTCAGCTCAGGAGATGATAGAAGGCTTCACAGAGCAGGAATCTGAGTTGGGTCTTGAAGGGTGGGAGGGGTGTCAACAAGGGAAGGGTATGGAAAAGAGGAAGATGGTTTCAGAGGCATAGAAAAGAGAATACAGAGAGGGCAAGGCAGGAAGTCCTGGGCCATGTGTATAGAATGAAGAGTGGTGCGTGTATCCACCTCCATGGGGGGGTATCCTTGCTTTATCTTCTCCCCCCATCTGTTCTCCTCCCCACCTTCCTCAGAAAGGTAATTGGCAGTTCTGATGTTGAGGCCAAATGCCACAAGATGTACCATGGCCAGCAAGCATTTCCAAATACATTTTTAAAGACCAAGTCTGGGTTTTTTTTGTTCTTTTTTTTTTTGGTGGGGGAGAGAATCCTGGAGATCTTGGATACAAGGCATCATGGGAAGGAAGTCACAGGGCCACATCCTGGGGGTGGAAGTATCTGTGGACCTCTGGGATGGCCATTGGAGAGGAAGCAAGGTAGAAGAGATCACCCTGGGGTAAGTGGGTGGGGAGGGGGCCATGCTGTCTGGTCTCTTCCTCTTTTAATTCATTTTTCTCACGCTAGGTGCTGAACTCCATGCTTTCTACCTGCTGAAAGAGCACAAGTACTGTTAACATCTTCTGTGTCTTTAGCACCCTGCGGCAAAGGTCCAGCTGCCCCACCCCAGTCATGACCTTGTCCTGGTCCCTACAGATCAGCACACTAAGTCACACCTGACCGATTCTGCCCTGCATGTCTGCTTTCAGGAAAATTTGCAAAATGCCAGAGCTGGGAGAGATCTTAGAACACGGAACATCAGAGGTGAGAAGGGTCTTGAGAACACAGAATGTGGGAGCAGGAAGGCCCCTTGAGGACATAGAACACAGGAAGCCAGCGCTGGAAGGGACCTTGGAAAATCTAGTATAGGAAGATATCAGACCTGGGAGGTATTTCAAGGTCAGCTACTCTAAGCCCCTCATTTACCAAGGTCACGCAGCTCAGATGGGCACAGATACGAGCAGCATCCTCTGGGTTTCACTGGTTGTCACACCAACTTCCTAGCTCACAGACTCCTCAGCATGCAGCAGAGCCCAGGGCCCCAGTTCTCCTGCTGATTCCACCCACTTCCTCACTCTGGGCCAAGGCCGAGCATTTCCTTCCTCCCCTGGTGGTCTCTGACGGCTCAAGCTTCTTGCCTGCCTTGGCCCAGGCCCACTGTCTTTGGCTTCTGTTCAGAACTACCGCTGTGGCAGCCACCTGCCGCCCTACTGGGCAGTTTTGAAATGGGCAGTATCGAATAACCTGCTCCCTGGGTTAGTTTGGCTATCCCCTTGGGGCCACATTTTGCGGCTGACTCATCCAGGCAGGCTGAGGCCCATCCAACCCAGCCCTGCTCACACTCAGACATTCCATGGGGTCCACATCAAAGCTATTTTCTATTGACACCTGACCTTAACGTCTCAGCCCAGGACTATCCCTTCTAAGTTCAAAGGAGCTGCTGACAAGAAATGTGAGCTAAACTTCTCCAGAGGAGGCCACCAAATATCAGAGAACCCAAGTGATTTGCCTCAGGTCACACACTGAGGGACAGTCAGAGCTGGGTCCTCTACCCATGTATTCTGACTGAATATTCGATTTCTTTTTCCCTTTTCAAATTTTAATTGGATCACAATTATAAAGCTAGAAGTGGCCTCAGAGGTCACCTTGTTTAACCCATTCAAATTTTTTTGGAGGGGGGAAGACAAGTCAGTTAGGGTTAAGTGACTTGCCCAAGGTCACATAGCTAGTAAGTGTCAAGTGTCTGAGGCTGGATTTGAACTCAGGTCCTCCTGACTCCAGGACTAGTACTCTATTCACTGCACCACCTAGCTCCCCCTTTCGATTTTTAAATAAGGAAACTGAGGCCCAGGGAGATTAAATTTGAGCCTGAGGTTAAATGACAGGTGTAAGCATTTGAACCCAGGATCCTGGATTCCAGGGCCCAATGCTTTTTCTATTGTACCCCATGGCTCGCCTATCACATTTTTTCATCCTCTTCATGTCCAGGATTAGCAATGCTTCTTTCCTTTGTGCCAAAAATTAAACAGAGGGAAAAAAAGCCATCCACAGAGGAATATATTATCTGAGGCTAACAACGTGTGTGATGTCTAGAACCCACAGCCCCTCTCCCTCCCCCTCCCCTCTCCAGCACAAAGCTAGATCACTCTAATTGTTCTGTGTCCTGCTCTCATTGTCTTGTTCTTTCCATATACATTGTTACAGCCATTGGGTATTTTGTTTCTGGCTACTTCACTTTGTATCAGTTTGTAACCAGGGCTATTATGATTACTTTAAAAAGAAATAGATTTTTATTGATTTTTTGGAGTTTTTCTATCTTCTACAGGAATTCTGTATTCCTCCCCTCCCAGAGAAACGTCTCTCATAACAAAGGATTTTTTTTTAGAGGAAGAAGAGGGAAAAAAAAACCCTCAGCAAAACCACTCAATATATTGGGGAAAAAAGGATGCAATCTGCAACGTTCTCCAGAGGCAGATCTCCACCTCTGCAAAAGCCATTTGGGGGGTGCGGTGGGGATGATGAAGAACTCAAGGATCAGTTCTTTGAGGGAAGTGTCAGCCAGGTCTGCAGGCAACCATGGCCTCTCCTTCCTTCCCTGTGGAAGAGTAGCTGACTCCTTCTGGGGGATACTGGGAATCAGGCTTGTAAAGCTGTACTATAAAACATCTGTCTGTCATTACTGCCTTCCACACCTCTGGCGTCCAAAGCTCACAGGTGCCGGTAGCAATTTTCTGTTATGCCTAAACAGAATTCAAACTCCTTAGCCTGGTATTAAAGGGAAGGGCTCAGGGCATCTCATGCTTGCCAGAGTGGGAGAGGACACACAGAAGGAAGTGATAGGTCATGTAGGGAGGGGGAGGGCATCAAATAGTTCCAGGAGTGGACAAGGGCTCAGGGCAGCTCATGCCTCAATACCACATTCAGCCTCCTGTGAATCAGAAAAAGCACAGTAGGAAGGTTGGGGTGGGGTGAGTGGGGTGGAGCCGAACTACCCTGGGGAAGCTTAGGGGCAAACCTATGACCGGAGATGGTGTTTCTGTGTGGTTACAGGGGCTGGAGTGGGCACATCACAATCATTCCCTCCCCAAAGTAAAGTCTCTGCTCTGGAGGAGCTCACAGTCTAATGGGGAAGAAAAAACATATAAACAAGTATGTACAAATATATATATATATATATGTGTGTGTGTGTGTGTGTGTGTGTGTGTGTGTGTGTGTGTGTGTATTATAAATATGTACACATAATACACACACAAAGGATTAATTTCAGAAGAAAGACTCTAAGGTTATAGGGCAAAGCAGAAGGTGTGACTTCATAGCTATGCCTAGAAGGAGACCAGAGAAGCTAGGAGTCAGAGCTGAGCAAGGGAGAGTGCCTGGCACAGGGTCAGTCAGTCAATAGGGGAGAGTGCCTGGCACAGGGTCAGTCATTGAATATGACCCCTGGTCAGGAGATGGAGTGTCTTGTTTGAGGAACAGCCAGGAGACATGTGTCACTGGATCAAATGGTGAAAGGTATAAGAAGACTAGAAGGGATCAGGTTATGATGGGCTCAGTTGAACTCTGTCCTAGGACACTGAAAGAATGGGGGAATGTGATTGCTGAGTTCTTGCCAGTCGTCATTGAAAGGTCCTGAAAAATTGGAGAAATACCACAGAACTGAAGAAGGTCAAATGTCCTGATTTTCAAACAAAAGAAATAGAATGATCTTTGTTAATTACAGGCCAGTGAACTTGATGTCTATTTCTGGCAATATTCTACAATATATCATTAAAGAATGGCTAGTGAAGGTCTAGAAAAAGAAGTGATCATAGAGTCAGCATAGTTTCAGTAAGAACAGGTTATACCAGACTAACCTTGCTTCCTTTTTTTGACAAGGTTACTGAACTAGGAGGTGAGGAAAATGCTTACAAAGATTTTGGCAAAGCACTTAACAATGTCTCATGTTATACTTGTGTAAAAGATGAAGAGATGTACTCATTGGATGGCCAGATCCAAAGAGTAGTCATTCATGTTTTGATATCAACTTGGATGGAGGTCTCCAAGGGACTTCTTCTTCTTCTTCTTCTTCTTCTTCTTCTTCTTCTTTTTCTTCTTCTTCTGCTCCTTCTCCTTCTCCTTCTCCTTCTTTTTCTCCTCCTCCTCCTTCTAAACAAGCATTTATTAAGCACCTACTATGTGTCCAATCCCGAGCTAAGTACTTTGCAGATATTATCTCATTTGATCTTCATAACTCTGGGAGTAGATACTATTCCCATAGTATCTACTAGGGAAGCTGACAGATAGTGGCCACAGTCACACAGCTAAAAACCATGAGACCAGATTTATACTCAGGTCTTCTTGACTCCATGCCCAGGGCTCTATCACGTAGCTTGTTCTCTTGTTGTGTTTAACATTTTTATCAATGACTTTGACAAGGTGTAGATGATACGATTACCTGATTTTCAGATGACATGGAATTAATATGCAGGCTGATAGAGTCAGGATCCAAAAAAGATCTTGGAAGCATGAATATTGGAGCTGACCCATTAAGATGAAATTAAGTAGGGATAAATGTAAAGTCCTACTTTTGGGCCAAAAAAGTCAATTTCATAAATATAAGATGAGGGAGGCATGGCTAGATAGCATAGAACAAAGCTTGTAGGGCTTAGTGGAATGCAAGCTCAGTATGAATGGACAAAGTGATATAACTTCCAAAAGAGCAGTTGCAATTGCACTAAAATGTTCAAGAATAAAGAAGTGATTATTCCTCTGTACTGTGTCCTGACCATACCACATCTGGAGCTCTGTGTTCAATTCTGGATGCCTCAGAACCAGGACACTGAGAAGCTGGAGAATGTCTAGAGAAGATGAACAGGAATAGTGGAAAGCCTCATACCACATGGGTGAAGGAACTATGAATGTTTAGGTGACAGAAGATAAGATTCATTGTGGGAGGATGTGATCAATATCTTCAAGATTCAAAGGGTTGTAGCATTGGAAACAGAATTAGCTTGGGCTAATTGGCCCTTGGCAAAGGAGTGGGGTGGACCTTAAAAAGAAGTCCTTGGGTTTGATGGAAGGAAAAACTTCCTAGTGATGAAATCTACCTTAAAAGTGGACTGGGCTATTTCAGGAGGTAGTAGAGGGCTGCCTCATTTCATAAAGTCAGGTCTGACCATGTTATCTCTTTACTCAATGAACTCCTGTGGGTCCCTATCACTTCCAAAATCCAATATAAAACCCTCTATTTTGCCTTCAAAGTCCTTCCTAATTTGTTCCCCTCCCCCTCTTCAGTCTTCTTACACTTAACTCCCCTTTATGTAGTCTCAGATCATCTGATATTGGCCCACTTGCCATCCCTCTAACAAGACACTCCCTCTCTTGACTCCATACATTTTCACCAGCTGCCTCTCACGTCTGAAATTCTCTCTTTTTTCACCTCCACCTCCTGGCTTCTCTCCCTGACTTTCTTCAATTCACAGCTAAAATCCTGCCTTCTACAAGAAGTCTTTCCCTTTCCCCCTTAATTCTACCACCTTCCTTCTGTGATTATCTACAATTTTTCCTGTGTACATCCTGTTTGTGCATAGGTATTGGCATATTTCCTCCCCCTTCCCCCTGTTAGACTGGAAGCTCCTTAAAGGCAGGGACTATCTTTTTGCTTTTCCTTATATTCTCAGTGATTAGCACAGTTCCTTGCATGTAATTGTTGCTCAATACAGACTTGTTGACCCTACTCATTGGAGGTCTTCAAACAAAGTTATGTTGTAGAAGGAAATCTTATTTAGGTGAGGGTTGGATGTGAAGACTGCTGAAGTTCCTTACAGCTCCAGGATCCTGTGATTCTGTGACCCCCAAGTCTTTCCATGCCTCATCCTGTTTCTCTTGAGGATGGGACCAAAGCTGCCTCTAACCTCACGCTTCCCTTGGTTATTTGAGCATGACACTGAGTGTCACCGTTAGGATGAAGAATGGCCTCCAGGACTCTAGGGGAAATGAACAGGATAGAAAAATGTCACATCTTTCTTTCTATTATTATTATTATTATTTTTAAAATTGTGTGTATATTTTTAAATCAACAAAAATCCATTTCTCACCTTTCCCTATCAGCCAAATGTAAACATTTCTTTAGAATGTTGTTATGATATGACTGTTCTGGTTTATTACATAAGCTGTTCTCATTTTGCTCACTTCATTGTATCAGTTCATACAAGCCTTTCCCCATTTCTCTGAAACTCTCCCCCTTTTTTATCATTTCTTACAGCAAAACACAAATTGTATTTGATTACACTAACCTACTATAGTTTATTTGTTCAGCTGTTTCCCAGCTGATGGTCACCCCCTTAGTTGCATTCTTTGTCACCACAAAAAGTGCTGCTATAATTATTTTTGTATATATACTGCTTTTACTCTTTCTTTGATCTCCTTAGAGTGAATGCCTGTTAGCGGCATTGCTGGGTCAAAGGGTAAATCCTCTTTTACAAGCTGGGAAACCGAAGCTCAGAGAAGAAAAGGACTTGGCCACAGCCATGTAGCTCATACATTGCAGAATTGGGATTAGAATCCAGAATCCAAACCTCTGGATCTTTTCATCCAGGGCTCTTTCCAGTAAACAATTCCCTCTTTCTTTTTGCATGTTGCAATTTTTCTTTATAAGTAAGGAATGAGGCTCTACCCAAGTTACTGAAGTGCACTTTGATGTTTAAAATGCAGATGCATTTGAAGTATGTTCTACTTGACTAAAATAGTACCATTAAATGAAACTTGAAATATTTTTAGAGATTAGATGGAAGAAAGATATGTCTACTATTAACATTCTGTTTTTTACTAAGTGGAATTAAGGAATTTAAGTTATAAGTTAAAGTAGAAACAATTAATGAGTCATGAAATTGCCACTTGTAATTTCTAGGGTGTGGAGCAGGGGGTGGGTAGTGGTAGTTTTTGGGTCATGTGGCATGGGAGTCTTGGGGTGTGGCATCTAGGACCTTGCTTGTCATGGGCTGCAGGAATGCGAAGCTACATCTCAGGTCATAGGCAGGATATCCTTGGGAAAAAGAGATGTGCTCAGACAGGGTCAGGGCTCTATAACTTCTATAAGGAACATATTTATGGCTCTGGGTCCAGCCATGATGCTCCAGAATGAGAGCAGGTAGTCAGGCAGTCAACAGACATTTATTAAGTGCCTGCTATTGCCAGGCATTGTGCTAAGTAAGCACTGGGGATCCAAAGAAATGCAAAAGGCAGTCACCTTTCTCAAGAAGGTCACAGTTTGATGGGAGAAACAACATGCAAACAAGTATGCAAAAGCTATAAATAGGACAAATTGGAGATAAGCAAAGAAGGAAATATTAATGGAGTTTGCTAAAGGCTTTTTGTGGAAGGTGGAATTTTACCTGGGACTTGAAGGAAGTTGAGAAAGCTAGGAAGTGGAGGTGAGATGGGAGAGCATTTCAGGCATGGTGGACAGCCAGTGAAAAGGAGCCAAGATGGAAGGTGGAACAGCAAGGAGGGGTTGCTCAAGGGGACATGCTCATTGGACATCCTCCAGACACAGGCATCCAGCCTGGCATCCATGAGTGGATTCTGAATGCCTGCTCCCCATTCCCACTCCATGACATGAGCCCCTCTTCCAGGGCTCCATTTCCCTTTCTCTGAAGAACTCTTTTGCTGGCCTCTTTCTGACCTCTTACAATGGCTCATAAGTTCATAAATTTAGAGCCTGAAGGAACCTTAGAGGCCTTCTTAGTCCAATTCCCTTAATTTATTTTCAGTTTCAAATTCTCTACTCTCTCTGCCTACACCACCCACTAAGAAGAAAAAAACAAAAACCCCAAGCCTATTACAAATATGCAGAGTCATGAAAAACAAATTCCTGAATTTGTCAAGTCACAAAAAAAAGGAAAAAGAGAAAAGAAAGGAAAGAACAAAATGCTTCAATTTACATTATCAGCTTTTTATCTGGTGGTGGATAGTATGTCTCTTCATGAGTCCTTTGGGATTGTGGTGAGTCATTGTATTGATTGGAATTACTAAATCTTTCAAAGATGATTAGCTTTTTAAAAATTAAACTTTTGTTTATTTTTAGTTTACCTCACTCATTTACATGAGATTTTGAGTTACAAATTTTCTCCCTGTTTTTCCCCTACCCACCACCCCAAAACAGCCATCCCACTGAATACCCCTCCCCCAATCTGCTCTCTCCTATATCCTCCCCCATCACCCCTCTGACTTTCCAGTAGGGCAGGATGGATCTCCCTATCCCAGTGCCTGTATACCTTATTTCCCAGTTCCAGGTAAATAATAATAATGATAATAATAATAACAACATATATACATATGTATTTTTAACATTTGATTTTAGAACTTTAAATTCTAGATTCTTTCCCTTCCTCCCTCATCACACCCCCCCCCCCCCAACTGGAAAGACAAGCAATTCAATACAGGCTGTACATGTGTAGTTACTCAGAACATCTCCACAATG